>JZKD02S1802159.1:27488-39010 GCA_000966675.3 Picea glauca
CCAGTCCTGAAACTAGTCAAAAAACAGGTGTTCTGGGTAAAACAGTCATAACTTTTTCATACAGAATCCAAATGCAGTGGGACCACTTCCATTGGAAAGAGTACGGACTTTAGTTCTTGTGTGCGCGTTTTAGAATCATATGTTCAATATTGAGCGTGGGGAATTCTGTACAAGTTGGGTCTTCTGAACAGACCAGAATTGAATAAAGTTTTATTATCTCTCATATATTCTTGGGTGGAAGGAAGGGGCAAGGATAGAAAGTTCAAATATCTCTTTATATTGGATGATTGTATCTTCCTCATGGAGGTTTATCCCTCCCTTTACATTTGGAAGCTGTAGCTACCTTTGGAAGTCATTACTTCCCTTGAACAAAACTATTGACTATTTCTCATATATTGTGCATAGTGTATTGTGGTGTATTGATGTAACTCTTATACTATTGTTCATTTATCATTGGATATAATTGAATGGTTTAAGTATAAGTTGAAAAAGGTTTTAAATTGTACTTGATACTGATTCACCCCCCTCTCAGTATCAACAGAACCTACTAACTTGGAAGACAACTTCCCTGATGACCATTTATTTTCAGTACAAGTGGCTAATGAATACTTCACAGATATTATTGAAAACTTAAGTACAACGGTTGTACCACAAGAATTTACCACTGCACTGAAGAAAAACCTAGTAGTCAGAGCTATAGAATATCAACTCATTTCAGTTCATTTATAAAATATGGGCACAGACAACATTTTGAGAAGGTGTGTATTGGAACATGAATGACCCAGTATTTTAGCAGAATCTCATGAAGGTATAGTTGGAGGACGCTATGTAGTAAAATCTATCACAAACAGTTTATTGCTCATGGGATTATGGTGGCCAACAGTCCATAAAGATGCCAAGGAATATTTCCAAAACTGTGATGTCTGTCAAAGGGTTGGAAAACCAAACAGAAGGGATGAGATGCCCATAAGACCACTAGTAACTCTTTAGGTATTTGAAAAATGGGAAATATGCCTTTTTAGACCTATTAATACACCAACAAAAAGGTCAGGAGCATGATATATCATTACTACAAATGAATACTTAACTATATGGGAAAAAACAACAACGATAAAAGATTGTAGCACATAGACAACATCACACTTCTTATTTGATCAAGTGATCACCATATTTCGATGTCCTGAGATTTTGATGAGTGACCAAGGAAATCATTTTATTAATAATACCATTTGGGCTATGACTAAGTATTTTTAATTCTATCACCAGAAGAGTACACCATATCATCCTCAGAAAAATGGAACAATAGAAGATTTTAATAAGATTTTGGAAAATGCATTGACTAAGATCTGCAATGTTAACTGGGATGATTAGGACTTGAAAATACCATAAGTATTATGGTCATACAGGACCACATGAAAGAATTTGAAAAGACATACACCATTCAGATTGGTGTATGGACATGAAGCAATGGTGCCATTAGAATTTATGGTACCCAGTCTGTGCATAGAAGCAATTAACAACATGACAGAAATAGGAATAATACAAGAGAGGTTAAGTCAATTAATGGAAATGAAAGAGGATAGGATTCTAGAAGGATTTCAACAAGAAGTACATAAAGTAAGGAACAAATCTTGGCATGACAGACATATTAAAAATAAGATATTTAAGATGGGAGAACTAGTTCTTCTCTATGACAACAAATTTTTGCAACACCATGGTAAGTTTAGAATGCATTGGCTAGGGCCATATGAATTAAATACTATCACAACTAGGGATCTATATAGCTAACGGATATGGGAAGAACATAACTAAAAGGAATGGTCAACGGTAGTCTACTGAAATTGTAAAGGGACACTTGACCTACTAACATTTAAAAAGTTATAGCGCATAAGGAAAGTCATGTATATAGTGTACTATAGTAGATATTAGGGAATAAAACTGATAAAAATAAATAGAAAGGGGAAAAAAGGTGACACACAACAATTACTGTGACAACATAGAAAGACAACATGTAGGAAAAAGTTCACTGGACACAAATGCACAAAAAAAGTGAAAACAAATTATGGAAAACACACATTAGTTTGACACTTCGTGATTTGTGAGAACATAGAAAGATACAAGTTTGTTCCCTAGCTATAATTGTGCGAAGAAGAGAGAGAGTGTGTGAATTGGATAAAAGATGACACCACCAAAGTTTGGTTCTCCATGCCAATACTTACAGGTTACGCGATAGGGCCAAAGGAGGAAGGAAAGTATGAGGGAGCCAGAGAACATCGTCAAGATCAAATATGTCACTACTTCTGAGACATAATCAATCGGTTCGACACGAGTTGAGGAGGAAACATCAGCAGCGACACAAGGGGAAGTAGGGAAGAGTTTTGGGACCTGAAATGATATTCCAAACCCTAATCCTGAAACACTTTCTAAACCTGATGAAATGACAAGTCAACAATAGGATCGCGATGAAGAAGAGTTGTTGGTCGAGGAATCCTACAAGAACCAGAGAGGAGTGTAGAAGAAAAGATAAAAATCATTCCACAAACGATTGAGGGATATAGGAAATAAATCAAGGAGATAAAATAAAAACTTAATACTACAACTCCTCCTGAGGTTTGAGAATAGAGAGAACAACAATACGCACTCCAGAGATAGCAATGCAGATAGTCAAGGTGCTAATAGAAAAAGTTGCGCAGGTGAAGGAAAAAGGAAAGGAACTAAAAGAGAGGTTTCAGAGCTTGGAAAATGTTGTATAGGGAGCGCACACCACTTGAATGGATCGGGCTGAGCCACATGCTAGTGTTGGGGGCCTGTTGGAAACAAGCCTATCTTGAGAAGGAAGTATATTTTGGGAGCATACCTATTTTTTGAGAAAGATTTGTTTTGGGGAAAGACCTATTTTTGGAAAGAAAGACCTAATTTTTTAGTGTGTGCAATAGGTTGCAAGAAAGTAGCATGTGGAAAAAGAAGGAAAAACAACATGCAAGAGGAAAAGAAACATGGCACATAGGAAGACAAGAATAACCATGATAAGGTTAGGGTTTTTGACAAAGATTGTAATGACTAGAATCCTATAAAGTAGCATAAATAAGGACCTAGGAGCCTTAGGTCAAGGAGGAGGAGAAGAGAGAGCTTGTACTGAGAAAAATATGTTAGTTAAATATTAAGCATTAATTGGTTGGAAAAATACTTATTGTAATAAGTCTTGTAGAAGATTCGAATAAGTTAGACTTTGAGGGTTGGGTCAGAGTCTTAGAAGCTTGGCGTGATCTAGTCAGCCTCATTGAGGGTTCTAACCCTCATTTTGATTGTATTATTGAAGATGCAATGCACGCAATGAAATATTTTGCAGCAAAACAAATAAAAGAGAAGAGAAGCTAGATCTTTGTGGATGTAGCCCCAGGAGGGTGTGAACCACGGTAAACCTTGTGTTCTATGTGATTGTTAATGAATGATTTACTTTTATCTTGATCATTATCTTAAGAATGAATGGTTAAAGTAGTTATATCATCATGCATGCATAGGTTTAGAGATGAATAAATTGTAGAAGTAAATGAATAATTAACAAGGATAATGCATACACAAGAAAGAATCCAACCACAATACCCACTCATTCCTAGACTGAAAACACTTGAGTATTGAAGTTCCCCATAAAATCTATCTAAAATGGTACTTCATTTTGCACCATGTGCGCGACGTTTCCTTTTGTTTTACCAGGAGGGATGATAGTTTTGAGGGTTTATTTGGAAACCTGTTTGAGATCAAAACTCAGGTCAACCCAAGAAGAAGTTAACCAAAAATAGTTAAGTGTTATGTTCTTCCCACCCAAGTGGAAAAACAAGTTGTTGGATTACTGATAGGGGGGTGAATCAATAATAGATCAATATAATCCTTTTTCACGATAAAATGCAAGTGTTATATCAATATAGCATTATCATCCAATAGTTGTAGAGTAAATAAACAATGAAAAAATGAACAATCACACATACACAATACACCAATGTTTTACATGGAAACCCAAAGTAGGAGAAAACTACGGAATTTTTTTTCTTATATGTCTTTAAGAATTACATTCATTGGAAGCACCAACTTCCTTTTTTTAACAGATGCAACTAGAAGGAGGATCCAACCCCCTAGTTTCTCAGGCTACAACCTGAGGGAAGCTCCAATTCCCCAATTCTATCGCTACAACCAGAAAGAGGCTACAACCCCCTATGTTCTTCTACTACAACCGTAAGGCGTCTACAAATACATGTCATTTCCTCGTCCAATCGCCCTAGTATATAAGTAGAATGATGGAACCATTGTCACACTATCACTGTGAGATATACTACTATAAAGATATACCAATCAACCTGCACCAAACAACTTGTACCTCAACCATGCATCAACCTGTACCTCAACCTGTAATCAACCTGTACCATAAAAAATTTCATCAAGCATGCACCAACCTGTACCAAACAACCTGTAATAAACCTATACCATAAACAAGTGCATCAACCATGCACCAAACCTATATGAATAACCTGTGACAACAACGTATCCAAACAACCTATCACAACAACCTATCTCATCAATCTTATCAACCAAATCATATCTACTCACCAAGATCAATCACGAAGAAAACTCTCAAAGATGTGAATCAACCAAGCACAACACAACAACTCACAATCATCACCAAGATCAATATGTGTTTCTAAAATAAACCAATACAAGTCTGCTACATCATCCATAAACCATGGGTCAACAATACTACTAACAAGTGCCTCCAACCATGTACCAAGTATGTACCAATCATGTATCAACTTCTGATCAACTATGACTCATCAATATGTACCAACATCATCAACTATACACCTCTTGTATGTGCCAACTCATCAACTACTTGTCTCAACCATGTATCCAACATGTACCTCAACCAAAATCCCTCATCAATTTCATCATCCAAATCTGATTTGTAACTCTATAATAGACCTGGTGCATATGATCACATACATGCAAACCTTCCTTAACTTTAACAACAAAAGACTACCATTTTCATCAATCTTTACCTTAGTCTCACATGACTATTTTTGGATTAGTCAACAACCCTAACTTGAAATAATCATAACTATGTACATGTAATAAATAAAGATCTAAAAATAGTACGCAATGTTCTTCAGTGTTTTTTATGCAATTCCTTTAGGTTTCGTTACTTGGAACCTCTCAGAGAAAAAGTTGTAGCAAAAATGGCATACCTTGTTGAATGATGGCTTATTCTAGAGAGATAAATTGGAGAGCATGCCCCGCATTGAATATTTGTTGTATGGATCTGAAAATATTACATAGCATACTACATACTATACTATAACCAACACATTTGGTCTTACTAAATTTGTATTTGTTATGAAGAAGTTATGACATTTTTACCTAAAACACTTGTTTTAGACTAGTTTCGGGACTAGCCACAAACCCTATTTTCCACAGAGTGTAACTCCAAAACTACAATGATCCACAAGATGAAATTTGTACCACAGCTACTTGGATATGTTTTCTCAATGACCTCCCAATTTCACGGTTGGAATCACTCTAAAAAGAACGTTATTGTGAAAATGGTGAGATGACCTGTAAATAACATACCTTAGAAAGCATCATCAAAAGAATTTATCCTCCCTTCAATTTTGGCCTTATTTACTTCACCTTCCCTCTAAAATTCGGATTTGATATCCTTTGGTTACCTCATTCACCTGTAGATATTCAATATGCTCAAGTGTGATTTAAAATGAGAGAGATTTGCCTCTTATTTATACTTTCATGTAGCTTCTTCGAGGGGTTACCTTTTAGCCTTCTTAACCCAATTTCCTTCTTTTAGGGCTAACCCACTTTCCTTATTTTAGGGATAATCATCTTAACCAATTTCCATAATTAGAATTTATCCATTTACTTTATTATTTAAATAATCCTCATTGACTTTGTCACTTCACTTTATTATTTAAATAATCCTCTTTGACTTTGTCACTTCACTTTATTATTTAAATAATCCTCTTTCACTTTGTCACTTCACTTTATTATTTAAATAATCCTTTGACTTTGTCACTTAACTTTATTATTTAAATAATCCTTTTTGACTTTGTCACTTCACTTTATTATTTAAATAATTTCTTCTTTGCAAGCACTTTTACTTCTTTGACCTTTTGGGGATTCAAGCCAACATATGAGGGTCCTCCAAATTCCTAAGGCCATAACTCTCAAACCGTGAGGAGTTATGTGACGTTCCACATACCACCAGGAATGGAATGACATGTACTATCCATATAGAATAGTCTTACCTACAAATATATCAAAAATGATACCATTATACATCAAACAAACTTGGGTCCATTACCCAAACCTTTGTGCTACCGGAATTCGCTATCAGAATTTCTTCAAGGGTTGACATCAATTACTAAGGGCTGACATAAATCTACAATATCACTCTCCAATGGTTGAAATCAATGACAACCAACAATCCATATAAATTTTCCATCAACCTAAGCCAATTGTCTGACAATATCCCCCTTTGGCATTGATGGAAACACCAACATTGATGGCAACACTTAGTCATGATAATATTCATGCTTATACTCCTCATCAATGTTTCTATATCTCCTCCTTTGAAATCAATGGAAAAGAGTGTCTCCATTTGGGGCCTCTCCCCCTGACTAAACTCTCCTTGGGATGCTCCCCCTATCTACATGCCTTTGTGCTCTCTCTCCAAGCATTTATATCATGCATCTGATAAATATCTCCCCCTTTGTCATCAATGGAAAAGATATCTTTCCATTTGGGGCTTCTCTCCGAAATTGAACTATCCTTGGGGATACTCCCCCTAACTGAACTCTTCCTGAAACTGATCTCCCAACCTAAATTGTCATATTTGTGGTGCTTCCTCATGTACATCTAAGACCTATAAGATAATCATTCAAAATAATTCATTCTAGAGTAGAAATTACTCCTAGTCTTTAGCGAAGATACTCAAAGGATTCTCATGGAAGCAGTTTTGTAAAGATGTATGCCACTTGTTCTTTTGTGCCCACATATTCAACTCTCATGTTCTTCTCTTCAACCTGTTCTCGTAGAAACCGATACTTGATTGGAATGTTCTTCATCTTGGAATGGATCACTAGGTTATTTGAGATATTGATGGTGCTTGTATTATCAAAATAGATCGGAATGGTCTCATCATACTCAACCTATATATTTTTTAGAGTTTGTTTCATCCATAGAACCTTTGTACAACATGTTGCTACTGAAATATACTCTGCCTCGGCTATAGATAAGGATATTGATGATACTTTCTTTCTTAACCATGATACTAAACACTCACCCAAGTAGAGCGTTGCTCTACTAGTGCTTTGTCGGTCATCAATGCAACCTACCCAATCTACATCTGTGTAGGAAATAAGTGAAATATCCTTTCCTTTTGGATACCATAATCCAAACTCTTATGTTCCTTTGAGGTATCTGAAAATCCTCTTCACTGTTAATACATGTGATTCCTTTGGTGTTGCTTGAAATCGTGCCACCTGTCCAACTGCCTGCATTACATATGGTCTGGATGATGTCACATATAGTAAGCTACCAATCATTGACATGTATTGCCTCTAGTCTATAGACTTTGAATCATCATCTTTTCTCAACTTGCAACTGGTTTGCACAAGAGTGGTAACTAGTTTGCAATCTTCCATTCTGAACCTCTTTAGCATTTCTCTAATATACTTATTTTGAGAAATAAAAATTTCTTGGTTGCTTTGAGATATTTGAAGAGCCAAAAAGAAGGATATTTATCCAATTAATGTCATTTCAAATGCATTATGCATATCCTTTGCAAATATCTAGCTTAACCTATCACTAGTACTTTCAAGAAATTATCATCAACATAAATTTAAATTAATAAAATACTACCTTGAGTTACCTTGATGTAGAGGTTGTTGTCTACACTTCCTTTCCATAATTCGTAGGGAGTTTTGTCATTGTTGTTTCTGAGCATTACTCTGTTTTGAATGTGAACTGATGTATGCAGTGCATATGTCCAAAAAATATCTGTCAATTTGGAATCCACTAGCATTGTTCGATCCATTTCCTGTGTAATTATTATCCATTATGATAATGTTCCTTTGTCTCTAAACCACTCTTTGAACCAATCTATGAATCCATCCTCTCATCCAATTTCATATATCTTTCCAAACCTGCTAAGTATTCTTACAAATCCATCTATGTCCATACTGTCCAAGACTCTACTTGGGCAACTGTCCATAATGCTAATCCATTTATCACTATACTATCATGAAGTCTTGATTAATTTATCAAACTGTACTTCTACTAACTGACTGCTCTGAATCTGTCTTCTCAAACTCTGCAAGCTACTGGAAGAATGGTTATTTGGTCTGTCACAGCTATCACATAGACTCCCCTTGTATAATATTCATATTACCTAGGAGTCTCTAAGTCGGATGGATCAGATTAATTCTTGCTCTGATAAGTATTCATTGTCATCTTAATTGGTAGATTCATCATCTCTCTGAGCTATGACTTCTTTCTTTCTGTATATGGATTATAGTATCTGAAAGTACAATCTCTTGAACATGTTCCTTATTTACTTGTCCTTCTTTTCTTTCATTTATTTTCCAAACCTTTCTATATTTTACATCCTTCTTCTTCTCTATAGATTTTTCTTCATCTCGTTTTATTACCAATCTTGCAATCTCTGGGACCTGGTCTTTGTTCACTTGTTCTTCCTATTTTCTTATCCATATTTTATTATGTCTGATATCATTTTTCTTTTTCATGGAAGTATAGATCATGCTTCTACAATAATGAGATATGTGTCCATAGTTATGACATTTGTAACATCTAATGTTGCGTGGGGCCACATAAGCATTTCTTGCTTGAACATTTCTTTTATAATCCCTCCAATCTGAAACCTTATGTCCAAAGGTAGTATAATAAAAACAATGACCATAAAAGAAATTTGCATACCTGGGAGTGAATGATCTTCTTTGTGGTGTATTCCTTCTGAATTTCTTCCTTGACTGATCATGATCATGATTGAAACTTCTTTGTAGCTTGAACATGGATGGTCTTCTTGAAGATCCATCTTTATTAGTTTTCTTAGATTCTGGTTGACCATGATTCCTTCCTTTGAGTACTTCTTCATAACTCTTTCGATTTTCTTCATTCTTCTTTTCTAGAAAGGTAGAGTGCTTATGTTCATTCTCTGCAACTGATGTGGATGTTTCTGTCTCTTCAACGTTCTTGTTGAGCTTGAAGATTTTGACTCTTAGTGTGACAACTTATTCTTCAATATTCTCAACCTCTTCTTCTTTCTTCATTATCTGAGACTTCAAGACCTCTTCTATTCTCTTTTCTTCTTCAAGTTGGATTTTCAATGTAATTATTTATTCTTCCATCCTTCTCTCTTCTTGACCAAACTCTTCCTCAAGTCAGTTTAAGGAATTGGTTCTTTCCTTGAGATGATCCATACATATATTTTCTCTCTTTTATTCTTCTTCCTTTTGTGCTGCTATGTTGGCTTCTAAACATTTCTTTTGATATTCTAGAGTTTCTTCAATTCTTCTGGCCTATTCTAGTTGAGCTCTTAAATTCTTGATGACATGTTGATCTTTTTCGGAACCTTGAACACTTTTCTTTTTCTTCATCAATTCTTTCTTGGATGACTTGTTTTCTTCTCTTTCTTTATTTAGATATCCAATTGCACTGATCATTTTTTCTATGTAATCAACTTTGGTTTCTTCATACTCTTCCTCTTTTGAATCTGTCTGACATGATGTGCGTCTTTCTTCTTGTTATGTATCTATATCTTCTTTGGCATTTTTTGAATCTGTGATGGGTGAAGAATATATGGCATGTAACTTATCCCAAAGTTCTTTGGTTGATGAACATTTACCAAACTTTTCTCTTACCAGATTAGGTAATCCTTCCCAGATGAAATCCATTGTTATTTTTTTATTCTTCTTCAATTCCTTCATGGCTGTAGTCTTTTCCCTTTTTGAACTATCATATCCTGTAACAACTAATAGCCAAATATAATGTCCTTGTGCCTGTAAAAATACTTTTGTACTCCTTCTCCACATCTCATACTTAAAACCATTATGACCATTAAAAACTAGTACTCCATTATCAGAATAATCCATGATCTCCTTCCAGTGGTTAAAATGTTTCCTAAAGGAACTGGCTTTGATATCAATTGTTGGATTAGTGAGAGGGGGGGTGAATCAGTAATAGAGAAATGTAATCCTTGTTCACCATAAAATGAAAGTGTTATATCAATGTAGAATTATCATCCAATATTTGCAAAGTAAATAAACAATGAACAAATGAGCAATCACACACATACACAGTACACCAATGTTTTACGTGGAAACAAAAAGTGGAAAAAAACCACAGAATGATTTTTCTTATATGTCTTTAAGAACTACATTCATTGGAACCACCAACTTCCTTTATTTTCCAACTGCAACTGGAATGAAGCTCCAACCCCCTAGTTTATCAGGCTACAACCTAAGGGAAGCTCCAACTCCCCAATTCTATGGCTACAACCCCCTATGTTCTTCGGCTATAACCGAAAGGTGGCTGCAACCACCAGTCCTTTCCCCATCCAACTTCCTTGGTATATAAGTAGAATGATAAAACCACTATCACACTATCAATGTGAGATATACTGTTGTAAACCTGTACCAATCAACTTGCACAAAACAACCTGTACCAATAACCTGAAACATACATCAACCATGAATCAACCTATACCTCAACCTATATTCAACTTGTACCATAAACAAGTGCATCAAACATGCACCAACATGTACCAAACACCCTGTAATCAACTTGTACCATAAACAAGTGCATCAACCATGAACCAAACCTATACAAATCACTTGTCACAACAACCTGTCCAATCAAACTATCACAACAACCTGTCTCATCAATATTATCAACCAAATCATATCTACTCACCAAGATCAATCACCAATACAAATCTCAAATATGTGCATCAACCAAGCATAACACAACAACTCATAATTATCACCAAGATCAATATGTGCTTCTAATAATATATCAATACAAGTATGTTACATTATCCATAAGCCATGTGTCAACAATACTACTAACAAGTGCCTCCAACCATGTACCAAGTATGTACCAATCATGTATCAACTACTCATCAACTATGACTCGATAATATGTACCAACATCATCAACTATACACATCATGTATGTACCAAGGTATCAACTACTTGTCTCAACCATGTACCCAACATGTACCTCAACCAAAATCCCTCATCAATTTCATCATCCAAATCTGATTTGTAACTTTGTAATAGGCCTGGTGTATATGATCACATACTTCCAAACCTTCCTTAACTTTAACAACAAGAGACTAGCATTTTCATCAATATTTACTTTAGTCTCACATGACTATTTTTAGATTAGTCAACAACCCTAACTTGAAATAATCATAACTGTGTACCTGTAATGAATAAATATCT
>JZKD02S1802159.1:54497-69000 GCA_000966675.3 Picea glauca
TTCACCATCATCCATAGCCACAATACATTTCCCTCATAAAAGAGGGTTTCCTTCTAGGGAAAAAAACCCTAACATAATCTCTATCGTTAGATCTGTGACCTTATAATGAACGATCTAGATTTACAATGAGATTACAATATACTTTTACAAGGAAATTTTTTCTTCGGGGGCTTCGCCCCTGAACCCCCACTTTCCCCCAGACCCCCCACTGGGGGAATAGCCCCCCTGGACCCCACAAAGGGGGTACCCCCCCTCTGCACTCCCCCGCATGAAAGAGTGTACATACTTCTGGGGTGTAAATACTTCATGGGGTATAAACATGGCTGAAAGCAAGGACCTCTAAATCAGGAAGATAATCAGGCTCCACAACCAATAGGTTCATATCAGGCTAGTAATCTTGTGATATAATGATTGGTTGTTTTGTCTTCTCTTGTTTCTTGGAATCTTCATGTTCTTCCTCATGTTTTTCCTTTAGCACTTGGGTCCATGGAGTTTCTTATAGATTCCATGCCCTAAATATTTCACTTTGTTCTTTTATCATAGGATCACAGATCTGGATGGACAACCAGGGATACTATAAGGCTTTTCTTCGAAGAGGTATTCTTCTACGGTTGAACTGAACACATATTGTCTTTCATGGATACTACCATACTTCATCATTTTTAATGGATCATGGGATTATCTCCCTCCTAATCCTTGCTTCATGTATGAGTGCATATAATCGGCTCCCTCCATCTAATATATTCCATGCTTTCATCTGCATCCTTATTGTCTTCTGCAATATATAATTGGCTCTCTCTGTCTAACAGAGTCCATGCTTTTGTCTTTTTGTCTTCTACAAAATGTTATAAGTCTTTCTCTGACATCTTTCTATCTTTTCTTCTTATAAGTCTCTTCATGATGGATTCTTATTTCAGCTTATATTGTAATAGCTTCCACCTGATTTGTATTATCTGAATTTTATAATGATAACAATCCTTATCTTTGTTGTTCTTACATAGGTATAGTTTTTCTTGGAACATGCTATCTTCTAAGAGATAGATATACAAGATATGTATAGAGACTTATGCAACCAAGATATGTACAGGAACTAAGAAGAGTATTGTTACCTTCAAAGGAAGAAGTCTCCTTCATCCTGCTTAGTCTTCTTTGTAGGATCCTTTTCTTCGGAAACTAATGCTTCTTGTTTCTCCTTCCTTTTCTTTAGCTCAGGACAATGATTCTTGTAGTGACCAAACTTTCGACAGTTGAAGCATTGTATTTCTGAAGTATCTTTCTCTTGATTTGTCTTCCTCCTTGAACCAAAATTCCTTTTGTTCCTAAAGTTCTTGAATCTTGTTGTGAAGGCTTGATCATCTTACTTATTTTGGGGTTTCTCTTTTGAATTGATCCTTTATTCTTCTTGAGCACAGCAGGTCCAAAATTATTCAAATGTCAAATACTCCTTCCTTGTGTTCATTTTTGCAGCAAATGCATCCCACATCTTGGGAAGACCATTGAGTAGTATGTTTACCAATTCCTTCTCTGAAATGATCTCTTCAATAGCTTGTAGTTGATATCTTCACTGGGAGATCCTCACAAAGTATGATTTTATGCTATCATCATCATTCATCTTCATGTCATGGAGCTCATTCTTCAGACTCATTATTTGTCCAATGTTTATGACTTAGAAGAGGTTTGTTAGGGCATTGTACATCTTCTTCGATAAGTCAAGATCGGAAATGTAGGGTATCAAGTGGTATTTTATAGAGTCCACTATGATACTCATGGAATTGATGTCACCATCTTTGAAATTATCCATAACTGCAACATTTTGCGGTTCCTTCTCTTTTCCTTCTTCAAATTCTGGTTCCATGATCTTTCCTTTCATGATATCCAGCACTTTATTCTTGGCAAGGATGAGGTCAATCCTTGTCTTCCACGTTCTGAAGTTAGAGGCTCCATCTAACTTGTTCTCTGACTTCATAGAATAAGTCATGGCTTCTTTGACTTGGTCAAACCCTATATTTGACCACAAACTCAAACTTGACGTCTTGGCTTGTTGAAAGTACCAGGAGATGCGCTAGTCTAGGGCACACCGATATATCCATATATTAGGTCAATTCATTCACTTAGGGTGCCTCAATGAAATTTTTTAGGGTTTTTGTAACTACACGTGCTAGTAACCCTAGTGGCAATGCTATGGTTACTGCTCCTGCTAGAAACCCTAGCGACAATTATTCAACAAGCTTAATATCCTCACGGCTATGTTTCCTTCCAACGGTTAGAATGAATGAAGGAGGTGTGGTCCCATAACCCGTTAGAATATAATGGATGTGCTCATTTTACCATTGACAATATCTCTATTGTCACCCAACCATAGGTCGAAGCCACCCTCCGAGCACCTTAACCTTGATAGAGAATCACTCCAGAAACAAACCCTAGGCTAGATAGCCAAACAAAGGGTAATGCACCTTTCCCCAAGTATAACGCACCAACAATAGCTGATCAGATAGGCCAAACCCTAACCAAGAGATAGTCCAAGTGTAATTGCTAGCTGCAACAGCTGCACCGACAGCTCTCCCCCAAACCTATGCAGAAACTAGGCAACTGCACTATGCACAAGTGTTTCTCTGCAATACTCAGACTGCCTGCCAGAATGAGAAATGGCCTCATGTATTTATACTAATTCTGGCTAACTGCCTGGGCCAAATTCTCATTTTGGGTATATTTCTGTTTAGTATATTATTATTTCTTCTGGCCGACTTCTTCTCTTGGAGGCTAATAACCTAACATAAATTATCTTCTTGAGCCAACAAGTCTTCTAGGGTTATTGGCCAACTCATTAGGGTTTATTCTTTCTTCCTGGAGTATTCTATCCTTGTCAAGTTTAAACGTGGAGGTAAATACTTCCCGCAGCTACAATAGTATCAACAGGCTCATCCATGGAATCAAAAGTATTTTTTGCGCCAGTCAAGGTGATGGGACAATTGATAATCCCAAAATTGCTAGCATTGGAGATTACTGGGATGAAAAAATAGTAGAAATAATAACAGAGTTACTTTGTGAGTATAGTGATATGTTCCCAACATCCTTTACATAGATGAAAGGCATAGCAGGAGAGTTAGGAGAGATGAAGATTTCTCTCAAAATTGAGGCTAGATCTATCAGACAACAACCTTATAGACTAAATCCAATATATAAGCAGAAAGTGAAAGCCTAAATTGAAATAATGTTGGAATCTGGTATCATAGAGCCAATAGAAGAATCAGAATGGATAATCCCTATGATAGTGTAGGAAAAGAAACAAGGAGGGATAAGGATTTGTGCATATCTGAGGAAACTGAATGATGCTTTCATACATGACCCTTTTCCCACCCCTTTCACATATGAGGTATTAGAGAATGTGGGAGGCTATGAAGAATACTCATTTGCAGATGGATTCTTGGGTTACCAAAAGATCAAGATAGCTCCAAAAGACAGGTACAAGACTACTCTTTCCACAGAATAGGGCTCCTATCAGTATACAATCATGGATTTTGGGATGAAGAATGCATCGGGTATGTTTTCAAGGGTAGTAATACTTGGTTTCAAGGAGTTCATACATTCATTTTTGGAAGTGTATCTGGATGATTATATAGTCTACAATCTGTTGAAATATCATGTAGAAGCGTTAAGGAAGATGTTGGAAAGATGTAAGTAGTGTTAGATATCATTGAATATCAAGAAGTGCATTTTTGGGACACCTTTTGGAATATTGTTGGGACATATAGTATGTAAAAAAAGGGCTATTGGTGCATCCTGCTAAGATTGAAGTCATTGGTAATTTACCACCACCAAAATCAGTGTCCCGGTTAATAGCAACATTAGGACATATAGGCTACTACAAAAAAATTAGAAAAGGGTATGTGCAGATTATCGTACCAATGGAGAAACTATTAAAGAAGGATACTAAATTTGAGTGGAATGAGGATTGTCAACAAGGTTTAGACACCTTGAAAAAGAATATGGAAACATCACCTATTCTAGTATTCCAAGATTGGGAAAACACATTTCATGTGCATGTGGATGCATCAGCCATAGCACTTGGAGATATTATGGTGCAGCCAGGAGAAGGGGAATTGGACCATCCTATAGCATTTTCAAGAAGAAAACTATGAGAGTCGAAGAAGAATTACAATACTAAAAAAAGAAAAGGCTTAGAAATGGTATATTCACTTTAAATTTCAGAAATTATTTACTTGGAAAACACTTTAAAATGTTTACAAACCATTCAACCCTCAAATACCTAGTCAACAAGCCAATGTTGGGGGGGAGGATTTGTAGATGGTTATTTTTTTTCAGGAATTTGATTTTGAATTGATAGTCAAATCAGGGAAGTTGAATGTAAGACCTGATCACATGCCATGAATCACCAATGGTGAGGAACCTACAAATTTAGAGGACAACTTCCATGACATGCATCTATTATTAGTCCAAGTAGCTGATGAATATTTTTCTGACATCATTGAATACGTGAGCACAAAGACTGCACCACAATATTTTAACACTGCACAGAAGAAAAATTTGGTAGTCAGAGTTGTAGACTATTAATTTATTATAGGACACTTATACATGATGGGCACAGACAACAAACATTCTGAGAAGACGTGTCCTAAAACATGAAAACACTAGAATTTTGGGAGAGGCTCATGAGGGAATATATGGGGGGAATTATGTAGGAAACTATACAAAGCATAAGGTATTGCGTGCAAGACTATGGTGGTTGACCATTCACAGAGATGCTAAGGATTATTGCCAACGATGTGATGCATTTCATAGGGTTGGTAAACCTAATAAAAGGGATGAGATGCCCCTAAGGCTACAAGTAATCTTGAAAGTATTCGAAAAATGGGAAATAGACTTTGTGGGACCAATTAACCCACCAACAAAAGGGTCAGGAGCAAGGTATATCATTATTGCGACATAATACTTAACAATATGGGAAGAAGAAACACCAGTAAAAGATTACAGCGTAGAGACAAAAACACATTTCCTATTTGAGCAAGTAATCACTAGATTTGGATGCCTAAGGATTTTAATGAGTGACCAAGGTACTCACTTTATCAACAGTACTATCAAGGCTATGAATGAGTAATTTGAAGTCTACCATCATAAGATTACACCATATCACCCTCAAGCAAATGGAAAAATGGAATATTTTAATAAGATCCTAGAGAATGCCTTGACAAAGATCTACAATGTTAATAGGGACGATTGGGACTTGAAGATACCAGCAATATTTTGGGCATACAGGACTACATGAAAAAAAATTACAAGAAAGACAACATTTGGGTTAGTGTATGGACAAGAAGAAGTGGTGCTATTATAATTCTTGGTACCCAATCTACGCGTCGTAGCAATTACCAACATGACAAAATGAGGCGTGGAAAAAGAAAGGCTAAGTCAGCTAATAGAAATGGAAGAAAATAGGATTCTAGAAGGATTTCACCAAGAAGAATGGAAAGAAAGAGATAAATCTTAGCATGACATACATATCAAGAGGAAGAGTTTCAAGGAGGTAGACCTAGTATTGGTATATGAAATTAAATCTCTTCATCTTCTAGTGAAATTATGAATGCATTGGTTGGGACCATATGAAGCAAATATTATCACAAATGAGGGATCTGTACAATTGAAATATCTGGGAGGCATAGAACTGAAAGGACCGATCAATGGGAGTCAAATGAAGTTGTACAAGAACATTCAACCTCCTAGTACTGAGAAAGTTACAGTGCAGTAAGAAAATATGTACATAGTGTATTATAGTTGAAGTTAAGAGATAAAGTGAGAAAAATAAATAAAAAGAAGAAAAGACATAAAAAATAAAAAGGGGGTAGAACTACAAACAAATCGATGGGAATGGAAGGTTTTGATAGAATAGAACTAGTAGAATAAACAATGTGTCGCAAGAAAACCAGTGATTGAAAACACTACGCACATGAGATCATTTAATGGGTACAAAGGCACAGAGTGAAGCAAACACAACAAAAATTAAAAGCATGAAAATTGTCAGTGCGACACAGTTGTCACTTCTCTATCCCACTATAAAGTCAGAAAAATGGGGGGAAGCAACTCAGTGTATTATTTTCTAAACAGTATAGCACAGAGCCAAGTGGCAGAGAAAGAGAGTGTGAATTTCTGATATCACCTAGAGATTTAGAAGTTTGTAGTCTGTATTTTATCAACATGTCACCATTGAGAGTTGGAGCATCGAGCAGAGTTGGAAGAAACACGTGGAGTAGTACCCAGGTGTCACATATTGAAACGAATGAGTTTCCAATAGTTGTGGATGTGGATGAAATCCACACACCATAGTATGAGACGACCACAATGCATGTAGAGGAGGAGAAAAACCTCTCACAGGAGGTCGAGAATCTGGAAGAGGATGTTGAAAGAACGAAATCTGACGCATCCAGGGGAAAAGGGATGCAGAAAGAAGAATAGGCCATGGGTTTGACTCAACATGACCTAGAACCAGAAGAAAAATAGAGAATAGGGCACTAGGATATACCAATAATTGGGGTATCATCCCCATAAGGGAGAAATAAGGCATGAGTAGAAATCATTGTGTAGGGCGTACAATGCACACAGGCGGAACTAACCATAGTAATGCCAAAAATCTTTGAAGGTGTGAAGGTTGATGATGAAATAGTAGGAGGAGTCGATGACCTCAAATACTCTGACCATGATGTGTCTGACGCATTAAATTTCTCGAACTTGGAAACACAAAGTTACCTGGATATAAGGGGAGAAGGCCCATCAGGTGTGCCACTGTTGGAGCATGCATAATGGACATACATGCATAATGAACTTATTGAATATACCAAACATTGGGTGCAGTAAACAAATCAATGGATGTGTAAATCATTTGTTATCACGTGTGTACGAAGGAATTTTATGGATGGATAAGCCAATGCCTATTAATTTTGATCTTATTGAAATAATCACAAGGCTACCCATGGATGGGGATAATCTAGAACAATACCTAGAGGATTAAAATAAGGATAAATCCATTTCGAATGAAATCAAATCGAAATATGGTGTGGAGAGAAGTAACAGGGGAATCGGGATCAATGATGTCAACGATCCTGTGACATGATTTGCAACATGATTGTTAGGTTGCAAGTTAATACGCAAGTGAAGGAAGGAGAAAGTACCCCCAAGAGTAGTAGTAATTGCAACATAGTGCACAAAGGGGAGCTCAATGAGATGGGCCCCATATCTACTAAATTCATTTCTATAGGACTGCAAGGATGCACAAGACTGGGGATCCGAGTTCCACTATTTGTGGTTACTCATCCTCATTGCACTCATGGGATGGAAAGAACCCACATACAGTCTGTTCCTGCCAAGAATAGGAAAATGTGGTGCAATGTGCTACACATCTCTTTGCAGCACAACAGATCCCAAGAAGATGAAACTTAACAATGACGTATTCAAACTATACCTAATAAATATCTAGAACAATTTATCAGATACATGGAGGATTCCCATAGAAAATATGTAGGAGTTTGCACAAATAGCAAACGTCAAGGCATCACGCCATAGTTTGTGGCTACAAGCAAAGAGGGATTCATCCAAGGAGTGGTTGCAGCTGAAGTATTGTTTGACAATGCAGGACATCTAGATGGAGGTCCACGAATGGTCCGAGGAGTGGATAATGCCAAAAATCCAAAAGACGGTGCCAGGAGGATAAACTAGGATGTAGAATAGAATAGTCCATGTGCAGCATACAGACACAAATGGTGCAAGAAAAAAGAACAATATTGCATAAGGCCAAGAAGGGGGAAGTAGTCCCATATAGAAGAAAACAAGGACAAATAATAAATCACAGTGTTGTTCTACATAGGGACTAGCGCATGTGTAGTAGACAACAAGAGGATCGAAAAAACAAGTGCATGCAAAAGAAATGCAAACGAAGGAACAAGAAATGTACATGGAAGAAGGAGAAGGGTAGGATATAGGCATGGATACACAAATTCTAGAGTCATCCAAGCCATCATAGGCCCAAAATAAGAGAACAGGCGAACAAGCAAGTGGCTCTAGAAAGAAGGCCAAGGCCCCCAAGAAACCAATGGAAACATCATTGACGACAGATGATGTGGAGATAATAGCCACGACAATGGAAGATCTACTATTAGAGGTGTGGGAAAACATAAAAAATCATAGGGATTCAATTTTGGAGCCAATACAAGAAGTGAAAATTGCACTGGAGCAATTGAGGATTAGGGAAGAACAACAACAACACAAGATAACATTGCCAGCTAAAGAAGGGGCACCGGTTGGAGAGACAGTGCAGATCACGGTGTAGGGGAGAATAAATTTTGTCATCACTCATGAGATGTTGTTTATGGATGAGGATACATCACATAAAGCATTGTATAAATTACAAGTGATTTTTGTGAAAGAGATTCAGTGCCAAGCAAGGTTTGATGTGACGAAATTACAATTGGCTCAGGAAGAAAAAACCTCACCGAAGGAGGCACTCAACCACAAAGGGAAAGATAAAAATAGGGCACAACAAAAGTTTTACAAGATGGAGAACCAAATTCAGGAAGTATTTCAAGCCATCTTAGACAGCGAAGGAGTATAGGAAGCCTCGTCGCAAGAGAAAATGAGAAAGATAGCACAGACTCTACAACAGTATAAAGAACATATCAAAGAACTGGAGGAGTGCGTAGTTCCCATGACTCCTCCAGAAGTCAAAGTGCAAAGTGAGAAGGATGAAACAACTTCTGTTGAGAACATCGTGTATAACATACAAAGAATGACAAAGCTTCTGGAGAAGAGCACCCAGCGATGGACACAACTTTTAGAGGATGGGAGCTTACAAGAGTTGCAGGGGGAGTCAAAACTACATGCAGCAATGGCAGATGTCAAACATCGACATAGGATGATTTCACTGCTAGATAAGATCAATATGGTTGTGGAAATGAAGAATTTACAAGTCGAGGAGAATGTAGTACAAGTGCAAAAGATGGTGTGACAAACTCAGTTGGAGCCCCTGCAAGAAACGACGAATTAGCTAGTCGTCGAGATCGATGTAGAAAATATTAACATAGAGGAGATAGGCTTGGAATGGGGAGAACTGTTACAAAACCTAGTTACCACGTAGCTAGTGGAAAACATGGCTGAAAGGAGCAGTCAGGCTCAGGCATAGTTCCAAATAATAATTGAAATGTATGACACGCTGGCACAGGTAGTGATATATGTTGGAGTAAGGAAGTGACTCAAAATGAGTCACAATGTCAGTGTTGGGGGTATGTTGGGAACGTGCCCATTTTGGGGAAAAGGCTAATTTTGGAGAATAAAGTGAAAATAAGGAAAATACAACTGGAAGGAAAAGAAGCATGTGTAGAGTAAAGTGCATTCAAAGCAAGAAAGCATGTGAGGTGCGCATGCAAGAAGATCAAACCATGCTAGGTTTATGGTTTTGGTAAGAGTATGTAATGGCTGATAAGACAAAAATAAGTATAAAGAGGTTCCTTAGGGGTCTAGATCAGGGTTCGAAGAGTTGGATAGGATTCAATGTGATTGTAATTCTAGAATGTAAGAATGACTATAAAATTCGAGATTGTTTTGTAAGTTGTTGAGATGAAGAAAGCAAAGAAGGTAGATCTTGAGGGTTAGATCACAAGTTGAGGATCTTGGTGTGATCTAGTCGACCTCATTAAATATCTTGATCCAACTAAGTGAGAATTGTAATGCGCACAATGCCATATATGACAAAACAATAATAAAAAATCCTAAGAGCTAGATCTTTGTGGATGTAGCCCAGGAGGGGGTGAACCATGGTAGCTTATGTGATATGTGAATGATTCATTGCTATATATTTGATGTTAATGATTAGATCTTAGATGAATGTTTGATGAAGTAGCTAGATCTGATTGTTTACATGCATGAATAAGAATGAAAGAGTACTTAGCATAGATGGATGTTATAGTAAATAAATAAAGATCACAAGGTTCAATTCCATATCCCCACTCATTCCCAGGTTTCAAGCACCTGAGCGTTGCATCCAACCATAGAAATATCTCAGGTGTGACTACACAGTGCACCTCATGTAATGTGCTTCCTTATGGTTTTCCAAGGGGGAAATGGTTTTGGAGGTTTTTTTTTGGAAACCATAGTATATCTGAACCTGGGTCAACCCAAGAATGGTAGCAAGAGAGAAGTAACCAACAATGTTATATATTACTGATGGAAAATGAAGGTTCACCACATACTCATTAATTGGAATAGATGAAGGATTGAATATTGTTGCATCCCCTTATTCAGTGGAATCCTCATCCACCAATGCTTCCTTCCTCTCACTAAACTTCCCGCAAACAAGATTAGTACTATAGGTGGATCTTACTGCACCACAAAAAAAAAATCTAATTTAACTCATGCAACTATATGAATGTAAAACACTTTGTATGAGACCCTACAAATAGGATAGTTGACATGTTCTCTTTTCTTATCCCCTTACCATGCATTATCTTTTCGTATTCAAGTCTTCCATTATCATTTGAAACAACTCTTTGTTATTATGCTATATTTCATCTTGTTGAAATACTACATTTGTTATGTTGAATGTAGAAATATGTGTCTTGTTTGTAGACATGAATAATAGTTGTAGTGAACTTGAGAATTTGGGAGGGATTGTTGTTAATAACATGAGCCTTGTGTTGAGTTCTTGATTGGGTCGAGTCATAATGTTTCTCAAATCTAGCTAGTAAGATATCCATGTACTCTCTCGAAAATAAACATTCAATGAAAACAACTTAATCACTAACCTCAAGTTTCAATTTGTGTGTTGCATCTGATTTATAATGTAAAAGATATTATTGATTTTGCAGAAAAGGTATCATATAAGTATAGTAGATTTCATTAGAAACACCAATTTCAAATCATTTAGCAATAAAAAGTTCCATGTCAAGTTATGGTATTTTTTCATCTACTGGAGAACCTTGCATTAATCTAGTTGTACTATAACTAGCATAGATCCATAATAACCCTGGATCTATCAAGTGTTGAGAGTGATCAAATCTCTAGAAGTGCAAACATTTAATTGAGTGAAAAAATTGAGTAAATGTTAAAGGTTTTCATCTCGAGAGATTTGATCCCTCTCAACACTTGATATATCTGGGGTCAATATGGATCTATGATGGTTCCATTCGTGGGAGATCACACAAACTTTATAAATCAACATCAATATGTATATCTATATGTCGAACATTAATATGATCATTTGAAATTTATTCAGTTACAGGAATTTGTTGAGAATATAGAGAGTATGAATCTAAAGTATAGTTAATGAGTTACATGAGGAATATGATGAATATAAAAAGTAACAATGTACAATGATGAAAAATGTGATAATAATAAGAATGTATCAAATTACAAATATTTACATAGTGATGAATCTCAATCTTTCTTCTTTTTCTTTTCTTCTTTTCTAGATTGAATATGTTTTTCACATTTTATATATCTTAATATTATAATTGATTTAATGTGTGAATACTAATAAATCACAAATAACCAAACAAAGTACATGACTTCATCTTATAATATCTGTTTTGAATTTTTTTTTCACTATGTTATTGCTAAGTTCATTTTACTTGATGATTCATTGTATCTCTTAGTTGAAGTCAATATAGAGGATTAATTTCCTTCGTATCATTTCTTCAATTAATTAATGCACTGAATATTTTTCGTAGTATTATCACTGAAATCAATGCACCATATTGTTTATTTTATATCATTATCACTGGAATCAATGCACCCTATTTTTTTTTATGTTATATCACTATCGCTGAAATCAATGCACCCTATTGTGTCAATCATCTGAAAAAGTGTTTGAAAATATAGAAGGATTTCCCCCAAAGAGACTAATTTAATGCTCCTTTGAATTTATGATAGGCACCTTGACAATGTCCAAAATGTATCAACTCAACCCAAATGAAAGTATAGAAATTGAAAGGTATATCAATAAATTTCTATACGAGATACATATTTAGTGAAGCACCTTCAACTTATAATATTTGTTTTGAAATCTGATATCCTTCCTCCACATGAAATATTGTATTTTTTTACACATAAATATAATGTATAAAATTTAGTTGATCCTTGATTCTATGAAAAAAAACTAACATGTCTGAAAAATTCTTCATGTTCAACAACACATGTATCCCAACAGAGGATGAAAACCTTTAGTAACCACTCACACAACCAGATCAAAGATCAACACACTGATATTTTGACGTGGTAACCCTATGGGGAAACATCCACGACCCTAGCCAAAGCGACCACTTCGAGCAATTTATTAATGCAAAATAAAAATATTACAAAGAGATTTTACAAGAGAGTTTCTAACAATCGATCATCGGAAAATGACCCTCCATGCTATTTAAATAGAGATCATGGAACAATCGGGTGCTAAGAAAGGGATCAATGCAGTCATTAATATCGAGAAGAATATGAACCATCAGATCATTCTATGTCAGGAACATATCATGACCGACAGATTTCCTAACTACTTGTTGGCATGTTTACAGACAGAAGGTAGATTATACTTGTCATTGATGGAAAGAATAACAACGATGATGGAAAACAGGAAAAGCATAAGCTCGGGAGGAGAAGCAAACAATTTGCAGAGATCAAAGGTTAGAAGGGAAATCGCAGTACAAAAAAATGATCATGATCAAATCCTTGATCGTGGATCTACTTCAAGATTCTTCACAACCATTGGATTTGAGCACGAAGGATCAGAAACCGTTAGATCTAGTGGACTTGCAAATAGGATAATCTCAAGAGTAATATCCAACAACCATTGATCGAGGAATGTCATGGGTCGTCGATCGGACAAGACCCAAAATGAAAAAGTCACGAAGTCTTGATTCATGAAGGAAGGATCTGGGCCGTTGAGTCATGGGAAATATCAGACCGTTGATCTGAGGTGATTCAAGTTGTGATTTCAGAATTTGGAAGAAGGGAGGTCCTCTAACCTCCGACATCGCAAAATCACAAAATTCCTTTTTGAATAGGATTATGCTCATAGCCAATGGTCACATCAGTGGAAGAGAAGGGAAGGAGCTAGTGTTGCTAAGCTCCACCTCAGATTTTCGCGAGTTGGGAAAATCGAGATGACTTGTAGCTAATCACCCGAAACTCAAAATCATGAAATACCTTTTTGAATATGGATGTGGTCACAGCCAGTGGTCACATCATTGGAAGATAAGGGAAGGAGCTAGCATTTCTAGGCTCTACCTTGGAGTTTCCCGAGTTGGGATAATCGAGGTGACTCACAGTCAATCACCTGAAACATGAAATCGAGAAAAAACCTATTTGTTTGTTGTATGGTCATGAACAGTGGTCATGTGGAGAGGAACTTAGTGTCTTTGGGGATTTAATCCAACGATGTTGATTAACTCGAAAATATGATCGAAGGGTTATTGTGTTTCTTCATGATTCCTTGACAAATTATGATCCAGTTATACTAACTGAATCATTGCTCTTGGCATGTGAGATTTGTAGAGTAACATATTGGTGACTCAGTTTCATGGACGTTTTCTTGGAGATTCGAGGTGTAACCAAATGGTGTAATTTCATATATGAGAAATTCCTTGATTGAGTGAGGTTGGTTGTTTTATCTAAAAAATGAGTTGAATTGTAAGAAATAAAAATCACAGTTTGCACAGAATGTGAAGAAATTTAGAGACGAAGAACATAAGCAAGACAAAACAGAAAGGGGGAAGAGAGCATAATGTACAAGAACCAAAGAGCATGAGAGGAATAGAGAAAGAGAATATGGAAAGAGACACCAAGCCAAGCCAAGTATGAGCAGAACAGAAGCAGTGTAAAGCAGAGAAGAATTGAAGAATAGAGAAGAAATGGTAAGCATTGACATATATGTATTGGTTTAAGCTATTCTTCAAGCAAGTTTTTATATTTAGGGTGGTAGGGAAGTGCTATGGAGGACTGTTTTCCTCAAAGGTTCAAGTGGGTTCTTGAACATTAGAAGTTGTAGCTTCCATCTTGTTGCAACTAGAAAAACCAGGGTGGTAGGGTGGTCCAAGGGAGAACTATTGTTCTTTGTTATACAAGTTGGTGGTTGTTTGACTGGAAGTTGGTGCTTCCATCCAGTTGGTGCTGGAACACTCAGGGAGTAGGTGCTTCCTTCTAGTGGGTGCTAGAGAAACCAAAGAGTTAAAGTTCTTTGCAAGTTGCAGCTTGTAAAATAGAGGTGGTAGCCTCGCATTGAATTGGTGCTCAAATATAGATGATGTACAGAACATAAAAAGACTTCCAATCATTTGAAGAAGAAGAGGTTTTCTCCCTTTATGGGTTTCCTCATGAATATCTATCTCTTTTGATATCATATGTGTGAATGACATTTATTATTTATGTTGTTCATGTCTTGCATAATTTTGATGATCACTTGGAGAAGATTAAACATACTTTAATAGGCATAAAATTATTTAAGCAGAGTAACAATTGA
>JZKD02S1802170.1:69703-86879 GCA_000966675.3 Picea glauca
ATTAAAAGAAGAGATCTCAAACAAGTTACTAGTACCATTACTAGTAACAAGGTAAAAATAATAAATAATGATTATTAGAGAAAAGCGTAAAATAAACAATAAGTTACTAGTGCCAATAATAAGAAAGAAAAATTAAGAATAGGTTAAGGGAAGACCGACATGAAAATTTTTCCTTAGCTGTTTTGAATAATTGCTTAATGGTTTTACAGGGTTTGAAAAAGGTTTTGATATTTTTTTGGCTAGAATTTTTTAAATATGATGAGTGGTAACTTGCATGCAAGGTAACAAAATGTGACCTAGGGGTGGAGAAGAGGTAGGGGGATTTTTGGACTTAGAGTGGAAAGCTTAGCAGAAGGCTTTGTTGATTTGGGAGATAGAGTAACCATTGGCCTTAAGGGCTTGATTCAGGTGGGATTTTTCCTTCTTGAGGAATTGAGGAGATGATATTCGAATGGCACGAGTCACCAGAGTGTTTAAAAAAACTGATTTTTGGGTCGGATTGATCCAGAATGAATCCACGAACCAAAATGGGTCCAGGAAGGCCTAAATATCAAAGTGATTAGAATGGCTTCAAAGCGGACGTGTGTGTAGCACTCGTTGAGATGAACCCAACGCATCTTGAACGAGATCAAATAGACACTGTATGTGAAAGATATCACAGTCTGTTCATTTTGTCAAACATGCCAAAAAAAATGTTTGTTGTATAATCCATATAGTACGTACAGTGCTGACATGGAAGCTGACTATACATGATGTATGGTCATACAGTGATGTTGTAGGTAGAGTGGCGTTAACTGGGCAGGTGCAGGTGGATGAATCTGAGTTTGACACTTGGTGTTTATTTGGGCAAATAACGTGGTGCCATGTGGCCCAGTCATGGGCTGCCACATGGCACCCCTCCATTGGTCATTGTGGTAAAAGTTATGTGACTCTCGAGGAGTCAAAACCATAACCTCCTGTCTGGGTGGCGAAATACTTGTCATCGTCGGGCTACAAACCCTCCCACATTAGTTCTTATTAACTATGGTGTAAAACATATTTATTAATTGAAATATGTTGTATTCATGCAGACTAAAGTGTTGNTGTTTATTTGGGCAAATAACGTGGTGCCATGTGGCCCAGTCATGGGCTGCCACATGGCACCCCTCCATTGGTCATTGTGGTAAAAGTTATGTGACTCTCGAGGAGTCAAAACCATGACCTCCTGTATGGGTGGCGAAATACTTGTCATGGTCGGGCTACCAACCCTCCCACATTAGTTCCTATTAACTATGGTGTAAAACATATTTATTAATTGAAATATGTTGTATTCATGCAGACTAAAGTGTTGTGGCCTAGCCCCAGCCCCAGCACACTTGTATAGAACCCTTCCATGTAATTGTTGGTGTAGAATGTGGTATAGATCCAAAACCCTAGTGCATAACATAAAATTTTACCACATGACCATATAGCATATGATCGAGTCCTTTGAAAGTTGGCGCGGAAGTCTAGAGTTTATGCCCGGTCGGACAGGCTAGCCCACCAACCAAGGCACTATACCAGGGCCTAAACCAAGTTCGAGCACATGGAAAGGATAAGTTCGTGGTCACATGCGCCAATAGAAGAGGACCTGGGGCCTATTCCAGAGGGGGCTAGCATCCCAGGTCTTAGCCCAAGGTCATATGGCAACACCTTATATGCCCAGGATCACTAAGGAAGGGGGATGCACCCTGCATTTTTCCTATTATGGGTTTTTAAACTATATTACAATATTTTTATGGATTTTTCAGTAGTTTTGGGAGATTCTGGCCAATATTGGGGCATTTGGAGCCCTTTTTGAGGCCAGGTCTTGCGGAGAAGTTGGGAGGTTGTTACCGACTTCTAGTCTATATAAACCAGAGGTTCTTGAAGCCATGGAAAGGAGGCTCAGAACAGGGAAATGATAAAGAATTGTTAAGCCAAAGCCATTTTTATGTAGGGAAGCCATTGAGGAGAGCACCTTTGAGGGCCATTTCTGGGAGCTTCGTTCATCTGTTTTCAGTGCCGTTAGTTTTTATGGGTTCTTGAGATATGGTAGAACGCAATAAGATCAGTTTGTAATCCATTTGGCACTGTTATGATGTACTTTTGAAGATTTTAACAAAAATAATAAATCTTCTAGCAACCTTTCCCCAAACGCTAAATCTCGAACTGCTTAACCTCCCGAGGCCCACGAAGTACAATTGTCACCAATCAAAGTGGATATGTGTGGCACCACTGTCGAGTGACATGTGTCATGTCCCAATCTAATAAGGCCTATCGAAAGTACATAAATGAATGACAGGTGGTAGACCTATGTAGGTCCACCTCACCCTAGGTGACCTTATCATGCCACACCATACCCAGTGCTTTGGGTATTTGAGGATTTATTGTCTTCGACACTTTCTCAAAATTGCCAAACTGTCGAACTACTGACAGGTCCATGTCACCTGCTGATCTCATCATGTCACATCACTTCGACACTCGATAACTTGATGTCATCATGTCACATAAATTCGACACCTTTCTCTACAAAATATTAAAAACTCACTAAAGTAACAAAGTCTTAAGGACTTGATGGTTAACTGTCGTGCACCTTACTGAGATTGGATGGTTGGGAATGGTCTACCTTCTTCCGAACAAATCCAAAGGCCCAAATTTAACTTTGTGGCCCAGTACCATGTCTTATGTGGTTTATCAAACTACTATTCCTCATGAGCTTTTGAACACAACCAAGGTGTTCCCCCAGCGCCCTCCTTGCACTATGCACCCCAAATCCTTGTGCAATTTTGACTACAAATTCCACATTCATGGCCCATTCAAGTTCAATGCGGAAAACATGGGATATAATACCAAATTGCAATTTCCTCGGCCACCCAGGTTAGACCACGCTACCACAACTCTTCTCACATAGTGTTTTCAGAGAACTCGTTTCGTTATTGCCTTGAATTTTCACAACACTGGTCATAGTGTTGCGAGCCTAAAATGGAAATATTAAGAAAATACACGGTGCCATCTTCTTTTACTAATCATCATTCATGCTGGACAGAACATGCTACCACAACACTGCTCTATTCAAGCTCTCATATACATATATATCTAATGCAAATTTAAACAGACATTAACATTTTGTTGCAATATAGATTAATGTGGAAATAACAATAAGCCTACTCATGCAACGGATACAGGAAACACTCATAACATTATAACACATGTGCAAGATACACAACATACAATTAACNTGTATAGAACCCTTCCATGTAATTGTTGGTGTAGAATGTGGTATAGATCCAAAACCCTAGTGCATAACATAAAATTTTACCACATGACCATATAGCATATGATCGAGTCCTTTGACAGTTGGCGCGGAAGTCTAGAGTTTATGCCCGGTCGGACAGGCTAGCCCACCAACCAAGGCACTATACCAGGGCCTAAACCAAGTTCGAGCACGTGGAAAGGATAAGTTCGTGGTCACATGCGCCAATAGAAGAGGACCTGGGGCTTATTCCAGAGGGGGCTAGCATCCCAAGTCTTAGCCCAGGGTCATATGGCAACACCCCATATGCCCAGGATCACTGAGGAAGGGGGATGCACCCTGCATTTTGCCTATTATGGGTTTTTAAACTATATTACAATATTTTTATGGATTTTTCAGTAGTTTTGGGAGATTTTGGGCAATATTGGGGGATTTGGAGCCCTTTTTGAGGCCAGGTCTTGGGGAGAAGTTGGGAGGTTGTTACCGACTTCTAGTCTATATAAACCAGAGGTTCTTGAAGCCATGGAAAGGAGGCTCAGAACAGGGAAATGATAAAGAATTGTTAAGCCAAAGCCATTTTTATGTAGGGAAGCCATTGAGGAGAGCACCTTTGAGGGCCATTTCTGGGAGCGTCGTTCATCTTTTTTCAGTGCCGTTAGTTTTTATGGGTTCTTGAGATATGGTAGAACACAATAAGATCAGTTTGTAATCCATTTGGCACTGTTATGATGTAGTTTTGAAGATTTTAACAAAAATAATAAATCTTCTAGCAACCTTTCCCCGAACGCTAAATCTCGAACTGCTTAACCTCCCGAGGCCCACGAAGTACAATTGTCACCAATCAAAGTGGATATGTGTGGCACCACTGTCGAGTGTCATGTGTCATGTCCCAATATAATAAGGCCTATCGAAAGTACATAAATGAATGACAGGTGGTAGACCTATGTAGGTCCACCTCACCCTAGGTGACCTTATCATGCCACACCATACCCAATGCTTTGGGTATTTGAGGATTTATTGTCTTCGACACTTTCTCAAAATTGCCAAACTGTCGAACTACTGACAGGTCCACATCACCTGCTGATCTCATCATGTCACATCACTTCGGCACTCCATAACTTGATGTCATCATGTCACATCACTTCGGCACCTTTCTCTACAAAATATTAAAAACTCACTAAAGTAACAAAGTCTTAAGGACTTGATGGTTAACTGTCGTGCACCTTACCGAGATTGGATGGTTGGGAATGGTCTACCTTCTTCTGAACAAATCCAAAGGCCCAAATTTAACTTTGTGGCCCAGTACCATGTCTTATGTGGTTTATCAAACTACTATTCCTCATGAGCTTTTGAACACAACCAAGGTGTTCCCCCAGCGCCCTCCTTGCACTATGYACCCCAAATCCTTGTGCAATTTTGACTACAAATTCCACATTCATGGCCCATTCAAGTTCAATGCGGAAAACATGGGATATAATACCAAATTGCAATTTCCTCGGCCACCCAGGTTGGACCACGCTACCACAACTCTTCTCACATAGTGTTTTCAGAGAACTCGTTTCATTATTGCCTTGAATTTTCACAACACTGGTCATAGTGTTGCGAGCCTAAAATGGAAATATTAAGAAAATACACGGTGCCATCTTCTTTTACTAATCATCATTCATGCTGGACGGAACACGCTACCACAACACTGCTCTATTCAAGCTCTCATATACATATATATCTAATGCAAATTTAAACAGACATTAATATTTTGTTGCAATATAGATTAATGTGGAAATAACAATAAGCCTACTCATGCAACGGATACAGGAAACACTCATAACATTATAACACATGTGCAAGATACACAACATACAATTAACNACCCCAAATCCTTGTGCAATTTTGACTACAAATTCCACATTCATGGCCCATTCAAGTTCAATGCGGAAAACATGGGATATAATACCAAATTGCAATTTCCTCGGCCACCCAGGTTAGACCACGCTACCACAACTCTTCTCACATAGTGTTTTCAGAGAACTCGTTTCGTTATTGCCTTGAATTTTCACAACACTGGTCATAGTGTTGCGAGCCTAAAATGGAAATATTAAGAAAATACACGGTGCCATCTTCTTTTACTAATCATCATTCATGCTGGACAGAACATGCTACCACAACACTGCTCTATTCAAGCTCTCATATACATATATATCTAATGCAAATTTAAACAGACATTAACATTTTGTTGCAATATAGATTAATGTGGAAATAACAATAAGCCTACTCATGCAACGGATACAGGAAACACTCATAACATTATAACACATGTGCAAGATACACAACATACAATTAACATAGAATTGATACTTATCTTTTTATTAGAATTGGTACTACGTGCAAACCTTCCACGAACCTCCCAACCTTATACCACACTGCTCAAAGCTATCAGCAGTGGGTCAGCCTCCGAGTTGGGACTAAACTCCATCGAGGGAAAAGGAAATCCTAGGCTAAGATGAGACTACAGAAAATGCACAATGCAACATGACAGACTCTCTCCAAGGAGCCTACTTACGCCCACTTCTCACATACCTTCATTCCCCACATGCATGTCCCACCCTGGGAATATACACCTTCGCTATTCCACAGTCCATCGGTTGCTCCACTTCTCTTTCAAGGCTTCAATAACAGGTTGGATCATGAATTCTCAGAGCTTTGTAGCTACTGTTGGACTCCCTCCAGGAGGAATCACTTCCCCAACAACCTCTCTCAGCTGGAGAAAGTTTCTCACAGGCCTGATAGCCTGGTTCTTCAACCCACGGGCCTAAAAACCCTCCTCTTAAAACCACAGGCCCGACAACCTTCTTCTTTTGTCCAACTCTTCAATGAACCAGGTAACCACAGTAACAAAATCGGGTAAGGCAAGGGACGACTCAACAAATTACAGAGGATTGCGATGGCAGAGGGTTCAAAAATGGCAGAAATGGTTGACTATGTCTTTCTCAGTGCGTGAGGGAATGGGTGCGAAGGATGGCTAGCATACTCCATGAACGCGCGAGGAAAGATGGAAATAATTCCCAGTGAACCACCACAATGATGGAATTTTCCCACATAAATATTCATGCATCTTGGATGACATCTGGCTCTCCAAAAGCTCATTCCTCTCCACTTGGGGTTCGTTCCTCTATCCAAAGGAACTTAGGATAACATGGTGTATTCCCAAACTTTAGTAATTTAGGAAATATATTATAATATTCCCTTGGGTTAAGCCCTCAATCTTAGCCCCTTTTTCCCAACCTTTCAACTCCCTTTCCCTTTCCCTTCCTAGTGGAGCTTAGTATAACTCTTTCTTCGTTGTTGGTCTACAGGAAGCGATGTTTTTTTATTAATAATCTGCATAATTACATATACAAAAATAGGCTCTTCGACCTAATAAACATATAAGCCTCTAGCTTATAAATACTTGGCTCACCATCCTATAAACTTCATTAAACATCATTACAATTCATCACGGGCTTGGCCTTGGGGTATTACACAAAAACTCCATACACAATTTATTTCCAGGGATGTTTCAAAAACTCCATACACAATTTATTTCCAATGTACGTTTCAAAAACTCCATACACAATTTATTTCGAGAGTACGTTTCAAAAATTACATACACATTTTATTTCCAGGGACGTTTCCATATGCAGTTTATTTTCAGTGGATGTTTCAAAAACTCCATACACAGTTTATTTCTAGAGGATGTTTCAAAAACTCCATGCACAATTTATTTCCAGAGGACGTTTCAAAAACTCCATACATAATTTATTTTTAGAGGATGTTTCAAAAACTCCATACACAGTTTATTTCCATATTTCCAAAATCAACAATGTTTAGTTTGTTGTAGCTTACTTTAGGCTTGCAAATACTATAGCTATCAGTGATCTGTGCGGATGATGGTTTCCTTTCCCATTGAATAGTGCTTCCACTTCTTGACAACTTGAACTAGGTCATATAGTTCTTTAGATAACCTCGTCACCACTTTTTCCTATTAAAGTTTCTTTATTAGGACAAAATACTAACTTAGCTTTGTATGAGCACTAAAACTTATTAACATTAAACTAAATTATTATCGTATTATTAATAACAATTGTTAGGGTGTATTATATTATATATTAAGCATTGTGCTCATCGTGTCCATTAATTCATCATTAATTTGCAAAAAACATTGAATTACNACCCCAAATCCTTGTGCAATTTTGACTACAAATTCCACATTCATGGCCCATTCAAGTTCAATGCGGAAAACATGGGATATAATACCAAATTGCAATTTCCTCGGCCACCCAGGTTGGACCACGCTACCACAACTCTTCTCACATAGTGTTTTCAGAGAACTCGTTTCATTATTGCCTTGAATTTTCACAACACTGGTCATAGTGTTGCGAGCCTAAAATGGAAATATTAAGAAAATACACGGTGCCATCTTCTTTTACTAATCATCATTCATGCTGGACGGAACACGCTACCACAACACTGCTCTATTCAAGCTCTCATATACATATATATCTAATGCAAATTTAAACAGACATTAATATTTTGTTGCAATATAGATTAATGTGGAAATAACAATAAGCCTACTCATGCAACGGATACAGGAAACACTCATAACATTATAACACATGTGCAAGATACACAACATACAATTAACATAGAATTGATACTTATCTTTTTATTAGAATTGGTACTACGTGCAAACCTTCCACGAACCTCCCAACCTTATACCACACTGCTCAAAGCTATCAGCAGTGGGTCAGCCTCCGAGTTGGGACTAAACTCCATCGAGGGAAAAGGAAATCCTAGGCTAAGATGAGACTACAGAAAATGCACAATGCAACATGACAGACTCTCTCCAAGGAGCCTACTTACGCCCACTTCTCACATACCTTCATTCCCCACATGCATGTCCCACCCTGGGAATATACACCTTCGCTATTCCACAGTCCATCAGTTGCTCCACTTCTCTTTCAAGGCTTCAATAACAGGTTGGATCATGAATTCTCAGAGCTCTGTAGCTACTGTTGGACTCCCTCCAGGAGGAATCACTTCCCCAACAACCTCTCTCAGCTAGAGAAAGTTTCTCACAGGCCTGATAGCCTGGTTCTTCAACCCATGGGCCTAAAAACCCTCCTCTTAAAACCACAGGCCCGACAACCTTCTTCTTTTGTCCAACTCTTCAATGAACCAGGTAACCACAGTAACAAAATTGGGTAAGGCAAGGGACGACTCAACAAATTACAGAGGTTTGCGATGGCAGAGGGTTCAACAATGGCAGAAATGGTTGACTATGTCTTTCTCAGTGCGTGAGGGAATGGGTGCGAAGGATGGCTAGCATACTCCATGAACGTGCGAGGAAAGATGGAAATAATTCCCAGTGAACCACCACAATGATGGAATTTTCCCACATAAATATTCATGCATCTTGGATGACATTTGGCTCTCCAAAAGCTCATTCCTCTCCACTTGGGGTTCATTCCTCTATCCAAAGGAACCTAGGATAACATGGTGTATTCCCAAACTTTAGTAATTTAGGAAATATATTATAATATTCCCTTGAGTTAAGCCCTCAATCTTAGCCCATTTTTCCCAACCTTTCAAATCCCTTTCCCTTTCCCTTCCTAGTGGAGCTTAGTCCCCCATAACTCTTTCTTCGTGGTTGGTCTACAGGAAGCGGTGTTTTTTTATTAATAATCTGCATAATTACATATACAAAAATAGGCTCTTCGGCCTAATAAACATATAAGCCTCTAGCTTATAAATACTTGTCGCACCATCCTATAAACTTCATTAAACATCATTACAATTCATCACGGGCTTGGCCTTGGGGTATTACACAAAAACTCCATACACAATTTATTTCCAGGGATGTTCCAAAAACTCCATACACAATTTATTTCCAATGTACGTTTCAAAAACTCCATACACAGTTTATTTCGAGAGTACGTTTCAAAAATTACATACACATTTTATTTCCAGAGACGTTTCCATATGCAGTTTATTTTCAGTGGATGTTTCAAAAACTCAATACACAGTTTATTTCTAGAGGATGTTTCAAAAACTCCATGCACAATTTATTTCCAGAGGACGTTTCAAAAACTCCGTACATAATTTATTTTTAGAGGATGTTTCAAAAACTCCATACACAGTTTATTTCCATATTTCCAAAATCAACAATGTTTAGTTTGTTGTAGCTTACTTTAGGCTTGCAAATACTATAGCTATCAGTGATCTGTGCGGATGATGGTTTCCTTTCCCATTGAATAGTGCTTCCACTTCTTGACAACTTRAACTAGGTCATATAGTTCTTTAGATAACCTCRTCACCACTTTTTCCTATTAAAGTTTCTTTATTAGGACAAAATACTAACTTAGCTTTGTATGAGCACTAAAACTTATTAACATTAAACTAAATTATTATCGTATTATTAATAACAATTGTTAGGGTGTATTATATTATATATTAAGCATTGTGCTCATCGTGTCCATTAATTCATCATTAATTTGCAAAAAACATTGAATTACRTGTTGTCGGGCTCGGCGTGGCCAATATTGAAGATAAATTAGAATGTCGTTGAATGAGATATCCAGGGTGGATAACCACATCAGCGTTTGAAGAAAATGTGAAATCATTGAAGTGAGAGASGGAGCATTCGAAGATAAATTRGACGWGGATAACCACGTCAGTATAGCATTTGAAGAATGAGATATCCAGGGTGGATAACCACGTCAGTATAGCATTTGAAGAAGAAATGTTAATTGAGATAATTAGAATGTTGTTGAATGAGATAACCAGGGTGGATAACCTGTCAGTATAGCATTTGCAGAAGATAAGTTAATTGAKATAAATTAGAGTATAGTATTTAAAAAACTTAAAAATCATCAAATTGCACTGCGGAAGCCCCTCTAAACTTAAAAATCATCAAATTGCTATTAAACAAATTAGTAAATTGTTGAATGACATCGGGGGCGGATATCAGAATGTCAGCTACGACGATCTTTTAGGAGTTTCATTATGAGTATAGGATTAGGGAAAAGAAAAGTTGAATTTATACCAATTAGAGTGCAGCATTAAGAATGAGATGTCTAGGGCAGATCAGATTGTCAGCTGTGGCGATTTTCCATAGGTGAACCTTAAGCGCCCTTGTCGGTCATCTAGAGGTGCTTAGGTTGAGCCGTTCGATCCATTTTTCATATGCCTATTTAAGTTTCAGTGTTGTTACTGGTAGCCATACCAACACTGAGTACTATTTTGAAGGTATCTCTTGGATGCATTATCCATTTGATTGGAATTAGTATCGCTGAGCCGTCTCTACTCTTTTAGAATTGTTATACATTAAATGCATTTGACTGGAATCCATAGTCGTACTGTCGAGTCTGTAATTTGCGTTCCGTTGTTAATTTGTTTCATTCCACTTGACTGCTTCTCCAATTTTGAGGTAAATAGTTTGATTGATACGTGAAAAAGTTTGAACTGGGCTTTGCAGGAATTGCTTTCATTTTCATCTTGCAACATGAGGTTTTCTACTGCTCTCGTCGTTCTGCTCGTAAGTTTTCCATATTTGATTTTTCTTACGCCTTTTATGTATAACTCACATCTATTGTGACATGCAGATGCCAGTATGTCGCAGTGGCAATGCAGGCGAAGTCTTCATCCTCTCCTACACTCACTTACTGGCATCGCAAGTTGCCATGGATATCCATTCCGGATGCTCTGCAGGAACTCATCTCCCCTTTGTCACCCTAGAAGACATCTAGAAATCGAGAGAGCAGCCATTGCACAAGATTAACACATAATAATAAAATGTATTACATAGACAAATGGAGGTTACATATATAGCATGCAGATCAGTGACTCCTAGTAATCTAGATCCTAAGAAAGTGGATCTGATTAGCTAAAAATAGTAAACCTAGAAACTCACAGTTACAACAGCTGTAAGGCTAACTCACAGTTACAACAGCTGTAAGCATTATCTCTTATTAAAGTAACCTTTATTCTAACACCCGCCCTTAATGCTTACTTTATAAATTACACTAGAACTTTGATCTGTCTGTCTGATCTGGTCTTCCTCAGCACTGAAACTCACTCTGCAATCACCCGGTTTCCGCTCTTTCTTCTCCACACATTCGAGCTACTCACTGACACATTTAAAGTCAAAATGCTTCTGACCATCATTGTAGCACTTGTATACTGGACAATTTGACAACTCGGCTCATCAGGGCTTCCATGATAAAATGTGCCAATTATTGATGCATTCTATTAACTTGCCTTCATCTGTCAGATTTTTGCTTTCGGCTATCCTTCAGTATATAGAAAAACAGTTTGGATACTGAATGTCTTCAACATTCCTTTACACAAGGTGACTTCCAATAAAAACATTGTACTTGAAACTGGGGCTACCAGCTTGCATCAAGATACAAGTTCTTATTTTTACATAAACACTTAAACAATAGCACATTACAAAACAACAAACAAATCTACCAATCCAACTCAAACACTTGTCGAACATAAAGTCCACCCATTGCAAGGGGAATCAGAGTTTCGACAGAGAGAAAATCGAACCCTGCTGCCAATGCCAAAGCAGACCTGGATCTCTTTTCTTCCATGCACCTATCACTGATCAACGAATGCATAGGCGTCTAACCTCTCACAGTTTGATCACCGAATATCTCGGCAGTGATACCCTCGTCAGTTCTCCTACGCAGTGGTCCTTTATTCACAAGGAGAGTCTCCCGCAGCAATCTCACAAAACACACCGAAAATTTAGAAATTCAAACCCTCTAACCGAATCTACTCCTACAACGGAATCAACTTATCACTCTTCTCTCATCTTCCAGCCCCTCTCGTGAGAGAGTNAAACTTAAAAATCATCAAATTGCTATTAAACAAATTAGTAAATTGTTGAATGACATCGGGGGCGGATATCAGAATGTCAGCTACGACGATCTTTTAGGAGTTTCATTATGAGTATAGGATTAGGGAAAAGAAAAGTTGAATTTATACCAATTAGAGTGCAGCATTAAGAATGAGATGTCTAGGGCAGATCAGATTGTCAGCTGTGGCGATTTTCCATAGGTGAACCTTAAGCGCCCTTGTCGGTCATCTAGAGGTGCTTAGGTTGAGCCGTTCGATCCATTTTTCATATGCCTATTTAAGTTTCAGTGTTGTTACTGGTAGCCATACCAACACTGAGTACTATTTTGAAGGTATCTCTTGGATGCATTATCCATTTGATTGGAATTAGTATCGCTGAGCCGTCTCTACTCTTTTAGAATTGTTATACATTAAATGCATTTGACTGGAATCCATAGTCGTACTGTCGAGTCTGTAATTTGCGTTCCGTTGTTAATTTGTTTCATTCCACTTGACTGCTTCTCCAATTTTGAGGTAAATAGTTTGATTGATACGTGAAAAAGTTTGAACTGGGCTTTGCAGGAATTGCTTTCATTTTCATCTTGCAACATGAGGTTTTCTACTGCTCTCGTCGTTCTGCTCGTAAGTTTTCCATATTTGATTTTTCTTACGCCTTTTATGTATAACTCGCATCTATTGTGGCATGCAGATGTCAGTATGTCGCAGTGGCAATGCAGGCGAAGTCTTCATCCTCTCCTACACTCACTTACTGGCATCGCAAGTTGCCATGGATACCCATTTCGGATCTCCCCTTTGTCACCCCAGAAGACACCTAGAAATTGAGAGAGCAGCCATTGCACAAGATTAACACACAATAATAAAATGTATTACACAGACAAATGGAGGTTACATATATAGCATGCAGATCACTGACTCCTAGTAATCTAGATCCTAAGAAAGTGGATTTGATTAGTTAAAAATAGTAAACCTAGAAACTCACAGTTACAACAGCTGTAAGGCTAACTCACAGTTACAACAGCTGTAACCATTATCTCTTATTAAAGTAACCTTTATTCTAACACCCTCTCTTAATGCTTACTTTATAAATTACACTAGAACTTTGATCTATCTGTCTGATCTGGTCTTCCTCAGCACTGAAACTCACTCTGCAATCACCCGGTTTCCGCTCTTTCTTCTCCACACATTTGAGCTACCCACTGACACATTTAAAGTCAAAATGCTTCTGACCATCATTGTAGCACTTGTATACTGGACAATTTGACAACTCGGCTCATCAGGGCTTCCGTGATAAAAGGTGTCAATTATTGATGCATTCTATTAACTTGCCTTCATCTGTCAGATTTTTGCTTTCGGCTATCCTTCAGTATATAGAAGAACAGTTTGGATACTGAATGTCTTCAACATTCCTTTACACAAGATGACTTCCAATAAAAACATTGTACTTGAAACTGGGGCTACCAGCTTGCATCAAGATACAAGTTCTTATTTTTACATAAACACTTAAACAATAGCACATTACAAAACAACAAACAAATCTACCAATCCAACTCAAACACTTGTCGAACATAAAGTCCACCCATTGCAAGGGGAATCAGAGTTTCGACAGAGAGAAAATCGAACCCTGCTGCCAATGCCAAAGCAGACCTGGATCTCTTTTCTTCCATGCACCTATCACTGATCAACGAATGCATAGGCGTCTAACCTCTCACAGTTTGATCACCGAATATCTCGGCAGTGATACCCTCGTCAGTTCTCCTACGCAGTGGTCCTTTATTCACAAGGAGAGTCTCCCGCAGCAATCTCACAAAACACACCGAAAATTTAGAAATTCAAACCCTCTAACCGAATCTACTCCTACAACGGAATCAACTTATCACTCTTCTCTCATCTTCCAGCCCCTCTCGTGAGAGAGTCAGAGCGGCCCTTGCTCTGATACAATCTTAGAAATCGAGAGAGCAACCATTGCACAAGATTAACACACAATAATAGAATGTATTACACAGACAAATGGAGGTTACATATATAGCATGCAGATCACTGACTCCTAGCAATCTAGATCCTAAGAAAGTAGATCTGATTAGCTAAAAATAGTAAACCTAGAAACTCACAGTTACAACAATGATAGTTGAAACTCACAGTTACAACAACTAACTCACAGTTACAACAGCTGTAAGCATTATCTCCTAAAGTAAGCTTTATTCTAACAAAAACGTCGGAGCTGCTGAACGCCATAAGAGAGGATAAGAAAGTTTCTCTGGGATAACCTAAATTTGGCACCACAACCGATGATGGCGGTATCTTTTCCTGCTATACATTGAGCTATTTTCACTACGGGGCCGGAGTACATGACGATGACGCCATAGCCAACACTTCCCTCTCGGGGCTGTTTTTACTTGACAAGGACTTACACGCTCTACAGTCGACTGCTCCAGAGACCAAGCCCGGACAGTAGAATATTCTTTCTTCCGCGTCGTTTGGCTGAAGCTATTCCATTCTCCTCCGATAAACTGTCCGTAGCCTTGCAGATGCTCGATATATCCCGGGGATCCCACTTGGCTCTTGCTATGAAGAACACTTTAGAACTGTGTGAAAGTCCTGCAAATGGTGGGGAGAGCAGCTATTGCGCGACATCGTTGGAATCTAGGCTGGGGACCAGTCGTGTGAATCTGTTAGACACGAATGTGCCCTGCAAAGCAGAGTCTCAGCAATATACTATTACTGGGCTTCCTTTCCAAAGCAAATCCGGTTTAAAGTCAGTTGTTTGTCACGGGCAGGCATATGCATACGTTGTCTACTATTGCCATGAAANTGCTCGATATATCCCGGGGATCCCCCTTGGCTCTTGCTATGAAGAACACTTTAGAACTGTGTGAAAGTCCTGCAAATAGTGGGGAGAACAGCTATTGCGCGACATCGTTGGAATCTAGGCTGGGGACCAGTCGTGTGAATCTGTTAGACACGAATGTGCCCTGCAAGGCAGAGTCTCAGCAATATACTATTACTTGGCTTCCTTTCCAAAGCAAATCCGATTTAAGGTCAGTTGTTTGTCACGGGCAGGCATATGCATACGCTGTCTACTATTGCCATGAAACTCAGCACACCACCACCGCACGGGTGTCTCTAAAGGGCGAAGATGGCTGCAGTGGAGAGGGAGTTGGGGTGTGTCACACAGACACAAGTGGGTGGAGTCCTCAACACGTGGCCTTCAAGGTGCTCAATGTCAAGCCCGGTGGTGCACCCGTTTGCCACTTCCTGCCACGTTCTCTGGCTTCCTGCCACGTTCTCTGTATCTACTTTTCTTCTAATACCTATCACTGCCAGTGTGTATCAGTCTCGTCCTTCTCTGTATACGACCAGAAGAGCAAGACTCTAGTATCAATAATGAATTAAAAAAATTGTGTGTTGTGGAAGTTAAAAGTGAACATTGAAAATTATATGTTTACATTCTTTGTTATCAATAGTTAACTAGTAATAACTACTTTATAAAAATGGTTGATATATGTTTATCAACTCTATTAATTTAAAAAGATAAAAATAACGCCCATCAATATAGATTTATTTGTTTTATATAATTTTCTTTTCTATTTCCAAATTATTCACTAACCCAGCTCTCTGTTGTATGGTGAGATTGGTTTGATTTTTGTATGGTGGCATCAGCCGTTCTAAAGAGATTGAGGCCCCTGGTAAGCACCCTAGTAAGCAGTTTTGTTACAACCTGATGTCTGGTGATAGTTACGGTGACCTGCTGTTTTCTTAATTTGAGGCCCCTGGTAAGCACCCTCCTCTCTATATATGCTAGAGCAATCCGCCAGCTTATACATTTATCTTTATTACACTCAATTTAATGAAAATATGGGATATGTTAATGTCCTTGGAATTTGGATTTAAAAATTGGTTTAATTAGTTTGCCAATCAGCTCTTTGTAAATTTTATATGCTAAATAATCTAAGAATTATCTTAATCTACTTATTTATCAACTTAAAATATAATATTCTATGTATGTTGTCTTGTATTCCATCAAAGTAAAAAGCTGTCAATGCAATTTCGAAGCTAAAAAACTGTCCATACAATTATTTCACATCATTCTCTCTGCTTCTATACTGTAGGTACATGATGTATATGAGCTATGCTTTTTGAATATCAGAGGTTGTGTTTTTAACTTTATTTGCATTATTATTTAAATAATGTATTAAATAATTAATTAATTAATTAAATCTGGTATAAGATATTAATTATTTAATTATGTTGGGGTAATGATCGGTGATATATCTAGAGTATATGTGGTGGGGATTGGGGATTACATAGTATATGTGGTGGGGATTATTAGGGTATATCAGATTATAATTATTTGGTTGTATATGGTGGTTAGCTGATTGTCAGTTTTAAGTGATTAACAAAGATTAAGATTTTATTACAGAGCGGTATCTTTAATTTTATGAGCCAATCTAAACCTTTCGGCATTCACCAACCATGATTTTGCGGCCGTGCTAGTAATATTAAGTATTAATTTACATTAATACATCAAAATATTAATATTAATAAAAAAATACATAAACTTTTAATATACTAATACACAAATATTAAAATATCAATAAAGTAATATATTAATAAACTTATAATACATTAGTGTTGATGTGATAAAACATAATGTAATAATTAACTAATACATTATAGACTAGTGTTTTAATTAATGTGTAAATAAATAAATACATTAATTGTTAAAGTATTAATGTATTATTAATTATTAATTAATGTATAAATAAATAAATACATTATTAATGTATTGATGAATGAATATATTAATGTAAAAATTAAAGTTATTACATTTTAAAGTACTACTTGATTAATTAATACATTGTTAAAGTTTTAAGGTTGAGATGAATTAAGTTAATACATTAATAAAGTAATAATACACTAAGTAAATAATATATTAAAAATACAATATAAAAGTATTAATGTAATAAAGTAACCATTATAATAATAAAAATATTTTTTTAAGGTCACGACAAAGAGAGACCTCTT
>JZKD02S1802192.1:0-26101 GCA_000966675.3 Picea glauca
CTAATATTTTGAGCAGACATTATGATTCAGGTATCTCTAAAAATATATAGTGAAAGATTTAGAAAAAAATATATTCATAATCCTTAAACTGTTCTTTTCAAAAGGGTATATTTAGATTTTAGTTTTAAGTAAAAATTAAGATAGATACAAGGTGTAGAAAAAAATGTGTTTAAAATCTGCAACGTTTTCAGCTTGGTCAACTTAAAAAAATTCTAGAAATTATAATGTTCATTCGTTAGATTCAAAATTATAGTCATAATAAAATAGAGTCTTTGTAGATTGTTGGAGTATATTTCATTTCTTTAAAACATAAGTTTAATAATAGATACATTGTTGTAGGAAAAAGTAACTCATTATCATTTCTTTCATGTTTAAGGAACATATTGTTAAACAATTGTCAAATTGACATATCAAATCGTGATAAAGAAAAATTTCAAAAATAGTCATTGGAAAGATAACAAAATTGTTCACAAGTTTTGTTTTTACTATAAAATGAAATTCTAGATAAAAAAACCACTTTTGTATGGCGGAAGTTGAAGAACTTGTGAAAATACAACATTTTTTCTCATAAAACAAACAAAAGTGTAACCCATCTTCATGATTTCACCCTTAACAAAACTTGCATAAACAACATTATTGTTATAATACACAAATTCCGGAATAAATCTGACAAATCTGATAATTAATCTTGCACTGAAACTGATCGTAGCATACAAATTCAAATGTAGAAAAAAAAACTTTGAATTTTGAATGTTTCTTCAAGATGAAATTCCACAAACAATCTTCCTAAATCCTTCAACTCTCTTATCAAAGACATATTTACAACAATGCACAACCTCTCTTCATATATAGAAAATAAAAAAACACGAAGTAATCCCCAAACTCAGATCTGAGATTTACTAATTCTACAGAAGAAATCCTCCCTTACAATAGTACATAGAGTTTATCTCTTATGCATAAAATTTACCCCCTTATTTTTTTTCATTCATACTCCATTAAATAATCAAAAGTTATGATATATAAAACACTCATCATCACTAAAGATAAACAATATTTCCTCAAAACTGGGAGGATGACTCCATATCCTATATTTTAAGTCTTAACAATTTTTTCTAAAAAGTTTATTGACTCCATTGAATTGATTGGTTTCAAGTTTTTGGAGATGAGTATCGTGAAATAATCCCGTTTCAAATCTTCCAACGAACACCTTTAGGATTATATGTCGCTTTTTTTTATACCAAGAATCCACCCGATGGTATGTCCCGTATTGGGATATTTTTCGACCTTTTTTCTCCCACAACTCGCAAATGTGTGGCTTCAACTATCAATTCTTCATTCACCTCAATCTCCCTGTCTCCCACCTGGGTTACTCTTCCATTAATACTCTCAGAAAAATCCCTAACAATTGATAAATTATGGCCTAAAAAATATCTATTAAACTCTAACCATCTAACCCTCTAAAACAGCACTAAACATTCTTCATCGGCCTCTAAAATTTCAGCCCTCGCGGGCTCACCTCTTACTACTGGTGCCATAACAACACAATTTTCATCACAGAGGGTTGATCTCAGGCGTTAACAAAGATTAGGAATTGCGAATGTAGGGAGGGTAATCGAGACTCGAGGAATTTGACTCATCAAACCCAAGAAAGTGCACATGATACGAGTAATGGTGATATACTTTGAGCTTGAGTTACGAGACCTCACAAGTAATATGAATGATGGATTTGACAACATGTAGCACAGGTTTCATAAATTCAACACATGTTGCAAATATAACATCCCAGGAAATAATTTCATGTCTCGAGGTGATGGTCACTCATAGTGGTCATTACAACATGTAGTACAGGTTTCATAAATTCATCACATGTTGCAAATATAACGTCCCATGTAATAATTTCATGTCTCGAAGTGATGGTCACTCACTCATAGTGGTCATTAAGTTGTTTCAATTGTCAAGTACATCACCCCACACGTGAGGTCACTGTAACGATAGTTCATGAGTTCGTTCTATAGTAAGTTATACGCTAAGGCTTTGTATTAATGAAAACAAGAATGAGGTCATGGAAATGACCTTTATCCATTTATCCATGACCTTTAAAATATCACCATTAGCAATTTAATCAAACCAAGAGGAATTGAAATATATTAAAACCATAGTCTTGGATGATAACATGTATATTCAACTTACCAAAGATCCAAATAAACCATTCTACCATTATACAAAACTTCAAGTCATCGCATAGTAATGATCATAGATCATAGGTCATCGCATAGTAATGATCATAGATCATAGTGATAAGGTCAAATAAACTCATTCCTATTACAATAATGTTAATATTACAATAATGTTGAGTAGAAAAAAAAAATCAATCATAACTTTCAAAAAATATTCACATCGTTATATACATATGCAAATCAATAAGAGCAATGAAATTTTAATAAAGATAAGAGAAAACTTCTCATAAAAATTAAAAGGTCTCATAATTTTGTATCGTTCAAAAAAATAAAATATGTAGGTTATTCTTTGCCACAACAAATACCCATTGTGTTATTTCCTCAAGAAAACTTTTTTGTGGCGTTATATTATTATTTATTTCTTTTTTTACAGTATTCTTTTATAGAACATAAGTACACTATAGAAACATAACAACGCATACCGTAGTCTTATCCCACTACTAGAACTCATAAATATTCCATAGTTGGTGCTTGGTCTTGAGCTCCACACTAAGAATCGACTTAGGAACATTTACACTATTTACACAAAGGGTCATTTAATTCCATCCACATGGCATGACTCCCAACTCATAAATCACAACATATAAATAAGACATGATTTAGTGTGTTATAATGTATCGGTCATAATGGGGTATTAGAAAGAACAATTAAATCATTGCATTACTTTTTTATTTTTTTTCCCTCCTATTTTATTGTCTTTATTGAGTATTGTGCATGTGAAAAATTCATTGAGATATTTGACAAGGCACAATGATACTTCCACCAAAATGTCTGATAAGGGAGCTCACTTTAGCCATTGTTTACCTAACAAGCTATATTTCGTTGTTGCAAATATAAATTATAACAATGTGATTGCAATAAGAACCAAAATAAGGGTTGATTAGGTTGGTTCATGAGCTTTTCATACGTGTATATGTGTGACCATTATGATGCCAAAGAAGGTGATTTCTAGATATTGAGTGGGTTTTCTTTCGTAGAAATCAAACAAAAGAAGAAAATATGTGTTTCGATAGTAGAAGGATCATCGAATAAGTTAGGGGATTTGATATCTAGACATGGCATTATTGTGGATAGAATCCCAATAAAGGCTCACCCTACTTGAGTCACACTTAGTAGTTAGAAAACCCTTTTGTAGCTAGAAAAGTGCTTTAAATACACAATTTCGATATAATTATAATGATGAACTAGGGTCAAATCAACAAAGTGGCTAGACATGGCAAAGAAAGTGGGACATTGATATCCGCCTCAACAAAGACACAATTGTGCTTATATATGAGCTAATATACTTGTGACCTATTCAATGAAGGAATTCAATTAGAATGTTCTTGGTCTAGATCCATCCTATATGGAATAAGGTGAGCTAGATGCATCATGAAAAGAGGAACCCAATGACAAAAAAACTAAGATAAAAAAGTTAAGGAGCATTACTAAATTCTATAAAAAAAAATCACATTCAAATAATCAAATTTCAATTCAAATCATTTTTATAACAAACTTTAATAATTTTATCAAATTAAAAATTGTTTTTTTTTAATTATTTATCAATAACAATTTAACCATTAAATCTTTTTTATCTAAATAATATAAAAAATAATTAAATTCAATTAATAAAATACTCATTTATAATGTATTTTTGATGTTATTGTGTTTATATTGCAAAGCTTCACAATTAAAGTTTACTTTAAATGTCAATCTACACGTCAATATGTATGTGTTCATAAAAGGTTTATCCTACTCTTTTGTACTTTCCAACTTAACACATGCCACTTTCTACTTCTCTTATCAAATTTGATAAAACACTCTATTTCCAATCAAATAAAAAAACCATTATGTTTACTTTAACAGCACATAGTAGAAATGGCACTAACTTATGATGCTAAAAGATACATTTTTGGGGGTTATTACATACTGATATTCCAAATTTATGTAAGCGTGCAAACACTTAAATCCTCTATTACATGTATTTGATTCTACAATGCCGATGCAAACAACTTTTACATCTAAGGACAAAGAAATGGATGGGTGTTGTGCAAAGATTTATATCAGGAACAAATCAGCAATTGAATACTGGATTTGCATGGGCAACCTCTGCCTATTACAGAGATCACCCTTTAGGTATTGTCTTATTCGATGCCGGACTCGCCTTTCTGTTTATTTGATACAATGCTTTACAATCGAAGCATTTCTTCTAACGATTGAAAACACAGAACAGAGGCTTTTTACGATCATTTATATGGAAAACGATTATTGCACAAAAAACAGTAACTACTATTTCTCATTTTTTCTCTCCAAAGAGATACCCAAGAGATGATCCTCCTCCTGGCGCACACTGCACTTTTGTTGAAGGACGCTCCTAAATACAGAAGTAGATGCTATGAACGAATGAATATAAATATAATCAAAACCCTATTAACTGAGACTGAAGACACGAGAAAATAAAAGTTCAAAATTTGTAGAAGAACCCACTTACTGTAATGAAATTCCCACTGTTTTGGCCATCAGCCCGATGGTAATTATTGGAAATTTTACCCATGCTTGAGGATCCGGAGGACTTTGCATCTTTCACGGGTGAGTTGTTGATGGGAAGATGTTGCGTATTTTTAGGGTTTCCGTCGGTTGTCTGTGTTTTTGAGGTCCGAGGTGAACCAAAAAGGTAACCCAAAGAGCTCTGCCCGCCACCACTGCTAGCACCACGACCCATCTTATAACAATGCTATGGATCTCTACAACAAGGAAGAAATCAATATTATCAGTATAGAACTTTTGTTGCAACCAAAGCCAGAGGAGGCCGTGGCTATTTGATAGCCACCAGTCCTTAAATAGAGTTGCCCGATGCAAGTGTTTCAGTAAAATATGAAGCCAAATCTGTATAGCCAGTGGGAAAATGGTTATTAACAGGACGGATTGCGGGATAAGGATGGCGAAACTAATGCAATGCTGACATGCAGATTGACAGAGAAAGATTTGCTGGATTTGGTAAGAAGCCACATGAATATCAAATCCAACAGATTACCTTTCTTCTTTTGCAATTGGTATCAATCATTGCTTGGTAGTGGATATTTCGAATTATTTGCCCTGACGTACGATAGCAAAAGAACATTGAAAAGTAGAGAGATGTGACCTTTGGGGTAGTGGTAGGTTACGGATGAACACTGTGGCCAAGATTTGCTATTTACCATTTGAAATGACATGTGAACCAGAAAGAAACAGGTGGGCTACTCCTGCTTAATTTTGGGGCCACGAGAACGGTTGAAACGCCTTTATCGAGTGGAAGTTAAATTTAAAAGTAGCGATTCATCCACGTTCCTTCTGAACTTCAAAGCTTTTACGATGCGCTGCCAAAGCATTTGAGAGTTTTTCCTGTAGAATTTTGGAATATTATGTTTAAACACTATACTCCTGCATTGTTATAAAGTGCGAGGTTCTGAAGTGTTCACTTGTCCCATGGAATGCTCGCATTTATTCTCAAGAATTTAGATAAGAATGGAGTCAGAACAATCAATTTTATGTGGCATACACAATACTCTAATAATAATAATAGGGATACTTACTTTGTGTTTGAAAAAATTAAAAACTTGATTAGAAAGCGTTATTAAGGTAATATAAATAAATATAAAATAAAAATTACCTATAGTTTTATAATTATATCAATATTGTTTATTGTACAAATTAAATGGAAGAGAAGAATTTTTTCTAAATATAATATTTTTTATTAATAAATCATAAATTATAATTTTATATGGAATGTTTTAGAATTGATTTCCAAGTGTAAAATTTTAATGAGAATGTTTTTATTTGATATTATTTAATATATTTTTTAATGGTACAAAGTAAATATTTTAAACTGATTTCAGATTAGTTTAATTATTTGCTTTTAATTGATTTCAGATTAGTTTAATTATTACAATGACATTTTTTTCTTTCTATTATTAAAATTTGATTTATTAAGATTTGATTTCAATGTTAGGGAAAATAATATTTTGCTTATCATGTTTTAATAATGGTTTAATATTGTATCATAAGTGTGTTTTTTAATGTCAAAGTAACAATATTTGTACTTGTAATACTCTTAAATCAGTTTGAATGTCCCAGTAATCATATGTTTTATCTATGTTTTTATGTTTTGACGTGTCTTATTCTAATATTGACATTTTAATATTATTTTTAACAAAATTTTGCATATCCTACTTTAATATTGATTTCAATGTAACAATATTGACATCTTCTTATTATTTAATTTTACATATCCTATTTTAATATTGATTTCAATGTAACAATATTGACATCTTCTTATTATTTACCTTATTATAATATTAGTTTCAATTTTATAACACAAAAATGTTTTTTACTTTTCCTATTTAACTTGATTGGTGTAATATTATACTTGATTAGTTTACTGTTATAATGAGATTACTTTTAGTTGTTGTATTCTTTTATTATTTTGAATGTTATAATTTTTATACCTTTGGCTATCATATTCATCATATTCCAAGATTGATTCTTAGCATTACAATGAACACACTTTTACCAGGGTGAGAATATATTTTCTTGAGTTATTTTGATTGTTTTAGTTTTTAATGTTGAAGTAAGCATACATTTCCCTGTCCTATTCAATATTTAATGTTGAAGTGAACATACATTCCCCCGTCCTATTCAATGTTGAAGTGAAAATACATTCCCCTGTCCTATTCAATGCTGAAATGAACATACATTATGTTGTCCTATTCAATGTTGAAGTCAACATACATTCCCCTGTCCTATTCAATGCTGAAGTGAATATACATATGTTTTTACCTATGTTTTTATGTTTTTACATGTCATATTCTAATATTGACATTTTAATATTACATTTAACAAAATTTCACATATCCTACTTCAATATTGATTTTAATGTCACAATATGACATATTCTTATTATTTACCTTGTTATAATATTAGTTTCAATTTTATAACACAAAAATGTTTTTTACTTTTCATATTGACATATTCTTATTATTCACCTTGTTATAATATTAGTTTCAATTTTATAACACAAAAATGTTTTTTACTTTTCCTATTTAACTTGATTGGTGTAATATTATACTTGATTAGTTTACTTTTATAATGAGATTACTTTTAGTTGTTTTATTTTTTTATTAATTTGAATGTTATAATTTTTATACTTCTAGCTATCATATTCATCATATTCCAAGATTGATTCTTAGCATTACAATGAACACACTTTTACCAAGGTGAGAATACATTTTCTTGTTTTATTTTGATTGTTTTTCTTTGTAATGTTGAAGTAAACATGCATCTCCCTTTCTCATTCAATATTTAATGTTGAAGTGAACATACATTCCCCTATCCTATTCAATGTTGAAGTGAAAACACATTCCCCTGTCCTATTCAATATTGAAGTGAATATACATCTCCCTGCTTTATTCAATATTTAATGTTGAAGTGAACATACATTCTCGTATCTTATTCAATGTTGAAGTGAACATACATTCCCTTCCTATTCAATGTTGAAGTGAAAATACATTCCCTTGTCCTATTCAATGTTGAAGTGAAAATACATTCCTTTGTCTTATTCAATGTTGAGGTGAACATACATTCCCCTCTCCTATTCAATGTTGAAGTGAACATACATTCCCCTCTCCTATTCAATGTTGAAGTGAACAAACATTCCCATGTCCTATTCAATGTTGAAGTGAACATACATTCCCTTGTCCTATTCAATTCTGAAGTGAATATACATTACATTGTCCTATTATATGTCTGTCATATTCTATGTCATTCTTTATAAGATAAATAGAATGTAAATTTAACATTAGGAGACATATCATAAGATAATAATGACTAATGATTTTGTTTTACTAATGACTCATTTTCTTATCTTATTCAATGTTGAATGGAACATACATCTCCTTGTCCTATTATATGTCTACCTTATTCTTTTTCAATCTTGATAAGATAAAAGAGAATGTAAATTTAAATTTAAGGGAAATATTATAAGATTATAATGACTAATGATAATTCTTTACTAATACCATACTTTTAATCTTGAAGTAGACACATGGTCTATCTTATTCTATGTCACTCTTATATAAATTTATCTTTAGAAGAAATATTATAAAATTATAATTACTAATGATAATATATTACTAATTCCATAAATTTACTTTTGAAGTAAAGACACATTGTCTATATTATTCTATGTCACTCTTCACAAGACAAAACTAATGTAAATTTTATGTTCAGACATGTATCATAAGATTAGCATAGCTTATAATGTTGTTTTATTAATGTCGTACAAATTAAAGGAGTGGGACATATTATAATATTATCACTATTCATTATATTTTTATTTTTTTTTGTAAGTAAGAGTTTGTATTAAATATAAGAGTCCTTCTCAGAACCAAGATCCAAAATACATAAACAGAGTTATTCGGTTGTAGTTACTGAACTGCTCCATGAGGAGAAACCAGTTCGGCCAACCATAGATAGCAAGTAACAAAAAAAGTGTAAACTGTTTCTGACAATGCTAAGGATAACTAGATTCTTAACTACCATGAGAACCACCAGAACTAAAGTAGGGGACATGCACAGTGTAGTCTGGAACATACTCGGGCAAAGTGCCAATCCATGGTTCTTTAGTGACAGGTGTCCCGCCGGTCCACTGCATGTCCATGGCACTGCGGTTGTTGTCGTCGGGCACCTGGAGGCTGCTGTCCTTCGCTGCTGTTGCCATTGCCGAGCCTGCGATGTCGCTTGCTCCTTCCATATTTGCACAAGTCGCCGTCTGCGCGAGAGGAGTCGTTGCCCCTGGTTGGCCTTCCTTCCCCTCGGAGAGGGGACTCTCTGTGGTGGAGGTGTTTTGCTGACTGCTCACATAATCACTGGGGCTCTCGGAGGCTTCACTGGAGTAGTCAGAAATGACTGGAGAGGGATTAGCCAGGAGTTGGAGGAGAATAGAAAGGCGTCCCTCCATCTGTTGGACTCGGAATTGGAGATCGCTCACCCCCTCCCTTAGCTCAAAACCTAAATCATGGAGTATAGCAGAGTGTTCACGCGGCAGAGAGGTGGAAAGCTCCGGTGAATTATGGCGTGATGGCAGAGGAGAGAGGGAATGCTTGACGCGGTGAGAAGGCCGAGCTGGAGTCCAAAGGGTGTCCACAATGGCCAGGTTGTCCCGACCTCGAACAGCAGAACCAAAGGGCGAAGAGGATGTGCGGGGGCGCCGTGGGTGCCAAGGAGAGCCCCGGCGGGGACGCATACGAAGGCGAGGCATGGCGAAACTCGGCTTCTGCAGAGGGTCTGCAGAGCCAAGGAAAATGACTAGAACTGCCCAAATAACCATGAAAATCACAGAGCGCTGGATGAAACCACACCACCAAACGAAAATGCCGAGAGGGTGTTGCATATTGCGATACATGGAGTCGGTCGAAGGAGATGGAGTTATTGCTCCTGCCATCGGCGATGAATGCACTTTAAAGCTCGGGAGTGACGGTTGCGTGGGGCACGAGCCGGGCACATGGCTCCGTGCCCCGCTGGCCGCCCCCTTCGTCCACCCTTTGCCAATTGGCCCACGATAGCACCCCATCCGGGGGATCACTATTCATTATATTAATTTAGTAATGTTATCTTATAAAAATCATAAGATTTGGTMAATTGTAGAAATCTAAAGTGATATTGTATAATAAGATGTTATTTTTTTCCATTTATAAATTTAAAGAAATTTTGTTTAAAAATATATTCACATTGTTAACTTTCTTCAAATTTAATAAAGATATTAAGAAATTACTACATAAATATTTTATTTTCTTATATGATAAAGTTTAATAATAAATTGAAACAACCATAATATGAATATTACATTGTTTTTTTCTATTTTAAAAATAATTAATAAATTCAAATTAAAGAGTAAAAGTAAACTATCCATTATTATATGATAAAAAATATACCGATAATTAAAATTAAAAATACTAATATCAATTATTTAAAATTATACCATAAAAAAAAATATTTTAACAATATAATTTACAATTTTTTACATAAACTTACTTTATATTACTTTATAATAATTTAAAAATTATGAATAAAATATGTATTATTTTAGATTTTAACTTACTAGATTTTATTTGAAAACATGCCTTTTAATTTATGTTAGCATCCAATGTCAAATAATTTATTGAGTTGATAATCTATCACAAATTACTCTATAATATCAACGTATAATTAATGTATTTGGGTTGATAATTTAGGACAAATGATTTGATAATATTAAAGTATAATTAATGTAAAGATTAAATATTAAATATATTAGTTTTTAATAATGATTAATTTATGATTATTTTTATAACCATCAATAAAATTTAGTCTTATTCATTTATATCATATAATAAAATATTGTGTATTTTAGATTTTAACTTACAAGACCATTTATTTGGAAACTCTTCTTTTTATTTAATGTTAACACCCTAATGCTAGAACAATCTATTGCATTGATAATATATGACAAATGATTTTATAATATCAAAGTAAAATTAATGTGAATAATAAAAAAGTATACTACTTTGTAATAATAATAAGTTTATTATTACTGATATAATCATTAATAAAATTTAGTGAATTTAATCATTTTTATAGTATAATATATGTTTTTTATAACATAACTCCTCATCAAAGAAAAAGTAATTTATCTAAAAATGTAAATTATAAACATGTTATGAATAAAAAAATTATTACTTGACATTAATAATTTTAATATGATTTTTTGATATTTTTCATTATTCTCAAAATGAGTTTATTAACTCTATAAAATATTATATATTTTTGTCTAATTTAATTTTCTTGAATGTTTATAAGAATAAATTCAATTTATAATTTTAATAATGAAAGTGGACAACTCACTTCTATGGTATAGATTATTGGATGATCTAAACTCCACTCTTATCATTAATGTTTGTTTGGAGTGTATTTAAAATTTACAGTGATAACACTCACCCAAATAGTAATAAACAATTCAAATATCATTTAGTATTTTTTAATATTACAAAAGAATAATACTATAGAAAATAAAATATATAATTGATAAAAAATATATATATTGTATATAATTGATAAAAGAAATATATTTTATAGAAAATGAAGATATATATTTTTCTAACAAATAAAATATACAATTAATGAAATAAATTTAAGAAAACAAAACAAACATATATAAAATGAAATAGATATTTATAAATATTAATTTAAACTTATTTATTAAACAAAACGAATTAAAATTCTTACAAACTAAATGTTAACTTTAATATTTAAAATTTTTAATAAAATTAGAATATATAAATTTTAAAATTTTAAAGGTATTTTCATAATTATTTTATTAAAAGTAATTTTAATATTAATGGAATATTAAAAACACTATTTTAAATCTTGTGATGTAGAATAATTAATGAAGGAGTGTAATGTTAAATTATTTTGTTATGGGAAGTCAATTATATTTTATTAAATTATTTTAATATAAATATTGATATTAAGTTTTAATATTACTGGTTTTTAAAAGACTTATTTTATCTAGAAGAAGTCATTTAAATTCTAACCATGTTAAAAGTTGGTGTAATCCATGCCAACTGTGATATCCAAGTAAAGAAAACAAAAATATGTTAGAAAACAAAAAAATATAAATACAAAAAATTTTACTATGAAAAATATAACAAAATAAAATCATATTTTATTATTTACTTTTATAAAACAATCAATTAAAAACCATGTAAAATTATGATAATTGAAAAACCTAATTAATATTATAAATTAAAATTATTTGATATCTTAAAAAAATAATATATATATATATATATATATATATAGAGTTATTAAAATATAATTTTATATTTTTGTAAAATATATCTAATGTGACTGTAGAGGAATGAGAGAGTATAACCATCACTAAAGTTTATAGGTGAAATGGAAGAAATCCTAAGAAGGGAAGAGATAAAAGAAAGGGGAATCACATTAATTACAAGGTTACTCTTAATTAGCTATCTATGTTATATAATAATAATGTATTTTTATTATAATTTCTAACAAGTAAGCAACATTAAATTAGTTCAATTTAATGTAATGTATAACACTATATCTATCATACACAATAAAATCGTAAAGAAGTATTATATAGTGAACAAAGTGTCCTTGGATGGGTTGATACCTCCCTTTCTATAGATATTATAGAATTTATGTTGAGGTTGTAAGGTTCAATTTTTCAATATATGTAGAAGATTAATACTTTAATGACATCATAATATAAAACAAAAAGTTTACATTTTTGGAAGAAAGCTAATAATGATATATCCATGTTAACTTTGTAGAGAAGACATGCACAATAAATCAAAAAGTATGGAAGGTGAATTAAGAAGCTAGATCAGAGTTTAATTCCAATATAAGTGTGCACCTTCAATATAATGAGAGGAGAGAAGAAACCATGAAACACCATGAGACTCAAAGATATCATAGTATTTATGCGAATCATGGTGGAATAGTGTAGAAATGGAACATCCAACTCACAATCATGGATTCCTTTCACATTCATTCATAACATCGATATGAATGTTGCACAAAATAATACCTAATAGAAATACATTTAGATCAGAACCCATAAGAACAAATGTTCTTCATGATTCATTCATTAATATCAACATCATTTAGATACATTTCAATACATAGAGGAATGAAGCCTACTTAAAGTGCATGTGCATTCAGAGTCGAAGAGATTTGAGCTATCCCCTCGCATCTCTATTTACTTTCTCTCTCCTATTCACATAATATCTTTCAACAATTAGTGAAGAAAAATATAAACAACAATGATACAATGCTTAACTAAGATTCTAAATCATCTCTAGCTAACGTAACAATGAACTCTTAGTCTACCAAAAAAACAATTCTTACATCTCCACAAACGATCCTCCTATCTCTATTGGACTGTGAAAATCATAACAAACTTTTCAGCTCACCCAAAACCTCAACCATGACAATTCGAATTGTTACAAAAATGGTTACAATAATTATTGAATATCTTTGAGGATTTAGCATTCATGCAATACTTACAAGTCTTGGTGCACAATACAACCCTAGTTGGAGGACACAATAGATCATTGGTTGGGTGAAGGCCAACAATTGTTCTCATGGCTTGTTTCTACTATACCCATGGTAAGAAAGGAAACACCTTCTTCTTATCATTTATTTGTTCCTCCTTTGTATGGATATGATATTCAATGGTGTTGTTTTCAGGGAGTTTTGGAGGTGTGTCCCAAGATTGAAACTATGCTCAACCACCCCAAATAAATCATTCATGCATCATTTTCCCTATTGTAGTGTCTTCTCTGTAGCAACAATATATTGCTCCAAATCCACTTGCTCTAATTGGAAGTCAAATTTTCATGTTTTGTGACTGTAAGTATTATACCCTCTCCTTTACTTTGTTGAGTTTACTTGGCACCTGAGGGTTCAAAGTTTTTGTATTTGTACTAGAGAATTGCACGTATATTTCCTCCACTATTTTGATAAATAATGTGTGTGCGGCAACCTCTGCTTCATGGAGTTATTCGATATCTTTGTGTGTTGTTATCTGTCGGGCATGCTTATTTTGTCTTCTAGTGCATAAAAATATCTTATTCATTCCTTTTCTATAACTCGGTAAAGGATTGGTTGAGTTTTCAATTCCTATCCCCCATTTCATTCATCATATTTTCCATATATGTTTGTAGGTCCTTTGAAGCACCTGCAACAACTCTAGATCAACATAAGGTAATAGTTGAGGTTATGATATAGTGGATGGTTGGCGGCTATGATGTCCAATGGGATGACCTAAAACACTCTCTTCTCGATACTATTTCACGGTGATGTGGTGCTATTATTTCTTCATGTGATCCTTTATTCTTGGGATGTCGGGCTCGTTGTTCAAGAAATATCAAGTGTATGGAAAAGGTCATGTAACTTATCTGATGACTCTCTATTCAACGTATGTTCCACGTCCAAATTTTCTTTTATCACCTTAACGATTCTCTCAACTAGTGCAAGTGTTTTCCCTAGATCCAATGGTGGGGCATTTTGTTGGATTTTGTTTTCTCCTATTTGACCAGTCAATATCGTGTGCATGGAAAATGTCACAGGAATCTCAGTATGAGCTTTATCTTCAATGGCCATAGTTCCAGTATGCAGTGAGAAACTAGGTGTGTGGTCTTCATTACTAAACGTGTTTCTTGGGCTTGCCTCAATTATTGCACGCTTTCTCTTCATGGGTGGATTATTCTTTATGGTCATTTGTGTTTGTTTCCTCTTGGGCCCTTGTCCTTTGGATACCTCTACGTGTTCTTGATGATCCATTGGTTCTTTTCTCTTTCCATGGGTTGTCTCAACTTGTTTCTACTCACCTGCTAGTTTCTTACTCCATTTCTCTACTTTTTTTATCTCTTTCTTTCTCTTATTCTTTGCTTTCAGCTGTTGTGCATAATTATCTAGTGTGGGACAAAGTTCCTTTAGCCACTCTGTAACAATGTTTCAGATATTCTCTTTAGTAATGAAAAATAGGATGATCTCGGTAGGAGTCCATGGATTTATGCATGGGGTGATGAAAAAATTATAAAAATTACATCCAAATTGGCGATAGTACTCATACCTATTCATGAGGATACATGGTATTTGGAAGGATCATGTTCTTTCCTGAATATTTTTTGTATACCATAGGTCACAATATGTGTTATTACCGCATTAGATCATATTGTCTAAGCTCTGTTATATCTCTAGGAATTTGAACACATGGAATAATGATGCCTCTTATTTTTAGTTGCATTGTGGTGGTGGCTTCCACATTATAATGGCTACCAGAAGTAACACCCCACTATAATGAAAATCCTAGCCAAGGTCCTGAGAATCTAGGTAGTCTTGGATAAACGCGTTCAGTAAGTACTTCATCGAGCCATCCTGATGGCTTGGATGCATCACTATGCGATGGTGATTACACCTAGTGGGGACTCATCGTTGTAGTACTTTCATGTCAATTTATAGTAAAATATTTATGTGATGAATTAAAATCTAGCATTGTGATGAATTAAACTCAGGTGTGGCTTGTTATTGATCATTCTTCATCCCTTTCGTATCACATCTAAAAATTAATATTTTATGAACCATTTCAATGTACCATTTATGTAGCTCGTCCCATGACCATAATAATAAATATGGGCTCTTTTCCCCAAACATATAGACTCACCAACGTAAATTACATTTACACAATTACATTATAACTTGCAAGGATCAAAATTGGGGACGTTATATTCCCTTGCCCCTTATTTTTCACTATCCTCAGTGCACGACACGATATGGTGCACATAGAATTAAAATGTTAGTCTCTTCAACCTTTAATTAAGATACAAGCTCTTTGGCCTAATATCACACAATAATTCTATCCTAAATATAAATGCATAGGCACTTCGACTCCAAAACATAGATACATAACCCACTTGTCTTCTCTTACAACTATAGATACCAACTCTCTTCCTCTTGACCTACCCAAACCAATGAATGTACCCCCTTTAACTCTCTCATTCCATTGGGGTGTACCATTCTTTTATCATGGATGACCCAAGAAATGTGTCCACTTCACTTTCCTTAGTCCATCGGGTTGCACCATTCATTTAACAAGGTCTCTTGGCCTAGGTAATTAGGAATCTCATTACTTGGAACTCAAGGGACTCATTTCTAGGAAAAATACTAGGAAACAAAACATCAAAAACCTTGCTTCTCAAGTGCAACTCACATAGTAGTTCGTTCTTTCGACAGTGCAACTCCCATGCAAGAGTTCATTGTTCATTCTTGACCACCCAATTCGTTTTCAATCCTGACAACTTGCTTCTTCTTGTTGTACTCAGCCTCTAGGATTAGGCATCCATTTCACTATTATATGGTTCCTCAGGCGATCCATCATTTTCCAAGGTGCTCTTGCATAGATGAATGCTAACTTGTTGCGACAATTCCACTAGCAATCTATAACCAGTGGAAATCATCCCATGTGCATCATATGCACGTAGTAAATATAACACATCATCATACAATTTTCAATTATAAAATTATAAAATCTGTTTTATATAGGATTTTTTTTTTCCCAAGCATGATTTTTATGCTTATAATTTGTTGGCTCTTGAATTAGTAGATATTAGTATTTCTTATGGGGTTAAATCCCTTCCATGTCCAATACCATTATCACTGCAATTTTATCAATTTTCACTCAACCAAATATATTGTCAATACTCATGCATATTTTCAACAGTTCATGAAGTGATCTCAGAATTGTATTTTACCAACAATTCAATTATTTCCATTTCTTGTTCATTTAAAATGGAATTCAACTATTAATCATATCATATGGACTGGAACTATCATTCATTATACATGCTTTATTAACACACGAAGCTTTTCATAATGTAATTAGACATTATTCATAAATAAAAATAATGTGCATGTATCCATGGTCACATATAAACAATGAATCCTTGAATTGACTCTAGAATACCATATGTCCATGTGATTTATTCCACCATGTGAGTTTGAATGTATATCCCACGCCTCAACACATCATCCTAACTCTTTCACCAATTATTTTCCCGATGATTTGGATGCCTTCCTCTGCGAGGCAAACACAACACTAGGAATATAATTCTCTTAGTTCTCTCATGTGTCAGCAAAGAGGTTGTATCCCAAATTTTGTTTATACAGGGGAAGACCATTTCACACTTGTGTGATACTATATCCCTTCCATATCCAGCCACATCATGGCCACGAACATTTTCATATCCAATGGATTTCATTCCTACAAAAAAATTAATGTCTCTCAACATAACTTGGTTATGATATCATAACCAATATAACATAATATGCAACTAAATTTTACATAAATCCATTAAGGCATCAATAAAATCTGTATATTCAAGGCCCTTTACCTTTACACACAAATTCCAATATTTAAAATTTGATCGAGGGAATTCTTACCTCAATTTCCTTCAACATTTAAGGATCGTAACAACCCCAAATTCATACCTACATGGTTTTTATCGATTTACCTAATGCTACTTGACCAACTAATATTGTTGTTGGAACTTGCAGGCTCCAATTATAAACCTCTTGATCAACATCTTTCCATTCTCATTTTTTCATCATATGGATGGATTTTCATATGCAATAACATCATCAACATATAACAATTTTCTTGGGTACACAATCCATAATTAGTCGTACCCAATTATCATATTTGCATCATTTTACACATAACTACAGAACGCCTTCAGTCTATAATCAAGACTATAGAATGTTAAAGGATTCCCACATGGACTAGTACACATCAATATGCATTAATAATTTAATACGCCATCCCTATTTCATGCACATGCATTTTATATTTATTGTATGCATCAAGCATCAATTCTATCATGCACTCCAATGCATATTTATTTCATCTTTATTTATTTATTTTGTTGCTTTTGTTGAATATGGTTGTCCTTAATTTCCTGTAGAATCACATTTCCTTGGGAACTATGCACCAGTGAACCCTATTTTGAACCTGCTACACAGGCCCCACTTGGCCAATCTGCATTTCCATCCACTATATCCACTAGTGTTTTCATCCCACAACCACTTCCTTTAAGAAGAAAATCATGTCCCAACATATTTGAATAAACCTTTTAATACTCATATTCTTGTCACATGGATTACTCTAGCCGAATGTTAACACTACAATCTAATTAACCACTCCTTATTTCCTTGACAAAATCAATATTGAAATACCATTACCATTGATTGGCATTTTAACATTCTCAAATGTTTCATTTACGTGATTTTTTCCAATATATTTTGATATCCATGGATTTTATCATTTCTAAATATCTCTTCTCACTTCATTGAATAATTCATTGTGAATCATTTTTCAAGAAAACTCTACTCCAAATGGAATGCTACATCCCTCCATTTGTGCTTGTACCTTCTTTCCACTATACACTATGATAATAGAGAAAAATTTATTACTCTGAATACTTTATAAAAAAATGTTAGATCATGTCTAATGATTCCTTATTCCTGCATTCATATGTTTGAAAATAGATATGAGTCATCCACCCATGAGTCACACCTCATCTCATGATATCCTTTCTCCTTCTCTTGCAGTAATATTTGTATCATTCATTATATTTTTACCTTCTAGGCTATGGATTCCTTCTAAATTCCTTGTGCATGCAAATGAAATTTATCACCTGTTGGAATCATTATTTATGTGAGCATATATATATATATTTCCTTTGCAATCCATTCAAACGTCGTAGTAGATGAGTACTAATATTTCTCTCATCTTCTTGAGTTCTTTGTCAACCTTCCATCACCTGCTCTACAACCCTTCACTTCTCTTTGTAGCTCTTTGATGCTTCATTCAACTAAACAATCTTGACCTACTTCCCTATCCAATGGAACTTGGTAATAATATGGAACATTCCCACACAATTCAATTTTGGAATCTTATCCTCTTTCTAGCAATCCCTTCACACAACACTCTTTGTTGGAGTTCTCCTCTGGTTATTAACAATTCCCTATTAATAAGCTCAACCCTTTTCTATTTTGCAAAGTTATTGAAATTCAAATGTTCCTCTATGTTATCATGAGAATCTACACTCTATCATGAGAATATACACTCTTCCTTAAACAAAAATCAAATCTGGAACTTACCTTTATCGTTAGAGAAAGTTTCTCCAAATTTTGACATTATTTGAAAAAATATTCACATTGAGTAGTTACATGGTTCATTGAATCCAATTCCACTTTTTCCTCAAAATTTATGGAGAAACCTGATGCTCCCCTAAAGATCTTATACCTTTTGTCATGTTTTTATCTAGATTACCTTTCCAATTTCATACTCATCCTTCAATTTGATTTATGAGCCAAAATTTATGGCTTCTTGAAATCCCCATTCTTCTCAATGGTGTCCTTCAAGTCCGTCACTAATATTCCTTCTGATTCCTCAAGAATCCTTCAACTCAAAAATAAATTTTGGGTGGATATCTATATTCTCCTATATAATGGATCTCCAATGAATAATTTCTTTCTCACGTTGGACACACCGACCACATTGAGAATGGAGGGTGAATCAATGTATGACTCTTTTTCACTTCTTTACAAAACATCTTAGTTAGTGATCACCATTTACTCATTATTCATTACTTTCATTTATAAATATTGTTTTGTATGTAAACATATATAAACAAAAAACATCATCAATAAAACATCACCATAAATCACACAAGGATAAAAATATATATTTATAAGTTTATTTTGTATTACAGACTACAATCCTTTGGGTTTACCTGTTGGAGAAATTTTTATTTTCGACACACTAGTTTAGTGGGAGTTAACTGACTAGTTGTATTTTAGACTTTCTATTTCGATAATCACTATTACTCTATTATGCATGCACTTATTATTCCATTATGAATGTTATTTCCTATATATGAGTGTATTCCACTCATTCATTATATCATATTGATCATCATATACCTATCAATCATCAGCTCATTGGAGTAGTGTGAATATATTTTTTCAATCCCCCATATTGAATCTCTCTTCCTTTATTTGTAAGATTTGTTTGAAATTTCTTTAGCTAGATATCTTATGCAAGTTTCGGTGAAACATTGACATGGTATTAGAGCTACACTACTTGGAGAAAGACAAACAAGCTAGAGAATAAGGAAATCATAGTTTTGGTGAGAAAAATCATGTAATAGACACGATAGCACCCTCTCCCTGTTGAAAGGAGTGACTGTCGCACCCATACTTATGAATTTCTAAAATTTTGGGTTGGTCACACCCTAGACACTAGAAAAGGGTGAACAAGTCAATCCCAATACAATGGAAAAGGGAGACCAACTAAATATTGGTCACTTTGTCTCTTAAGGAAAGTTGCAACCATCTCTAAAAACACCTTTCTTGTTGCAACTATATCTCCCAAAATATTAATTTTTTGAGGAAATGACTTTCAAGAGAAGTAAATTGACCCATTTTACAAGTGGGTTTTCAATTGTTGGCAATATTCGTCACCATTTGCTCATAAAATAGGATGTAATATTTCCTCTTGAAACATATACACATTTTCCACTTAAAGTTCCCTTTCTGTAGTGATTTCTCAGTTTTTGTTTTAGGGTTCTCAGAAACAATAGGAGAGATGGATATGACACCTATTATATAGTTAAACTTTGTGTTAATCCTCACACCATACAATTATTTTTATTGGAAGCCCAAGGAATAATTCCAACTTAGAAGGAAAGGACTATACAACTTGACAATGGTGACAAACATAACCTAGATCAACAATTGAGAAGACTAGATGGGAAAACCGAAAGGATGAGGCCACAATAATTCTTCTTGAATTAATTTCATATGATTTATGGTTTCATGTTACCACATGAAAGACCCCAAATGTGATTTGGACCACCTTGGAAAGTCTGTTTGGAACGAAGGATGAGATGAGAGGTCAGATGCTTGAGGTAGAGTTGAATACTTTGGATCCTAAAAGTTTTGATAATATACATGATTTCTTTACTGAGTTTAAATATTTGATACTAAGCTTAGAATCTTCTGGTATTGATAATTCTAAGAAAGTCAACCAACTGATTCTAACAATCTTGGCCAAGATAGTACGAGAATATGTTGTCAATGTTTCTATGTTCCATTCTAGCAGCTATCTAATGGGAAAAAAATTGAATATTCCTACCATGGATCAATTCATTGATCCTCTCACACATGAGAAGGAAAAACTCATTCATATGCAGGGATGATTTTAAGGATGGAAATTTATTATAAAATGTAGAAACCTTGGTGAATATTACTAATCCTTAACATTCCAACCATAAAATGTTTGGCAATATTTTTGTAAAATTATTCAAATTTATAAGGATTTTATTTAGTTTGTATAAAAAAATTCCGATTTTTAAGGTAAAATAATTTTATCCTATAGAATTTGGGCGAATCATTTTTGGAATATCGAATCTTTTTTTGGGGAAAACCATGGAAAATTAGCCCATTAGCGAAATTTATCCCCTAAAATCATCCTTGTTCATATGGGTCTAATCAAGGATTTTAAAGAACATGAACTCACCATGCATGATGGAAAAGGATCATCCAAAAAGAAAAGTAAGGGGAAATCACAAATCCAGATCCAAAGAAGGAGGGATATTCCAAACCCTTCAAGGATTCTTCAATTTCATGTTCCAAAGACTCTTCAGGTTCAAGTTCTAAAGAGAAGAAGAAGAAGAAGAGAAAGTAGTGAACTTATTGAAATAAAATGAATCATGATGAATCCACATGTATGATTAAACAAATCGATCTTATGGATTAGGTACTTCAATAGAACAACCTTGGAAACTTCATTCCATAAGGATCCAAGAAGAATAAGGAAGAATATCTTTTGTCTAAGAAATGTAATCACCGTGCTCTTGTTGCAATTAATTCCTCATCTGATTCATGGATTATAGATTCTGGTGCATCACATCATATGGCAGCAAAATACAATTTTTTCACTTCTTTGAGCTCATGCTCAAGACCCCCTATTCTCATGGTGGATGATACTCCAATAGTAGTAGAATGAGAGGGGAGAGTGGAAATCCCTAATGGAAGTTTTGAGAATGTTTTACATGTTCCAAACATTTCTATAAATCTGCTCTTGGTTTATCAGATCACTCATAAAGGTAAAAAGATTGAATTTACATTAGATTCAATTTTTATACTTGACATGCATGACAACTCTATTATTGCAATTGGTGATGTAGATCATAAATAAAGGATGTCTAAATTCACTAAGTTTGTTGACCATAAATCCTCCTTGTTGACACCCAGAAGCGCAACGTAGTACCCCTACCTAAAAATGGGTTGCAATGCCTTATTATTTATATACATATAGTAAATAATTGCTAGATAGGTGGGACCTCCTTGCTTGAATCATGGTGAAGAAGAAACTCTTATTTAATTTGTGTTCATGATGAATTTATTAATCATATTAAAATTTGGGAAAACACACAAATTTGAACAATTTTCCACATGCAATAAATGATTATAATAGTTGACAATTTAAAAGGCAAAATAAAGTAACAAGTGATCCTCTCACAAAAGCTATATATCTTCTCTGGTACATGGTTAAAATTAGCATTTTGACGCACACTCACATTGGTTATAATATGTTGCATTCATGGTATATTACATTCATGGGTTGGTTATATATGGTGGAAAATAATTATGTTTATGCAATTATTTGAAGTCAATTCAATCCTTGCAAACAAGGGACTTGTTACACTTTAAAATGGGGCATATAATATAATGGTGCTAGTATTAAACTATGGAAAATAGGGTTTTCATTTCAATATGGAAGTAACATGTTTGATCTATATGGATGATTGATCCACTTAATGGGGTTTTGAATGTATTCCACCCTAGCTATGGTGGATGGAAATTAATGGAAAGGTGGAGAAGTGATGTGCATTTATTGCACATTGTTCTTAGTCATCTCGATCTCACCAGCCTCACATTGTCACACATTTGGTTTCTCTGGTCAGTTTGCCTCTTTTTCGCTTGGAAGTTGGAGAATAATGGTGGTCCTTGGTTCTTTTCGACACTTTTCTACAGCAGGTATGGGGGTTCTTTATTTTTCATTAATTAGTGTACTATGATTTAGAATAAAATTAAAATGTTCGCTCTTAGAATTCATATACAGGGTGCTTTCTTGCTAAAGTTATAGTGGCGAATGTATGCTCAGTATATGAAAAATTGGTTGTCATGTTATATTGCAATTTGGAAATGGTTTATTGTTCCTTCTTGGGTATGGTTGTGAAATATATAAGGTTGTTTTCCCATCATTCTTATGGAACCCTAAATGGATATTGGTTATGGTTAAGTGTTGTGAAAGTATGTTATGGCATCTCCATTGAACTCCTTCTCGAAATTTGCGATGTTTTTTTCCTCCACTAACGGAAGTGGTAACTTCGAAGTAACTGGGTTTTGTTTATGTGTGCTATGCCTACATAGTCTTAAACGATTTTGGCCTTTGTTATTTTTCTCATGTAAAAACTTATATTGGGCATGTGGGTGTTGTTGTGACCATGTGTGGTCTGTGGAAACTTCTGTTATAAAATAAATGGGGATATATTCTTTTGTTTTCCACCCAGGTGTCGACCAAGATATCATTTTGATTTTATATGTTTTTTTGGTTGGATGAGATCGATTCTCATTCTATGTTATAATGGAATATAAGAGTTTGTGGCATTGTTTAGCTGCCACTCAATCTTGAAGGTCTATAAGGTCATTCTTTTCTTTGCAACTACCATGGAAGCAACTATGTTAAATCTTGTCATGGTAATGTTGGAAGTTTTATTCTTTTTGAACTTCAATTGTAAATAGCCTCACCCTACATTCTTACCTCGTCCTTCCTTGTCTTGGAGGTTGTAAACATATGCTAGGTTTTTGTTTCGATCGAGCAGTGGAGGGATCTGTTACTCGCATCATTGGCGTATCACCTACGAGGGGTCATTGTTCTATTTTATGGCTGTATGGATGGTAAAAGAAAAGGACCCAGGGTTTCGAACCCATCCTATCATATAACGAACACTGCAAGTTGATACCAGCTTGTATATTGAAGGATTTTTGGCTTGTGTTACATTCCATTGTGCTCTTAATTTAGTCTAATATTTTTTTTTTACTGGGATGGTTTTTTTGATAGTTATCATATAAAAAATTTGCAAATTGAAAAGAAAATATTTTTGCAGTCAAGAAAATCGGTTATGAAGATTTCCATTTAGGTGCAATTGTGTTAAGATTACACAGTGAAATATGAACTGATATGGTTATATTACTCACAAGGTTATGATCAAGTATTGAATATTTTATAAGGTTTAATAACTAGACATTAGAGGAACTTTTGGTTTTTTGGAACTCTTTGTTATGCAACAGTTTTGGGTTATGATTGTTTTTTGTGGAAATTCAATACCCTATGTGGTTTTTTCCTTGGCCCTACCTATTGTCTAGAAGTGTTGTTCTTATGATTTTGGACATTCTCTTACACTTTTTAGAATTAAATAAACATATGTGAACAAGAAAATAAGAAAAATGGAAATTGTGGGATGATAGCCCTAAGGCTTTTTCTGCTTAAAGTGAATATTATGGGACATTCAAGTCTTGATTTTGGATGTTTAACATAATATATTTTTGGAAATAATAGAAATGATAACTTAAAGAAAATATATTTTAATTAATTAACATAATAGTAACCATCTCATCCCCCACTATTATACCACATTTTTGCTCATTACAATCCCATCACCATCCCATATACATTCATTTTCCCCCCCTATTCTGTTGTTGTGAATTTAATTAAGATTAAAGGGGTTCAGAAGGGAAGGAACTGAATGTTGATTGGTGTTTTGATGTTAGTATGATTGGCATTTGTAATTTCTTGAACAATATTCATGGTCATTCTCGATCATTATATCACTTTTCACTCATTACAATCCCCTCATCTTCCCAATATCCCTTTTCAACCCCTGTTTGAATAGAAATGGATTGATGATTTTTATCGATGGATTGCATGTGCTTCTTTGGTAAATGATAAGAGACAACTTTTGATTCTATTTAGGTATATTTAATGCATGGATTGTTAAGAAGTTTTCATGACATGTTTTGGACTATTGCTTCAGGATGATCTTTTTCACCAAGGGCAGTAATGGTAGAGGTAAGAGAGAAAAGAGAAATTGGAAGAGGGTTCACAAAAGACCTCAGTTCTCCATAAATTTTGATGCTGATCACCCCCAGGAATTGAATAATATTTTCCAAGATGGGTTCTTCAACCCAGTAGGCAAAGGGATCCTCCAACCCCGACCTGAGAGACCTCCCTTCCAAGCACATCATGACTGTTTTGGCATCCCAGTCCCTCCTCATGTATCAATGTAACCAAAATAGCCCACAAATGATGGTTGGAAACAGATTGTCCACCAACCTATTGTTCATCATCACGATTTTCCTACTGCTTCTTTTTCATTAACCCCTCCACCCCCAAAGAAGAAAATTTCCCTAGTTGATCCAACTGTCTCACTCGTGTAGTCATCACATGCCAGTAAAAGATTAAAAACAAATATCCCCAATCTTCTGTAGGACAAGGGAAAAGAAATATCCACCCACTCCATCTCATCCAAATAATATGCCAAATCAGCCTCCTCTCGCATTCATCTTAAGGATGATTGTTCTCATGTTATTAGTGCAATTCATCCTCAAGGCTCTAACCAGTCAAAGGATGGCACAGAAAAATAAAAAGGGGACAACGGTGAGAAGAGGCCTAATTCCTCTCATAGTAAATATGGGTTTTGATAATCATTAATGTTGTTTCATATGATGAAGAAAATATTTTTACTTTGGTAAAGTTTTGGACAACAAACATATTTTTAGACATCTTTTTTGGGACAGCATGGATATAATACCTTTTTGGATATGATCATATTATATTGGGATGATATTTAAAACATTTGGTCATAATTTTGAAAATTGGAGTTACAAGGACGATATATTTGAAATTTAATGATTGATTTTTTTATTTCATGTCTTGATGATTATCAAAGGAAATAATTGGGAGTCACAAGGGGTCCCACCTATTTAGTTATTATTTAAGACCCTTATTGATATATTATTACTATTTATTTGCCTCAAACTAATTAGTTAACTTAATTTGACTTAACTAAAGAAAGGTAGTTGAAATACCCTAACTTATTGAGGAGGAATAAAATCTCAATGAGATGAAGAGACAAGGGAAGAGAATAGAAGGA
>JZKD02S1802203.1:0-32717 GCA_000966675.3 Picea glauca
GAAGGTCAATGTTCACTGCCGCAATCTCAATATCTTGTGGAAGATTTGAGGAAACAAAGAAACAAGAGAGTGGTTCCGTAGTGGATTAATCCCTTGGCTTGAAGTAGGTGAAAAACACTCCTGCTCCTGATGCTGGCAACCTAGAGACATTGCAAGGCACCACTCAATTGTAAAAATAACAGGGAAAATTCCCTAGCGAGAAGATTTTCCAATCTGTGGACGCCATTGCGAAAAGCACGAAATTCTACAACATTGCTCCAACTGAGCACCCCAAAAAGAAAGCAATCCATAATTTTTCAAATGCAGGAGGAAATAAGAACCCATCCTCACAATAAAATTGATATTTCTTAAAAGATTCCTATGAGGAAGAAGATGAAAAATGTTGTAGGGAAACCAGAAGAGCTCGAAACTGAAATTTAGGACACACCAAGAGACCACCTCCTCACAGTCGAAGACTTCAAGGACACAGGCTACACAAGCAATTCTAGAGGCCCAAATTAGTCCATTCTGGGTGGAAGGAGATGACTAGTAGGAATATTCATTTCACTAGTGGGAGTTATGGTCCTCATCCCCTAAGAAGTTAATTCTATATCTAGAAAACATGAGAGTGGTCCCACAATTGAATAATTATTTGGCTTGAAATATATCTCTGGGAGCATCAAGAGACCATTTCCTTATAGTGAAAGACTTCTGCCCATAAAAAAATAATTTGGATCTATGGAATTCCTACTCTCGAGATGGAAAGAGGCTATTGCGTTTAGTGTCATTTTCTTTTCCGAAATCCTTTCTTTTGGTCTTGTCAGGGCCACCATCGCTGAGCCAGGAAGTGCGCCCTATTATTGTTGATTTCAATTTGTGCGTAGGAGTGGGAACAAAGTATTCATTGCCATCATCCATTTCCATATCATCTTTCATCAGATCATCTTCTTTCGGCTTGAAATTGACCACATCAACCTCTGCACCAACCATCAACACTAGCGAGCAGGCTGTTTTAGTAGGTGGGGTTGCCTTGGAATTCTTTGGCTTGATATATATCTCTCAGTGCACCAAGGGACCATCTCCTTTTTTTCTCTTGGGCGGAGGGAGATGAGTAGTAAGAATATTCCCTGGAGTACTGGAACCTCTGGTCATCATGCCTGAAGGTTTTTACTATATCTGGACAGAATTGTTGTCGAACTACTGTCATAAGTTAACAAGAATTTTTCATTTTCTCCAGATGATGTTTGAAATGAAAATTTAGAAGGGATAATATAACCCCCCAAAAATCTTGGTTTAATGTGTATCAATGGAATATCTCCTCGAGGATTTCACTGATCAATGACAATATCCAGGGTTCATGTGTAATGAGTTGTTACCATTAAATCTTACTAATTGCATATTTAGAAAAAGTTGTGAAGGTGGCGGTGATGATGAAGAGAGATTAGGGATTAGAGATTTCGTAAAGGTGCCAACTAGATGATGTGTGAAAGAGATTGGATGATGATTGAAATGAACATATGGAAAGGATAACAAAACCCTCTGAAATTATTGGTTTAATTCCTATTAATGAAAAATATTCTCCAGCCTTTCAGACATTAATGAAAATCTTAATGGTTCCTGCATGATGAGATATTAACATTAAAGCTTAATAATTGCATATCTAGAAAGAAGTGAGAAGGTGGTGGGGATGATGAAGAGCGATTAAGAATTTCACATTTAGTCAACCCACCAACCCACGAAAGAGAGTCCAATAAATGGCCAAGTATGGAAAGCTGTCAGCCGAGCTTCAAAATAAAGTCACAAGTTATACTCAGGAGACATGAGAGGCCGATGGTCAAATTGTATGTCTCTGAAATTTTGAATGAAAAATGTGTAACATGGAATAGGGCACAATGATATATTTCGACGGTCAATTTGTATATTGCATAATTTTGGTTGTTGTTTATAGGTAGCGAAACGATGGAAGCGCAATGTTGAGTAAGCCTGGATAGGAACCGACGATGGTAATAGTGACCAAGTATGCAATGGGTAAGAGGTTGGTCGGTCTCGTGATATAAAATAATGAGACATACCTAGAATAGGGAATATTGATGGGCTTGAAAACATGGCTACAAGTTCTACTTAGGAGATGTGAGGGCCCACTGGTCAAATTGTATGTATTCCAAATTTTGATTGAAAAATGTGTAACATGGAATAGGGTACAATGACAGACTTCGATGATCAATTTGTATATAGCGGAACTTTGGGTGATATATATAAAAGCATGAGACATTCGAAAAAATGACACATTCGAAAAAATGACACATTCGAAAAAATGACTAAGTAACCAGAAAGGGAAAGTAAACGAGAAAAATAAAGGGGAATTTGGTTTCCAATTTGTAGATCAGGGAAGTCCAGGTGTTGTTTGTAGGTGGCGGAACAATGGAAACACAATGTTGAGCCCGACTACCCGGGAACTTGCGATCCAAAAAGATTGCTCAATATGAAATGGGGAATCAGTCGGTCTGACTCATGATATAAAAGTATCAATGGAAATCTAAAGACATGAATCCGCCAACCCCCACACCTAGACATTTTCCAAAAAATGACTAAGTAACCAGAAAGGGAAAGCAAAGGGAAAAAATAAAGGTGATGGAAATTTTCGGAAGCAGGAATTGGTGTAAGAAAACCCCATTGATGGTCTTAACATTAACTATGAAGTGAATTAAACAAGTTAAGAAGATATTCAATCAAGGAATAGATAAAGCGATCCATGCTTATAGTTTCCAGGATATGTTTGTATAAGAGAAACATTGAAAATCCACAAGAAAATCAATTTTTGGATGTTTAAGTAAAATTATTGTACTGTCAACTTCACTGTAATTATAACAACAACAAATTTGAATTTTAAGATGAATTTGAATTTTAATGTTCAGTGGTTGATATGATAGTTCCATTTGACTTCAAATAGTATATATCCTTTTATTTCAAAATATTCCTGGAGATGAATTTTGCTAAGTTTATCGATCAAGGAAAAGTGCTAAAACAAGCCACATACTACATTTGCATCAGAGATCTTAAATCAAAAGGCAAAGAAGGCCCTGTATATTCTTTAAGATCATAGAAAAACCACCAAGATCCTGAATGTATCATTAATTTTCCAAAATGAAGCATACAACCAAGAGCCAAGTAAACACCAAATGTATTGAAAGTTGAGGCACAAGGCAATGCACAAACATAGAAGGCACCAAGTGAGATCCCACAAGGGTCCATAGAGCAGTACACATCGACCTATGTATAAAACAATTTGATATATATATAAAAAACACATGTGGCATTGGTTTTATCTTACATATGGTATATGTTCCCATGAGAAAATAACGAGGGCCATGAGATATGAACAAAAGTATGCCAAGCACAAGAAAACACAAAACCAGTGGAGCTTTGCCATTGTATCCCATCTATAAACAAACTCCCACATGGGGAAAAATAAACTTTTGGATTACTATTTTACCATGAAGCAAAATCATTATGGATATTTTCTTTTGATAGTGCCATGTTCTATCACTACCAGTTTTAACAGGGCCAAATTTCCAATTTTATTGGAAATGCTTGATGGATCTGCCCAGAGGAGAAAGCCATTTCAACGGTTCAAAGGATGGGCCTGATTTATTCACAGTTGTATACTTTGTATGGGGTTTTTCCTCATGCTTCCCATTTCTGGACTGAACAATCTTATGATCTTGTACATCAACAATAAATGCACCTTTCTATATGAATTTCAATTCCCAAACTCCCCAATCTCTATAGCGAGTTATGAACATGTCAAGCTCATGCTTCAATTCATGTCGAGCCTTTTTTTTTTCAATTAGGGAATTGATAAAATGCATATATCATATCATAAATGTATAGTTGGAGATCATATTCTTGTTTATTTGGGTACCCAAAAAATGTAGAAATCCTGCCATGGCTATACAGTTGGAAAACATTATTCCAATTTGGGCACCCAAAAAGGTGCAGACTCCTCCAACAAATCTACAGCTAGCCACCATTTTTTTTTCATTTGGAAACCCCAACAAATATGAAAAATTATTACTGGGAGATGCAAAAAAACATCAAAGTAACAACAACGATTTGATTTGTAGTTAGATTCTCCTTGTTTTTTCAAGTGCACAAAAAGAGACAAAATCTCGGGAAAGAAAATTTTACAGCCATACATGTAAACTCCGAAGAACTCAAGTCCGACGAATAATCATTTGAGTATTGAAGAACAATTATAGACACACATGAGATTTTTCTGTTTCCTACCAAAGCTTGATATGATTTTTTATTTTTATTTTTTTCCAGCCGATATGCAGTATTGGATTATTCTCATTTAAGGTAAATTTTCTATCTATCCGAAAGTCGTGCAACATGTAGAAATTGTTTTCATTTTTCTATAGGTATACTTCATATGGAATGTTTTCTAACCTAGGAAGAACATATTGTAACAAAGGCTGTCTAATTGTATAATGTGCGATTGTGTTTCCCATGGTTCATATGGGAGCATTGAGGCAATGTCTATATATGTAAGGGCATTTTTTACTGCATCGTAGAAAATCAATTGTATCATCATTATGAAATCATAATCAAAAGAAGGAGAGTTTCATTTGGCACATACAGGCTCGAAGGGGTTCAAGTTTGCATTCGTTGCAACCAAAAGGCCCTCAACCTCAGTATGTGATCATAATTGTTAATATATTGAACAATATAATATACAACTACACAACAAAAAAAGAAAAACTATAGAAAATTGGTGAAGTAAATTTGTATGAGAAAAGTGAGGATGAAATTGTAGATGTATATGCACAACAGTTGTAGATCTAGTTATTTTCTTGAGATCTTGTACTATGTCTGTTCGCAATTCTGTTACAAATGTTGCTTTGGTTGTGCGAACGATCCTTTATTTAACATTTATTTTCTTTGTTATATTTTTGAAGAGCATAAGTGGAAATTTCACTTTATGCAATTGTTTTTCCATTGAGGAAAACAAATTTGAATAGGTGTCAAACAATTGCAGCTACAACATGGAACAATGCAATAGTTGTGTAACATAACTAAGAAACATGGACATGTGAAAGTAAAGGACAAAACTAGATATGGAGAATGGTACCATTGCCTTGTCATTGTCTTAATCTCCATCTTTTATATGGAGAATGTGTTGTGAGACAAATTTTCTCGCGAGTGTGACAACTACACCAATGGTTTCGATTGGGTAAGTGTCGTTGCTTAGTGCAAGTTGGCTAATATTTGTGTCCAGGATGAAACGATATTCTAAAAAAATAGAGTGAATTTTTTCCACAATACTTGTTTCATTGAGAGATATAATCCGATCACAATAACCACGGTCATATACTGTTTTGGGCAATGTATTAAAATTTGTAATGGATATCCCATTACCTGCCAATATCTTTTATGCATGTTTCTGAACAAGTTGTGTGCGAATAGTCAGTGTGACTGTCATCAGGGCTTCATTTTCTGTCATGTCCGCATGAATAATGGATCTAGTTTTTTTTTCTTTTCCAAGTAGGTGCTATAGACGACCATTATGTCCCCGATGAACACTTGTCCAGTTCGGCAGATTTTCAAGCCCTTTGTTGATAGTATTTTGGGTGTTAGACGTTTAGACCCGGTGACATTTTTTTAATAGGAAAAGTAATGTGAATGGTAGTCTACTTTGTTTTTTTGTTTTCTTTTTTCCTAGCATAAATGTACAAGTAGACACACAACTTGGATGAAGTATGGATCCAAAGTTTTTCAAGCATACCTCTTAGTCTGCGGAACTTGTGCTATGTTTAGCATCTCACTTGCATTCGTTGATACTTCTTGTGAAATGAAAAGTATGTGTTGCAGATGAAATCATCATATTTACCATGACATATATGAATAAATAGTTGAGGATATTTGTTTGGTAAACATATGAGGAATACACTATATGAATATTTACCTTTGGCCTTGTCGGTCTGTTGATGTTTTTGATAATTGACTGCTCATGGCCATGTCACTAGTCCAACATTTTCTGATGCAAGCATGTGTATATGCACATCATACGGACTAAATACGCATATGCATTGTATATTTTCCATAATTGTTCTGAATGCCACATACAGGGTCGAAGGATATGGAATAAAAAATAGGGTGTCAAGGGATACTCAGGAAACATGAGGACCCGATGATCAAATTGTATGCCTCAAACTTTTTTACTACAAAAATGTGTAATAGGGAATAGGGCATGATGGGGGGGTATGATGGTCAATTTGTATATCACGAAACATCTCAAGCTAGAGGCGCAATATTGAACCCGCCATCTTGGGAACCCATGATCAAAAAGGTGCCTAAGTATGGAATGAGGAAACCGTCGGTAGGAGTCGTGATATAGAATAATGAATATAAATGTGAACCCCTGAGTCCACCAACCTTTGCTTTCAGAAAGACGACTAAGCAAAGAAACCAAAAAGAGAAAGTAGATGAGAAAAATGAAGGGGAATTTAGTTAAGTATAGAAGAGGGAAAAAAAGGGATAATATAAAGTGGGAAAATTAGAAACGGGGAGGGAAATGTTTGGATGCAAAAAGTATAAAAAAGGGCCCATTGTTTCCAAATCATCATTTTCTAGTCCAATATTATATGCACCCGCCCATTTTTTGTGTTTGATTTACTGGCACAGTTGGTATACCTTTTCGAAGATTGTACTTCAACCTCCTCTGCTGTGGCATATAAGAATTCATCTTCCTATCCAACCGATCTATTTCTTTCAATGTATCAACGTTGAACATATAGTGGACATGAACCTAAGTTAGTATGCAGAAAGACATGTAAAACAAATAAATACAGTTCTATTTATTTCAATGTAGCAGCAAGGAGAATACAATTCTTATGATGATAAGTTACTATGTAGAAATATGAGTAGTATCTACATACAATAAAATAGGTGCAAAGTAATAGAACAGGTAGAACAAATATACAAACAATAAATGAAATACTAAACACTGGAATATGAAATAAGAGTAGAAGCATGCACCTTTGTAACTCCTCTACATTTGCGGAAAAGAGTCCATTGTTTTCTCTAGCTAATCTATTTGTTTAAATGTATCAATGCAGAAAAATAAAATGGACATGAAGGAAGTTGGTATGCAGGAAGACATGTAAAAGAAAAAAATAGAGTTCAATTTATTTCAATGTAGCGGCACAGAAAATACAAAGGACATGAAGATAAGTTATTAGGTAGGAAGATACACAATATCTACATATAATAAATTAGGTGAACACATATATAGGAAATAAATGAAATACAAAACAATGGAATATGAAATAACAATACAAGCATGTACCTTTGTATCTCCTCTTCTACACTTGCGGTAAAGACTCCTTCGCTTTCCCCAACTATTTTGTTTGTTTCAATGTGGGAACACACAAAATACAATGAACATCAATGGAAGCTGGTATGCAGGGGAGAACATGTAATATGTACATACAGTAAATGAGAATCAAGGAATAGAATAAAAGATAGTTAGAAACATGAACCTTTGCTTTTATTTATCCATGGTTGTAATTATATAAATCTTTTCTTGGAGAAAATATATTACAATCCAGAAAATATTAATAAATTGCATGGCCATAACTGAATGTTTTTGGCTTTCTGCATCAAAGTATCCATATATGCTTTGAGACATGGAAATATATTTTTGCAGTATCTTTGATGTACATATCATATTTCAAGTACAAGACAAATTGTATCATGGTCACACTAGTCTGTGTACAGGATAAAGAGGTTGTATTGTGATATGGGCACATTTCACCATATATGGTTAATAAGTGMATTTTGCACATGTTTTATCTTAACAAAAAGACAACAGACATTGTAATTGCACATGTAGTTGTCCAATTATTTGTTATGCCACTATTTTGTATCATGTCAACACTGAAGTGTCCTAGAATGATAATGGTTTTGTCCAAATGTAAATGATGTGATGCATTTGAGAACACATTCATTATGCTAGCAATGTTGCACACCAAACAACATAGAATATGAGTACTGCAATTTGCAATCCACGGAAAACCACTCTTTCTAGCACCATCTCAGTATCCTTTTCCTCTACAAGAACATTTTGCAAAGGCATGTAGGTATGGTCCAGAGCTAGGAACAAAAATTGGAGCAAAATTTAAGTGCATCATAGGTGGGCACATGATGGGCATCAGATCTTGACTTCACAAGACATGGAAAATGATAGAACCGAAGGTCCACTTGTGGGTGGAGGACCTAAACATCACAAAGTAAAAAAAAAAAATAGCTCCAACTGTCGGCGCAGGACCCCAACCCTGCAAAGCCGAAGAAAACAAAAGAAAAAAGAAAGTAACAAGCCAGCGAGGAAGCACAAATAGGCCCAACTACAGCCCCAGGACCTCAAACTCTCAAACTTGAGNGAAGGTCAATGTTCACTGCCGCAATCTCAATATCTTGTGGAAGATTTGAGGAAACAAAGAAACAAGAGAGTGGTTCCGTAGTGGATTAATCCCTTGGCTTGAAGTAGGTGAAAAACACTCCTGCTCCTGATGCTGGCAACCTAGAGACATTGCAAGGCACCACTCAATTGTAAAAATAACAGGGAAAATTCCCTAGCGAGAAGATTTTCCAATCTGTGGACGCCATTGCGAAAAGCACGAAATTCTACAACATTGCTCCAACTGAGCACCCCAAAAAGAAAGCAATCCATAATTTTTCAAATGCAGGAGGAAATAAGAACCCATCCTCACAATAAAATTGATATTTCTTAAAAGATTCCTATGAGGAAGAAGATGAAAAATGTTGTAGGGAAACCAGAAGAGCTCGAAACTGAAATTTAGGACACACCAAGAGACCACCTCCTCACAGTCGAAGACTTCAAGGACACAGGCTACACAAGCAATTCTAGAGGCCCAAATTAGTCCATTCTGGGTGGAAGGAGATGACTAGTAGGAATATTCATTTCACTAGTGGGAGTTATGGTCCTCATCCCCTAAGAAGTTAATTCTATATCTAGAAAACATGAGAGTGGTCCCACAATTGAATAATTATTTGGCTTGAAATATATCTCTGGGAGCATCAAGAGACCATTTCCTTATAGTGAAAGACTTCTGCCCATAAAAAAATAATTTGGATCTATGGAATTCCTACTCTCGAGATGGAAAGAGGCTATTGCGTTTAGTGTCATTTTCTTTTCCGAAATCCTTTCTTTTGGTCTTGTCAGGGCCACCATCGCTGAGCCAGGAAGTGCGCCCTATTATTGTTGATTTCAATTTGTGCGTAGGAGTGGGAACAAAGTATTCATTGCCATCATCCATTTCCATATCATCTTTCATCAGATCATCTTCTTTCGGCTTGAAATTGACCACATCAACCTCTGCACCAACCATCAACACTAGCGAGCAGGCTGTTTTAGTAGGTGGGGTTGCCTTGGAATTCTTTGGCTTGATATATATCTCTCAGTGCACCAAGGGACCATCTCCTTTTTTTCTCTTGGGCGGAGGGAGATGAGTAGTAAGAATATTCCCTGGAGTACTGGAACCTCTGGTCATCATGCCTGAAGGTTTTTACTATATCTGGACAGAATTGTTGTCGAACTACTGTCATAAGTTAACAAGAATTTTTCATTTTCTCCAGATGATGTTTGAAATGAAAATTTAGAAGGGATAATATAACCCCCCAAAAATCTTGGTTTAATGTGTATCAATGGAATATCTCCTCGAGGATTTCACTGATCAATGACAATATCCAGGGTTCATGTGTAATGAGTTGTTACCATTAAATCTTACTAATTGCATATTTAGAAAAAGTTGTGAAGGTGGCGGTGATGATGAAGAGAGATTAGGGATTAGAGATTTCGTAAAGGTGCCAACTAGATGATGTGTGAAAGAGATTGGATGATGATTGAAATGAACATATGGAAAGGATAACAAAACCCTCTGAAATTATTGGTTTAATTCCTATTAATGAAAAATATTCTCCAGCCTTTCAGACATTAATGAAAATCTTAATGGTTCCTGCATGATGAGATATTAACATTAAAGCTTAATAATTGCATATCTAGAAAGAAGTGAGAAGGTGGTGGGGATGATGAAGAGCGATTAAGAATTTCACATTTAGTCAACCCACCAACCCACGAAAGAGAGTCCAATAAATGGCCAAGTATGGAAAGCTGTCAGCCGAGCTTCAAAATAAAGTCACAAGTTATACTCAGGAGACATGAGAGGCCGATGGTCAAATTGTATGTCTCTGAAATTTTGAATGAAAAATGTGTAACATGGAATAGGGCACAATGATATATTTCGACGGTCAATTTGTATATTGCATAATTTTGGTTGTTGTTTATAGGTAGCGAAACGATGGAAGCGCAATGTTGAGTAAGCCTGGATAGGAACCGACGATGGTAATAGTGACCAAGTATGCAATGGGTAAGAGGTTGGTCGGTCTCGTGATATAAAATAATGAGACATACCTAGAATAGGGAATATTGATGGGCTTGAAAACATGGCTACAAGTTCTACTTAGGAGATGTGAGGGCCCACTGGTCAAATTGTATGTATTCCAAATTTTGATTGAAAAATGTGTAACATGGAATAGGGTACAATGACAGACTTCGATGATCAATTTGTATATAGCGGAACTTTGGGTGATATATATAAAAGCATGAGACATTCGAAAAAATGACACATTCGAAAAAATGACACATTCGAAAAAATGACTAAGTAACCAGAAAGGGAAAGTAAACGAGAAAAATAAAGGGGAATTTGGTTTCCAATTTGTAGATCAGGGAAGTCCAGGTGTTGTTTGTAGGTGGCGGAACAATGGAAACACAATGTTGAGCCCGACTACCCGGGAACTTGCGATCCAAAAAGATTGCTCAATATGAAATGGGGAATCAGTCGGTCTGACTCATGATATAAAAGTATCAATGGAAATCTAAAGACATGAATCCGCCAACCCCCACACCTAGACATTTTCCAAAAAATGACTAAGTAACCAGAAAGGGAAAGCAAAGGGAAAAAATAAAGGTGATGGAAATTTTCGGAAGCAGGAATTGGTGTAAGAAAACCCCATTGATGGTCTTAACATTAACTATGAAGTGAATTAAACAAGTTAAGAAGATATTCAATCAAGGAATAGATAAAGCGATCCATGCTTATAGTTTCCAGGATATGTTTGTATAAGAGAAACATTGAAAATCCACAAGAAAATCAATTTTTGGATGTTTAAGTAAAATTATTGTACTGTCAACTTCACTGTAATTATAACAACAACAAATTTGAATTTTAAGATGAATTTGAATTTTAATGTTCAGTGGTTGATATGATAGTTCCATTTGACTTCAAATAGTATATATCCTTTTATTTCAAAATATTCCTGGAGATGAATTTTGCTAAGTTTATCGATCAAGGAAAAGTGCTAAAACAAGCCACATACTACATTTGCATCAGAGATCTTAAATCAAAAGGCAAAGAAGGCCCTGTATATTCTTTAAGATCATAGAAAAACCACCAAGATCCTGAATGTATCATTAATTTTCCAAAATGAAGCATACAACCAAGAGCCAAGTAAACACCAAATGTATTGAAAGTTGAGGCACAAGGCAATGCACAAACATAGAAGGCACCAAGTGAGATCCCACAAGGGTCCATAGAGCAGTACACATCGACCTATGTATAAAACAATTTGATATATATATAAAAAACACATGTGGCATTGGTTTTATCTTACATATGGTATATGTTCCCATGAGAAAATAACGAGGGCCATGAGATATGAACAAAAGTATGCCAAGCACAAGAAAACACAAAACCAGTGGAGCTTTGCCATTGTATCCCATCTATAAACAAACTCCCACATGGGGAAAAATAAACTTTTGGATTACTATTTTACCATGAAGCAAAATCATTATGGATATTTTCTTTTGATAGTGCCATGTTCTATCACTACCAGTTTTAACAGGGCCAAATTTCCAATTTTATTGGAAATGCTTGATGGATCTGCCCAGAGGAGAAAGCCATTTCAACGGTTCAAAGGATGGGCCTGATTTATTCACAGTTGTATACTTTGTATGGGGTTTTTCCTCATGCTTCCCATTTCTGGACTGAACAATCTTATGATCTTGTACATCAACAATAAATGCACCTTTCTATATGAATTTCAATTCCCAAACTCCCCAATCTCTATAGCGAGTTATGAACATGTCAAGCTCATGCTTCAATTCATGTCGAGCCTTTTTTTTTTCAATTAGGGAATTGATAAAATGCATATATCATATCATAAATGTATAGTTGGAGATCATATTCTTGTTTATTTGGGTACCCAAAAAATGTAGAAATCCTGCCATGGCTATACAGTTGGAAAACATTATTCCAATTTGGGCACCCAAAAAGGTGCAGACTCCTCCAACAAATCTACAGCTAGCCACCATTTTTTTTTCATTTGGAAACCCCAACAAATATGAAAAATTATTACTGGGAGATGCAAAAAAACATCAAAGTAACAACAACGATTTGATTTGTAGTTAGATTCTCCTTGTTTTTTCAAGTGCACAAAAAGAGACAAAATCTCGGGAAAGAAAATTTTACAGCCATACATGTAAACTCCGAAGAACTCAAGTCCGACGAATAATCATTTGAGTATTGAAGAACAATTATAGACACACATGAGATTTTTCTGTTTCCTACCAAAGCTTGATATGATTTTTTATTTTTATTTTTTTCCAGCCGATATGCAGTATTGGATTATTCTCATTTAAGGTAAATTTTCTATCTATCCGAAAGTCGTGCAACATGTAGAAATTGTTTTCATTTTTCTATAGGTATACTTCATATGGAATGTTTTCTAACCTAGGAAGAACATATTGTAACAAAGGCTGTCTAATTGTATAATGTGCGATTGTGTTTCCCATGGTTCATATGGGAGCATTGAGGCAATGTCTATATATGTAAGGGCATTTTTTACTGCATCGTAGAAAATCAATTGTATCATCATTATGAAATCATAATCAAAAGAAGGAGAGTTTCATTTGGCACATACAGGCTCGAAGGGGTTCAAGTTTGCATTCGTTGCAACCAAAAGGCCCTCAACCTCAGTATGTGATCATAATTGTTAATATATTGAACAATATAATATACAACTACACAACAAAAAAAGAAAAACTATAGAAAATTGGTGAAGTAAATTTGTATGAGAAAAGTGAGGATGAAATTGTAGATGTATATGCACAACAGTTGTAGATCTAGTTATTTTCTTGAGATCTTGTACTATGTCTGTTCGCAATTCTGTTACAAATGTTGCTTTGGTTGTGCGAACGATCCTTTATTTAACATTTATTTTCTTTGTTATATTTTTGAAGAGCATAAGTGGAAATTTCACTTTATGCAATTGTTTTTCCATTGAGGAAAACAAATTTGAATAGGTGTCAAACAATTGCAGCTACAACATGGAACAATGCAATAGTTGTGTAACATAACTAAGAAACATGGACATGTGAAAGTAAAGGACAAAACTAGATATGGAGAATGGTACCATTGCCTTGTCATTGTCTTAATCTCCATCTTTTATATGGAGAATGTGTTGTGAGACAAATTTTCTCGCGAGTGTGACAACTACACCAATGGTTTCGATTGGGTAAGTGTCGTTGCTTAGTGCAAGTTGGCTAATATTTGTGTCCAGGATGAAACGATATTCTAAAAAAATAGAGTGAATTTTTTCCACAATACTTGTTTCATTGAGAGATATAATCCGATCACAATAACCACGGTCATATACTGTTTTGGGCAATGTATTAAAATTTGTAATGGATATCCCATTACCTGCCAATATCTTTTATGCATGTTTCTGAACAAGTTGTGTGCGAATAGTCAGTGTGACTGTCATCAGGGCTTCATTTTCTGTCATGTCCGCATGAATAATGGATCTAGTTTTTTTTTCTTTTCCAAGTAGGTGCTATAGACGACCATTATGTCCCCGATGAACACTTGTCCAGTTCGGCAGATTTTCAAGCCCTTTGTTGATAGTATTTTGGGTGTTAGACGTTTAGACCCGGTGACATTTTTTTAATAGGAAAAGTAATGTGAATGGTAGTCTACTTTGTTTTTTTGTTTTCTTTTTTCCTAGCATAAATGTACAAGTAGACACACAACTTGGATGAAGTATGGATCCAAAGTTTTTCAAGCATACCTCTTAGTCTGCGGAACTTGTGCTATGTTTAGCATCTCACTTGCATTCGTTGATACTTCTTGTGAAATGAAAAGTATGTGTTGCAGATGAAATCATCATATTTACCATGACATATATGAATAAATAGTTGAGGATATTTGTTTGGTAAACATATGAGGAATACACTATATGAATATTTACCTTTGGCCTTGTCGGTCTGTTGATGTTTTTGATAATTGACTGCTCATGGCCATGTCACTAGTCCAACATTTTCTGATGCAAGCATGTGTATATGCACATCATACGGACTAAATACGCATATGCATTGTATATTTTCCATAATTGTTCTGAATGCCACATACAGGGTCGAAGGATATGGAATAAAAAATAGGGTGTCAAGGGATACTCAGGAAACATGAGGACCCGATGATCAAATTGTATGCCTCAAACTTTTTTACTACAAAAATGTGTAATAGGGAATAGGGCATGATGGGGGGGTATGATGGTCAATTTGTATATCACGAAACATCTCAAGCTAGAGGCGCAATATTGAACCCGCCATCTTGGGAACCCATGATCAAAAAGGTGCCTAAGTATGGAATGAGGAAACCGTCGGTAGGAGTCGTGATATAGAATAATGAATATAAATGTGAACCCCTGAGTCCACCAACCTTTGCTTTCAGAAAGACGACTAAGCAAAGAAACCAAAAAGAGAAAGTAGATGAGAAAAATGAAGGGGAATTTAGTTAAGTATAGAAGAGGGAAAAAAAGGGATAATATAAAGTGGGAAAATTAGAAACGGGGAGGGAAATGTTTGGATGCAAAAAGTATAAAAAAGGGCCCATTGTTTCCAAATCATCATTTTCTAGTCCAATATTATATGCACCCGCCCATTTTTTGTGTTTGATTTACTGGCACAGTTGGTATACCTTTTCGAAGATTGTACTTCAACCTCCTCTGCTGTGGCATATAAGAATTCATCTTCCTATCCAACCGATCTATTTCTTTCAATGTATCAACGTTGAACATATAGTGGACATGAACCTAAGTTAGTATGCAGAAAGACATGTAAAACAAATAAATACAGTTCTATTTATTTCAATGTAGCAGCAAGGAGAATACAATTCTTATGATGATAAGTTACTATGTAGAAATATGAGTAGTATCTACATACAATAAAATAGGTGCAAAGTAATAGAACAGGTAGAACAAATATACAAACAATAAATGAAATACTAAACACTGGAATATGAAATAAGAGTAGAAGCATGCACCTTTGTAACTCCTCTACATTTGCGGAAAAGAGTCCATTGTTTTCTCTAGCTAATCTATTTGTTTAAATGTATCAATGCAGAAAAATAAAATGGACATGAAGGAAGTTGGTATGCAGGAAGACATGTAAAAGAAAAAAATAGAGTTCAATTTATTTCAATGTAGCGGCACAGAAAATACAAAGGACATGAAGATAAGTTATTAGGTAGGAAGATACACAATATCTACATATAATAAATTAGGTGAACACATATATAGGAAATAAATGAAATACAAAACAATGGAATATGAAATAACAATACAAGCATGTACCTTTGTATCTCCTCTTCTACACTTGCGGTAAAGACTCCTTCGCTTTCCCCAACTATTTTGTTTGTTTCAATGTGGGAACACACAAAATACAATGAACATCAATGGAAGCTGGTATGCAGGGGAGAACATGTAATATGTACATACAGTAAATGAGAATCAAGGAATAGAATAAAAGATAGTTAGAAACATGAACCTTTGCTTTTATTTATCCATGGTTGTAATTATATAAATCTTTTCTTGGAGAAAATATATTACAATCCAGAAAATATTAATAAATTGCATGGCCATAACTGAATGTTTTTGGCTTTCTGCATCAAAGTATCCATATATGCTTTGAGACATGGAAATATATTTTTGCAGTATCTTTGATGTACATATCATATTTCAAGTACAAGACAAATTGTATCATGGTCACACTAGTCTGTGTACAGGATAAAGAGGTTGTATTGTGATATGGGCACATTTCACCATATATGGTTAATAAGTGMATTTTGCACATGTTTTATCTTAACAAAAAGACAACAGACATTGTAATTGCACATGTAGTTGTCCAATTATTTGTTATGCCACTATTTTGTATCATGTCAACACTGAAGTGTCCTAGAATGATAATGGTTTTGTCCAAATGTAAATGATGTGATGCATTTGAGAACACATTCATTATGCTAGCAATGTTGCACACCAAACAACATAGAATATGAGTACTGTAATTTGCAATCCACGGAAAACCACTCTTTCTAGCACCATCTCAGTATCCTTTTCCTCTACAAGAAAATTTTGCAAAGGCATGTAGGTATGGTCCAGAGCTAGGAACAAAAATTGGAGCAAAATTTAAGTGCATGATAGGTGGGCACATGATGGGCATCAGATCTTGACTTCACAAGACATGGAAAATGATAGAATCGAAGGTCCACTTGTGGGTGGAGGACCTAAACATCACAAAGTAAAAAAAAAAAATAGCTCTAACTGTCGGCGCAGGACCCCAACCCTGCAAAGCCGAAGAAAACAAAAGAAAAAAGAAAGTAACAAGCCAACGAGGAAGCACAAATAGGCCCAACTACAGCCCCAGGACCTCAAACTCTCAAACTTGAGTCAAACAACAATAAGAAGCAACCGACGAACCAACGAACCAAGAAACAAGAATCAACCACTGAACCAGTAAACAACATATGTATCTCCACTAATTACCAAAATGCAGCCCAAGCACAAAAGGAACCTGAAACATATGACGAGCATGCCAGTAGAAATAATCAAATATTCTTACTTGAAAAATGAAAACAGTGAACAACAAAGAACAAATAGAAATTTAATTATGGCATCAAAACTTACTTCGAAATGATGAATGAAAAAAACGCAAGGCGAATTGTGGGTGAAACACCTAGACCTCGCAAAGTAAAAAACAATAGCTCCAAATGTGCATGCAAGACCCCAAACCTGCAAAGTTGAAGTAAACAAAAGCAAGCAACAATCACCAACAGGTCCAACCACAGGTGAAGGTCCTCAACCTTGCAAAGTTGAACCAACAAAAAAGAAGAACCCACCGAACCAACAAACAAGAAGCACCCACCAAACCAGTAAACAATGTATGCATCTTCAATGATGACAAAACTACATTCCAAGCATAGAAGAAGTATGAAACATACAATGGCTATGCAACTGGTGGTGGACAACAATATTGTCCAAAATCACTGCAACATTGTATGGAAAAATTTGAGTAAAAATGTACTCTGAGAATCCTATTGAGGTAAACATTTAAGGTTGTCATGCTCTTTAAGGGCCTCATGGTATGAAAATATTTAGGCTGTCAGGCTTGTTTAAGGACCTCGCACTATGTAAAAATTTAAGTTGTTATGCCTATTCAAGAACCTCAAAAAAAGTGTCAATTCTCTAAACCTTCAGTATGTAAACATTTCAATACAAATAGAAATAATAATAAAAACATTAAAAAACAACGTCAATGCTCAGAACTTTCGGTATGTAAACATTTTAGTAAAAATGTAATAAAAAATAAAAAAGAGTGTCTAAGCTCAAAACTTTGGATATCTAAACATTTACAACATTGGGAACAACGAAGCTAACAATATGACCTCCAATATATTCTCCAATGAGACGATGACATATAAGGATTTTTTTTTATTATATAAAAAATAATGTTTTCACTTCTATAGTTCGAACAATATAGATGATGAAAAAATTTAGATTCAAAGAACATATTAATATGAAGTCAACAAATTATCGATCTCTATAGTCCCTCTACGCCTTCGCTATATTCGATGCTCATAACTTTCGGTATGTAAACATTTAAGTAAAAATTTAATAAAAATTAAAAAACAACGTCTAAGATGAAAACTTTGGATATCTAAACATTTACAACATTTGGAACAACAAAGTTGGCAATAAGACCTCTGATATATTCTCCAATGAGACGACGACATATAAGGTTTTTTTATTATATAAAAAATAATGTTTTTACTTCTATAGTTCGAGCAAGACAGATGATGAGAAAATTTATAGTCAAAGGACATATTAATATGAAGTTAACGAATTATCGATCGCTATAGTCCCTATAGGCCTTCGACAGGGACTAATAATTACATTGAACATATAATAACTGAACATGTTTAGAATCATGCAAAAACATTTCCCGCATTCAATTAAAAGAAAAGTCTTATTCAATTTACAAATTGCAAAGTTGATCATTATCATTGTACAGTTATTAAAAATAAATATATGTGTCATTACATTTAAAAGTATGAGATTTTGAGGGAAAAAATAGTTTGTTTTAAGAGAGGGGAAAGAGGGGGTGATTACTCTCAAGGATGAGATAGGATATTAATGGGTTTTAATAATGACATACTTTTGATTTTTCAAATTCACAATATATTTTGAAACTAATTTGTCTCAGAAATTATGGTAAGGGGAGTTGCTCTCTTATCTTATAGCATGAGTATTATTTTTGCACATCATTATTATATATGTCGATGTGGTTAATTAATGTAAGGGTTACCTTTATTGAATAAGACTTGTTAGATAGTTAGTCTTTATCAGTAAATTTGGTATAATTATTAATATTGGGTTCATTAATAGTTACATAAACTATTTATAGTTGATTTAAATTGGATCCTCTTGTAAATTTTTAGGAAGTAATGTTTTTTTTTAATTATTTTGTCTTTTTCTTGGAAAAATTGGAAGTGGAAGCAAACCATTTTGATGGTTAGCCTCCCAAAGGTAAACCATTAAAAATAAAGGCTATAATGAATAATCATCAACAAGGAATATGTAAGGAGAACTTGGGAGGGTGTCAACAAAAATAAGATCTCGAAGAGTGCACCGTGCTCAAAGTTCGGTGGACAAAGGTGTCAAGGAGCCTGTCCATGCTGAGTGAAGGTTTCTTTGAGACATAGTCATCTGAAATTTGTATTTCTGGTGAGTAACAATACACAAAATCTGTGTATATCTCACCCCTTTGTAATTATCTTTTTATCCGAATAAAATCTCCTTTAAATGTTGAGCTTCCATTGGTGAAAAATATCTGTGTTTAATGTCATATTGATTTTTTTAGCTTGCTGAGTGATTTTTGTAGGAGGGAATTTCTACTTTCAGTTTTGTTTAATGGGTTTCTCATATCTCACACTTAGAAATATATTTTAGATTAATATGTTTGGTTCTTTATTTTTAGAATCAACCTTGGCCCAACATATGTTTGGTCCCAATAGAAAACATACCATCCAAATGTAGGGATGAGATGAATGGCCATAAGAAGATGGTTGTTGCAATATTTCAATTCATTTCTACTCTCATTCCTTCATAACTTAGAAACTCCTTCCCTTTTCAAGCTGTTGGGAAATTGATGGGTTGTATTTTTTGTTTAAACACTTCCAACCAAATCATGTGACACCATTTCATTTCCCATCTTGTAACCTCTGCCTCTAGCTACCTTTAATTTTGGTTTAATACCTTTGGTGGTGATACATTTGTTTTCTTTTAAACATATGATATCTAAATACATGGGTATTGCAATATAATTCATTCACCATACATTTGAACGTTGTCAGATAAGAAATTGTGTTTGTATGGTTGCACAAATAAATAGTGGGAACCAATTTGTGATTTATTTAGTGGCACACTGTGTAGGTTAACCATAAAATGGACAAGGATTATGGCCTTTGGAAGCCATTGAAATGTCTCCTAGTTTGTTAATCAAAGAGCAATTCACCTCTAAATTGTTTCACTGTGTTTGCATTTATTTGTTGTTGTTCTTGTTGCACCATAGAGTGAAGCATTCTTTTGGAGCCCAAAGTCCTGAATGCCATTGCATTTTTAGTTGAGTGTGTGCTAGTTACACTAAAAATAGAGTCACTAGTGTTAATTTCGAGGAATAGAGGTCTCTACATCATTTCAAGATCAGAGAGAAAGATTTATTTTATGAAAAAATATATATTTATTGATGAAATAGATGGGCCATATTCCTACCATTTACGGATAATATAGTATTAGATTAGGTTATTAAGACTTGGAGAACACTTGCATGGTAAATATCCACAACCAATATTGAAATAGTGGATAAGCATTGTTTCCAAGCCTACATAAAAGTAGAGGACTATCAATGACAGGGAGTTCTCATGAAGAACATGACAAGGAAGACCCAAAGGTCATATTTTATTGGCTCGAACAAAATATTTCTACATTTATGGAATTGGTGACATAACTATTGGTAAATGAATATAGGGAAGTAAACTCAACAAATACTAAGCATGAAGAAGATAAGGCACACTACGAATAACCCCCATACAATGATTCAGGAAAAAAATGTTCTTCCTCTTCATATTCTCATATTCTTTTCAAAGTTGAAGAAAATCTTGAGATACCCATGTATGATGGAAACATTAATGCAAAAGTATTGAATAATGGTTGAAACAATTAGAAGTTTACTTTTCTATTTATCAAATCCAAGAAATATCGTATATTTCCTTCGCCCATTTGAAGATGACCGTACATGAATTGTTGTGGTGGGAGTGTTATGTGGATGCATCGAGGATAATGTTTTGATACAATTCCTTAGAAATGATAAAAATTCAATTAAGATAGTCCACTTAATATAGTCCTTTTACCATATATCCTATTCAAAAGAAAATATGTGATGAGCCTAAGACTAGATTTCATTGGTATATATAGGAGAGAAAGGGTACAATTATAATGGAATGGTATAATGAAGGGTTCTATCCTGCATACAAATGTAACACTAGAAATGTAATAATTCAATATCTAGGGATTAATAGTGGGTTTTATACTTAACAAGGAGATTTTTTTAGGGATTAACATGCCCCTCCCATTCAAACAAGTGTTCTCCTCAACACTTGACTAACTACGACTATTTCTGCATGAAGAAAACATCTTCCCATGTCGCCTCTTCCACTGGTAGGTTCTTCCATTTGACAAGGTACTTAGTAATTGCTTGATTTTGTAGTTGCTTAATACTTGTTTTAAGGATTTTTTTGGTTCTAGTATGATTTTCGCTTCTTCATTAGTCTCTAGTAAAATAGTTTGGATCAGTATCTTGTCACTGATTACCTTCTTTAAGAAATAAACATTAAATATTGGATGTACACATGAATATGGAGGAAAATCCAATTTATAATCCATACTACCAATCCTTTGTAACACCTTATAGAGGACATAATATTCATGTGTTGATTTATTGTCCTTATTTTGTTGCTTGAGGGACATCTGTTTATATCGTTGTAGCCTCAAAAATACCCAATCCTCCACTTCAAATTCTCTTTCACTATGATGTTGATATGCTTGTTGTTTCATACTATTTTGTGTCAAAACCAAGTTGTCCTTCAACAGTTTGATAACCTCTTATTTGTTCCCTATGTGGTCATCCATTGTTCAAATATTTGAAGTCCCTTTCAAGGAAATGTGATGGATGGAGGATGATATCCATAAAGTTCCAGCAATGGGGACATTTTTGATGAAGTATGAAAGGATGTGTCATATCACTGTCTTGCAAGGAAAACAACTTGACTCATTGTGTCTATTTATCATATGCAAATCAACAAATATATCCTTCTGGACATTTATTCACAATCTCAGTTTTCCCATCAGATTGAGGATGGTAATATGAGCTATGAGTCAATTGAGTACCCAAACAAGAAAATAATTCAGTCCAAAATTTTCCAATAAAAATTAGATTTTTGTCACTTACAATAATCTTGGGGACTCCATGTAGATTTTGAACTATTTCCATGAATGTTGTGGCTACTACACTTTCTTTAAAAGGATGAGAAAGAGAGAAACAATGGCATACATTTCAGTTGATCCACTACAACCATGATGACAAAATTTCCTTTAGATTTGGGTAAACTTGTAATAAATTCCATTGAAACTTCTTCCCAGTGTTGACTTGGTATAGCTAATGGTTGTAGGAGACCCGACATCTTGATTGTCTCTCCCTTATTCTATTGGAAGACCACATATTCAGAAAAAAAACTTTTGAACATCAGTTTCAAGACCTTCCCAGAAAAATCCTTATTGATCATGTGGTAATTTTTCAAGAACCTTGAATTTCCTCCTATAAGAGAAGTGTGCAATTCCAGAAGGACCTTCTATTTGAGTTGGGAATTCTTACATAAATATAGGAGATCATGATACAATAGAAAATCATTATTCCATATAAATTTATCTAATTCACTTGGGTCCTATTGTAGTTGTTGAATTATCTTTCATACCTCTTGATATTTCTTCCATTATATCATTTATTCTTCCACCCAATTATATTGCAGAATAGAAATAGCACAAAGTGAACCCTCTATTTATTCTTCTTTCTTTGAAAGTGCATCTTACACAATATTATGTTTTCCTTTCTTGTATATAATTTTAAAGTCATAACCTATCATATTTGTAATCCATTTGTGTTTCTCTTCTGAGGATAATTGTTTCTCCAAGAAGTACTTTAAACTATCATGATCTATTTTTACTTGAAGTGTCTTCCTATTAGGTAAGGGTGCCATTTCTTAATACTGATCTATTTTTACTTGAAGTGTCTTCCTTATTTAATAATGAAGGTGTTAAAGTGGACCCTAAAGACATTAATTTATTTTCTCTTCTAATGATCCAGGTGGATATTGCAGGCCACCAACCTATTCCAACTGGCTGATCTTGGCAGTTTCTTAGTTTGGTAGTTTTTTCCTAGTTTTCGGGCCCTCAACTTCTAGGGTTGTTTTGAGGCCCTAAACGACATTTTTAGCGGTTGTCATAGTCAAAATATAGAAAAAGTTGGGTCTCGAGGTCAGTGTATAGAGAGTTGGTTCTCGATCTTGTTTCTCTTGAGGAAATATTCTCTCGTATTCCCAAGAAACCTTCCATGTCAGGCAAAAAGAAAGACGATGGAACAAGAGATCGTTTCAAAAAATTTCTTGAGGAATCCCTCAAGCGATAGAGGAATGGGATGATGGAAAAATTTGCACAAATACTTCGACAACTGATGACAAGATACACATCTACCTCAAGAGGAGGCGCTACCCCCTTTAAGGCACAAATTAATTTTGATATTCATATATTTGGAGGTCAAATAGATGCAGATCTCATAGATAAATGGTTAAACCTTATAGAAGGGTATTTTTCTATCCACAACTTTTCTGATAGACAAAATAGTACATTTTCATTCCTCAAGGTTGTTAGCCATGCCAAATATTGGTGGGAGACCTTTTGTGAAAAAAAGGAAATAGAGGGATCCACATTATTTGTAGTTTCACCCACTTGGGGTTCCTTCAAGGATGTTATTAAGGAATAATACTACCTTGTTGGAAGCTATGAATACTTTCATACATGATGGACCACACCACGATAGGAGAGAGACGAAACAGTGCCAGAGTTCACCAATGTCTTCCATACATTGCACACCAAGATGGCTATCAAATATTTTGAGCGACATCTGGTTTTCAAGAAATAGAACAATTTTCATAGATACATCCATATAGAAATGGAGTTTCTATACTTCTCATCCTTGGGCATGGCCTATCGATATGTTTTAAAAATCGTGCAAAATATTAAACAAAATACACAACAGTTTTGTTTGGTTACCCCTCATAGAAGAAGCAGTGCAAGGGAAACCCCAACCAATAGAAAAAAGGGAAAATAAAATATGGATTGCCTTAGGACAACCATTCTAAACTAAAAACAAACAAAGCACAATGGAAAGATGAAGAAACAAACCGAGAAGTGGTGTGACTTCCATAAGATCCCCTGGAATAACACTGATGATGGCCACTCAAAGTAGTCATTGGTGGCAGAGGTGAAAGCCTATAAATTAGATGTCGGCTCTGACTCAGAGTCAGAACCAGGAAAGGGGAGATATATTATTGACACGAAACTCAATGCCACCATTTCTACCATCAAGATCTAATCAGTGAACCTGATGAGATAGAGGAAGGAGAGTGCCTCTTTCATTCATAGATATGGGTGAAGGGTAATTCAATACACTTAATTATTGATAGTGGTAGCTAGAATAACCTCATCTCAGTGTAGGTATTCAAGTGGTTGGCCCTACTGACAACACCACACCTGCAACCATACACCATCAGATGGCTCTACCAAGGAAGTGATCTTCACATCAACCAACAATTCTGCATGTCCTATGACATAAATCCTTTAAAAGATGAGGTATTGTGTGATTTCTATCCCATTGAAGTTTGTTATGTTCTTTTGGTCCAACCTTATTTATGGAAACATCATGTTGTATATGAGTCTAGAAATAATAGTGTTATTATTACTTTGGACAAGAAATTGTAGAGGATACCATAGGTAGTCCCACCTACTGCCATTTCCTTAATCTATTCCAAGAAATGTAGGAAGATCATCTCTCAGCCCGAGAAGTTTTTCTTCTTCATGATTCACTATCAAAGTGAGCAAAAGGTTGCAGCCACATCCATGGCCTCCATGACCGATATCTCCATGAAACAAGATAAAGTGGAAAAGGTTGTGGAAGAATACAAAGACATCTTCTCCTCACCCACTAGGGTACCCATACACTGTCAGGTCAAGCATTTAATCGATATGAACCCCAATGCACTGCTACCTAGTGGGACTATCTATCACCTCTCTTTTTTAGAAAATGAGGAGATGAAGCGTCAGATCCAAGAAATTCTCAAAAAGGGGAACATATGAACCAACACATCACCATGTGGAAGCCCAATATTGCTTGTGTAGAATAAAGATGGGACCTCACGACTCTGCATCAATTATCGGGCCCTAAATAAAATCATAGTCATAAATCAGTGCTTGATTCCCCAAATCGATGATCTCCTTGAAAATCTCAAGGGGGACAAACACTTTAGTAATATTGATCTGAATTATGGCTACCATTAGGTCCCAATATAGAACACATATGTATGGAAAACTTCCTTCAAGTCCAAATAAGGTCTTTTCGAATGGTTGGTCATGCCCTTTGGTTTGACGAATGCCCCAAACAATTTCATGAGGATGATGGATGATATTTTGTGGCCTTTCACCAATTATTTTATGGTGGTGTATCTGGATGACATCCTCATCTACAACAAGAATTGGGCAAAACACTTGTAACATATTCAACAGGTTCTACACACTCTACAACAACACAAGCTATACACAAATTTGGAAAAATGCTCCTTCAACATGGACATGGTACAATACCTAGGTTACATTGTTGATGAGCATGGGGTTTATGTTGATCCCACCAAGATCTAGGTCATTTGTGACCAACATACCCCAACTACACTCACTGAGCTTCATAGTTTTTTAGGCCTTGCCAATTTATATCAGAGGTTCATGTTGGGATTATCCCATATTCCATTGGCCCTCAACCAAGTAAGAAGGGGTGGTGGTAGGGAAAAGTTCATGAGGGGCCTATCACAACAACAAGTGTTTGATGATTTGAATAAGTTCTTAATTCCCATTGGTCTCATTCCCTGACCTGCAACAACCCTTTGAGATCGAGACAAATGATTTAGACTATGCTATGGGCATAGTTCTCACTCAACATAGACACCCAGTGGCCTATCATAGTGAGACACTATTATATGTTGTCCATAAGTACCATACTTATGACAAATAAATGTACTCAATTGTTCAATCCTATTTCCAATGGAGGCATAACATTCTCGGGAAGGATACAATCATCCACATTGATCATAAGCTATTACAGTTCATGCAGACACAGGAAAAATTACAGAATGAACCCCCTCATTCCACATACTTGCAACAATTCCATATCAACATCAAGTATAAGACCATAAGAACCAACCACGTCACTTATTTACTTAGACACCCTCTAGTTGTAGCACTCACCATGGTGCTAAACTCCTGCAGCCACAAGACCTCCAGGTGGCTCCAACTCTATGAAAGAGATATTGACTTCTCCACCACCTACTAGATCTTGGGTGCAAACAAAACTATCATTGATTTCCATATTTGGGATGGGATACTATGCCATGTGGGGCATCTATGCATTCCATGAAGCAAGAACATGAAGTTGATTTTGGAAGTCCACTACAGTTAGGTGGCTGAACACTTTAGCGTCGAAAATATAGTGGCAATGTTGCAACAACATTTCTATTGGCCTAAAATTTGACAGGATGTTAGAAAGTATATTAGGTCCTGCACTGCATGCGCCATTTCCAAACTGTCCATTAAGAAACAATGAATGTACACCCCTATACCTACTCCTCAAAGGCCCTGGGAATCCATCTCGATGAACTAGATGTCGGGCCTTCTGTCAACCAAGTAGGAAAATAACCGTGCTTTTGTGGTAGTTGATCGTTTTTATAAAATGGGGATTCTGGCCACTTGCAAGAAGAGAATCATAGCAGAGGCCACTACCAAGATATTCTTCGAACGAGTGTGCATACATTTTGGGATACCAAGAACCATCATATCAGATTGGGACAACTGGTTCCTTATCACATTCTGGTTGAGCCTCTGGTCATTGTTGGACACCAAGCTCACCAAATCCACTGCCTTGCAACCCCAGACAAATGGTCAAAACAAGGTCATCAACAAGATGATCATGCATATCCCATGAATGTACAATTCTAAGCATCCCTGCACATGGGATGAGATTATTCCCCATGTTCAACACATCTACAATAGATCCCTCCATAGCTCAACCAACCACAACCCCTTTGAGGTGGAGTTGGTATTTCAACCATTGGGTCACATGGATGTTTCACTATCCCTTCTAGCCACCTAGGCAGACTCGTCCCATGTCCAAACTGAAGCCAAAAAAACTACTAGGTTCATTGAGAAGATCCATCACATTCGCCAACAGGTTCATGTTATTTTAAAGAAGTCCAATTCCAAGTACAAGTGGCACCATGATCAACATTGGGTGCCACACAAGTTTCAGGTGGGAGATAAAATTTGGTTGCACTTGCAGAAGGAACACATTACTAGGCCCTGTAGAATGATTCATCCACTCCACTATGGAACTTACACGATCACCAAGGCTATGGGTTAAAATTATTTTGAGCTCAACATTTTCCCCTTCCTTGGCTTGCTTCCAATATTTAATGTGGACCTCCTTCATCCATATTTTTCACCATTATTGGACACCTCAGAGATAGAAGAACATTTGACACCAACAAAGTTCAAACCTTACTGCATGGAAAATAAATCCACTAATCATATCATGGACACAAAGGTGAATGACACTCGCTAGTAGAGGATCCAAGTTTATTGGGTTGTCAAATTAGGGCAATGCCTGCACCAACGAAAGTGGCTCACGTAGGGACAAATTCAACATAAATTTACTCATCTGATGGGGGAACTCAACACAATGGAGACCATTCATTCCTAAGGGAGGAGGATTAATCTAGGTGGATGTCAGTGGCCATCCACCTATTCCAACTAGGTCATCTTGGCAGTTTCTCAGTTTGGCATCTTTTTCCTAGTTTTTGGGTCCTCAACTTTCAGGGCCGTTTTGAGGCCCTAAACAATGTTTTTAGGGCTCACCATAGTGAAACTCGAAATGAAGTTAGAGTTTGATGTCATAATGTGTATTCCTTGTATATATTTTTCTGATGGAATACTGTGCACCTAAAATGAAGATCGTATGCAAAAGTTGCAACCCTGGGAAGTTGATGTACCAATTTACCCCAATGGGGCCCACTTGACTTTTGGCGCTTCATCTCTTAGGGTTAGGTTTTTGGATGTCTAGGGTTTTGTAATTCATGTTTATTGTAAAAATTATTTGAGAGCCTCATTTTACTCATATTCTTACAAATGAGTGTATTTGTCACATCTCTTCTCAGAGATAAGTTGCCACCATTCTAGCAAGCTTGTTTTAGTTTACATTTTACAGTTTCAACATATTTCTTATTTAATAGAAGTCAATTTTTATTGTATCTCTGTTATTATTCACAGTTTATTTGTGTTAATATTATAAATTTGTGTTTTCATTTCATTCCTCTCATAAATACAAATCATCCAAAAGTTGCAATACTCTGTCAACATGTTGTACATGCTCTTCCAAATATTTGTTGTAGATTAGAATGTCATCAAAAAATACTAAAAGATATTTTGTAAGGGTTTGAAAATAGAATTTATCAAGCTTTGAAATGTTGAAGGTGCATTAGTAAGTCGAAATGACATAATGGAATAACCAAAAACACATAATAACCTTTGTGTGTTCTAGTTTTTTTTTTTTTTGGAATGTCTTCCTACCTCATTATGATTTGATGACATCCCAAATGAAGATCCAACTTAGTAAATAATTTTTCTCCATGCAATTCATCTAATAATTCATCAATGACAAGAATATGAAACTTATCTTTGATGCTCATTTTTTTGAGTTGTCTATAATATGGACACATATTCCATGAACCATCCTTATTCATAACCATCACTATTGGTAAAGAGAAATAAAATTTTCTAGGTTGAATGATTCCAACCTCTAACATTTCTTGGATCATATGCTCAATCTCACTCTTTTGCACATGTGGATACCTGTAAGGACTAATTTTAGGTGGTACACTTCCAGGTTGCAAATGAATACCAAATGAATAACATGATCATGATCTCAAGTAGGTGGAATACCCTTATGATTCTCTCCAAATACCTTGGGAGGGTTGTTGATAACCATTTGGAGATCCACTGGAGCAGAGGATATATAATTTTGAACATCTAGTGAGCACAATTGTGGAATTGCACCATGGTGTCCCTTTTTTATCCATTTTTATGTAATTTTGTCATGATATTATAGATTATCACCTTAGATAGTTTCCCTAAGATACCTCTAAGCTCAATTTTCGTCCATTTTGAACAAAATATCATGAAAATATCTTGAAAATTAAGGGCCATTGTTCCCAATGATTATAGCCATTGGACTGTTAAGCCCTAATATTGGCTCATTACCCCTTAATTGGGGCATATTATATTAGTGATGTTGTTTTATTTATGTCAGCTTTATGCCATTGGTTGTAATTATACCTCCTAGTCTCCTATATATACCAAGGAGACATTTTCATTTTGAATCATCTTGTACTTGAACTTTTATGTAACGACCCTTGATTATTAATTATAATTAATTTAATAATATAATCCTAAAAGATTAGCTAAACTATATTTATTTATTAAAATAACATTAACTAATTATTTATTATTAATTAGTTATTCTTGATTATGATTAAATTAAGTATTAATTAACTCATTAATTAAGAAGGTAAATAAATAAAGGTGATTAAAAAAATATATTATTAAATTAAGTTACGTTCCCTAAAATGGAAACATATTAAATAATGGGATAAGATATTAATGAAGGGGGGGATAAGACATTAAAGAATGGGATAAGATATTAGGTAGGCAGTAAATGAAGGGAAGTTGGTGAAGGAGGGATAAGGAAGGGAAGGAGTCTGACGGGAGGATTATTCTACTGGAGTTGGGGATGAATTTTGGAGAGCTCTGAGTATTGTGGAAGAAGTGAAAATTTGGGAGTATCAGTGCACCGGGGTTGCTGGGGGTTTTGGGCACGGAGGGCCAGGATATCCGTTGATATCTTGGGGCTAGGGAGCTACCTAGTTGGCAGAGAGGACGGTTTTGGGTAGTGTTTTGCAGAAGCGGGAAGAAAGCAAGCAGAGGGCAAATGGGGGATAATAGAATCACGTTAAGGTATTTATTTCAAATTTTTCATTGTTTTAATCTCTTATAGAAATTTATTATAATTGATAAATAGGCGGGCGAATGAGCTAAATTGTAGAAATTTCTTGACTTTTATTTTTATGTTGTAAATTAAATGGTAGTTTAATTAATTCAGCTCTTACATTTGGTATCAGAGCGTAGGCTCGAATGCTAGGGCCAAAAATGGCCACCATGTTTGTGTAAACTACTCTAAACAAATAGTAAAGTGATTGCACTTAGAAAAAAAATAAATTACAATTTACAGGAATAACCACGAAATCGTTTCCCAGGAAATTTTGTTTAGTTTAATCACATGTAATTTACATCTATTTCACACATACAAATCAAAAGGGATTTGTTTGGTAACATGCCTTGCATAGATCTTTAGAAACCAGACTAAGATCTATAACAGAAAGGACTTCCAAAAAAATAAATAAGAATGAACCCAACAAAAAGGACTTTCAAAAAAAAAAAAAGAATGAACCAACCCTTTCAGATAATAGCTTCTTCAAAAACAAAGAAACAGATAGTGTACAAACCCATTTTTTATAAACCTGCGAAACTTAAACATTTATTTATTTATTATAGTGTGATACTAGTAAACATGTATTAACAGATAAGAAGTTTATAATGCAGGAAAGAAAAATAATGTAAATACGATCTATGTGAAAATCAATGATAACCTCTGCTTGTAATAGTCATAGAATTTGTTTTCTGTATTTACAAAGAAAAAAAAATGTGGAAATATAAACTAATGGTTTAATGCTTTAACAATGCTAAAAAGTCAAAATCCGTTCATATAATGAGACTGTCTGTAATAATTCCATCCCCAGCCGTCTATGCCCGAACTTCTTCGGCCAGATCTAGCTCACTCAAGAATGGGACGACAGTGGTCCGCTGGCAAGCTCTTTGTGCGGACCGATGGATACCATAAGGAGGTTCCTAGTAATGTAAGGTAGAGACAATGAGCTCAATGCAAGAGAAGTATCCTATCAACATGCCAACCCCTACCCTATTCCTTCTACGATGAGCTCCTAACCTTCAAAAAGTCCAACATACCCAGCTATCTATGCATTGGCAATATGAGAAGACGCTACAATTTTACTGCTGCTACAGGGATGCAATGCAAGTTCAACTGCAAACAAGAACACAATGCACGTTTCCTACCACATGCACTTCACTCTGTGCAGAGGTGCAATAGAATTGCACTACTAAGCAAAGTAAGTTTTTAACGCAACCTCAAAAGCATGTTTGAGCCACCTCTGCTCGAATCGTATCTGGTTTAATCAAGTTCTAGATAAAATTTCCTTTAATATAACATTTTCAATTCAGTTTTCTACAGATATACTGGGAACACGATCCAACATCTTGTTGAACTTTTCATACCATGGGAGGCAGATTCTGCACTCAAAATACGCTAACAACTAAAACAGAAAACTTTAAGTACTATCAAAACTGTAAATTCTGAGTAAACTAATCTACGAACACATCACACTGAAAATATAGGACAAAAAGTAGAAAACTGAATTCTCAAAACTGCAACCTGCTTTTCATTAAATCTGAAAAAAAAAAAAAAAACAATACACGGCTACAGTTCAAAAATACTCTTCTAATCACTAGCGAACAACTCAATCTCACACTCAAAAACATTGAAAAAAAATAACCACCTCCACCCTGCCTTCTTTATAGATGAGGAATTCTAGAGGTGAAGACAAAAGCAACCCATCTGTGGGAACAACAATTAGAAAAGAAAAAACCCTAGTCTAACTCTGTCTAGGGAAGTGCACCCTTACTAAAAATGGAATTTTCCCTAGCTCATGCACTTAAGATAACTTTAGAACAAAAGATAATAGAAGATAAAAGCAACCTACTTCTAAATCGGGAAATCAATCTCCAAAAGAAGAAAAGCATTTGTTATAAAACTGGAATTATAAATCTGGAACAACAGTTATAAAACTATAAGTGAATGAGACTGGCGCATTCCATCTAGTGACATGTATGTGCCCTCTCAATGTCTCTCCTACCTAACTGCAGTACAGTGCCCCAAACAACTTAGTGTTGTGCCCTGATTCTCCTCAGCTACACCCTCATCATGACCGCACAAGTACCCTGCACAGGAATCCAAACTGTCGCTGTTGCTGTTGGTGCACCTCTGCTGCTAAAGAAGACTGATGTGCCACTATGAGAGAGAAAAGTGACCAATGAAGCATGCAAAAACTAACACATCTTCCCTGACAGATTGTCAAGAATATTTGTCTGACACAAACCCAAAAAGACACCAAAATTCCTAAATCAAAATTGTCAAAAATTTACAACGCTGAAACAATATACAACGCTGAAACTATATACAGCGAAAACCCTTGTGATTTCATCTACGGAATAGCAGCCCTGGCAGACTAGGAAAATGAAGGAGGCAACGAAGTAGAACGCCGAGCCGAGGAAAGAGGTGATCTTAGGTGTTTGGTAGTGAGAGCCGAAGGCCGGGCACGTGGGCCTCATGCCGAGCCCGACCTTAAAGGCTGCCAGATAATGCGTTTTTTTTTTAATAATTAAATTTTCATTTAGAAGAATTAAATTTCTTTTTTTTATTTGTTTTAAATCTGTGTTTTATAATTTAAATTTACACTAGCGTATTTATTTAAAAAAAATAATAAAAATAAATAAACAAATAAATAGATAGTAAAGCATAATTATGAAATTAATAAAGTTTAATTAATAATTAATTAAACTAATTAACTTTATTAATTTTATTAAAAGATTAATACAATATTAGTTAGGTTTGAGTAATATAGGGCTAAGTATAAATTTAAATGGAGCCC
>JZKD02S1802203.1:32727-57850 GCA_000966675.3 Picea glauca
CTATAACAAAAAACCAATTTTTGTTTAAAATAGGATGCAGCCCCTTTGGTGTGTGCTCCTGGTCATATGGGAGGCGGCCATGTGGCTGGGCACTCCATTGGCTCTGCACTGGCCCCCTGTCGCTGGCTCTCTGTCGTTGGCTCCTGGTCATCGACATGGGCATAGGACCGGATCTCGGGCTAGCAACCATAACCACGCCCTATTTGGAGTATGGTCTCGGGTCACATGGGACCCACCCGTGGACCAAGGGCTGGTCCCTATCCACTCCCGCGTAAGTTTAAACCGTGGTCATGGTCGTGGTCGTATGTTGAACCGTGCTAATGGCTGGGGCTAAGCCTCGGCCCTTTCCCCTGTCGAATAGAACTTTAACCAAATTCAAATATTTTCTTTTGCATATAACTAATAAGAACCATATGTGGAGTGGGCGGTTAGCCCGATCCTTCCAATCCTTTGCTCGGAGGATAGGTCGGGGGTTCGACCCCAGTGAAACCATAACATTTTACAAAAATCCACGAACCAACCACAGGGTGCGACGTGGCAGCCCATGTCTGGGCCACGTGGCACTTCAAAAACCAAACAAAAATTTCCAAGTGTTGAACGTTGGATGCCCCACGTGTCTGCCACGTACTCTGCCACTAGTCAGCTGCTGACGTCATCCCATGCCATGTGTCACCCTTATAGTGGTGACATGTGTCACCCATAGATTGGATCAACTATCTGTCGTACACCACATCAACCTTCCATGTGTTATCTTCATGGTTTTCCATGTCATCTATACAGTTGTATGACCTATACAGTCAGACTGTCACATGGCATTGTACGAACTATACAGTCATCCCCTTTTTACCTGTTTGGGTTTTCGGACAGAACACGATATCTTTCGCATACGAAGCTTGTTTGACGAAGTAAATATATGGCTAGAATCAGGAAGACGAGATAGACGCAATGGCACTGGTTTCGTCGGATTCTGAGCACTTTCATTTTTGAGCCTTTTTGAGCCCTGTCAAGCTTCTGGATCCAATTCTGGATCACACTTCCCCACTAAAAGACCTTTTGGTCCCCAAAAGGTTACTGACTAGTCAACAAGCTCGGGATAGGCCACCCGACTTGTCTGCTATGTCTGAACTCTGTCCTATGCACTTGTCTCATCAAGATCAACTGTAACACAATCATGACAACTGACAGTATATTGTTAGCCATTTGAACCCTGTTACATCTTACTGAAGCCACTATNTTTTATATGTTGTGTATGTGATTTCATAGTTGAATTGAAGTCTGTGAGAACAAGGATTTAGTTTCGATTGTTTCTCTATCTTGAACCAGAGAATTCCTACAAGGAGTGCAGTTGAATTGTCCGCAAGGAGTGTGTTGACAGAAGGGTTCAAATAGAGATAACTTTTGTTCTAAGTTCCCAGAAGTGTAGATTTGGCACCAGAGCCATGCAAGGTGTGCGCAGGCTAGACGAAGTCTCAGAGTTGCGATTCTGAGAAAAAGGGATTCAAAGACTGCCGCTGCAGGAGTGCGCGACGTCGAAGGCTTCAACACTTAGATGTTGTTGAAGATTTGCCGCAAGGAGTGCGTGCAAGAAGTTCCTAAAAGTGACTCGAGAGTAGTGAGAAAATATCTGAAGAGATAGACCTTCAAGTTCGTTGAAGGGCCGAGCCGGAAGTTGTATGTGAGCAGGTTGCGAAGAAGAGACGTAGGTTTGTGAACAAGTCTCCGTGGAGAGACACTTCTTGTCCGTGGATTGCGCAGGAAGAAAATATAGACGGTCGATATTCTCCATGGAGAGTCCGCGAAGTTCTGTGAGTCGTCAGATCTCACCAAGGTACAGGAAAGTTACCGTGTGAGCGTGGAGAGGCTAAAATCTCAGGAAGAGCAGGGCTGTTGATCAGTATCATGAGGACCATTGGTTCTACTCATGGATCGACATATCGGGAGTTCGTGAGTCGAGACTCCAACTTTTCGAAGCGAAAGTCGCGATATAGCGATACGTGAAGTCCCGACGATTGCGTGGATAGTGTGGGCCATAGGAGTTGGTGATGTGGCAGGTGACGCAAGGTATCGGTGTTTCAACGTATCGGGCATCGGGAGCTGACATAGGAATTATTCAATATCGCGATAAGAGAAGTCACGAGGGAGCGAGACCGCGGGTTCGATGTTTCGGCATCTCGTGTATCGGGGGTTGGAAACTTGAATAGTTGGTGTCGCGAGTTGCGAAGACGTGATAAATCCGAAGTCCCGATAGTGGAGAGAGGAAGTCAATGTTGACTGACACTTCGGGTCTCAGGGATTCGAGAGCTGAGTGATCGACAAAGAACTTGCGAAGCTACGAGTTCTGATTCCTCGATAAGTAAAAGAAGAGGGGTCGCGCGAAGTGAACTGTGGGTGCAGATTTCTCGAAAGGGAAATAGAAGAACCTTTGAGTTCTTCAGGCCAGAAGAGAAAGAAGGTCCTGAGGAGAGTGGACGTGTTGCAGGTGGCGCGTTAGCATCACAATTGGTTAACCAATTATTCTAAGATTATATTAGATTGAGATCCACTGTCGATTAATGTGTCTATCTTAGTGTGTCACATGATTACCCTTATTTGAAACAACTTGCTTCTACAATCAATGTCTTCACCAATTTTACCTATCATACCAACCAATGAGATCTTTGACTCATCACTTGAATCTGATCCCAAGTCTGTGGGTTTTGTTGTCATTGCCACTATTTGCATTCCCTTATTTTCCTTCAACCACTTTGGCCTCTTCTCAGGATGCAACTGCCAACATCTGTTCTCATCATGTCCCTCTTTCTTGCAATGCTTGCAAGAGGGCTTTCCTTCCTTCCTCGTCACTGCATTTGCCTTCTTTCCATGCCTTTTCCTCTTGTCCTCTTTCCTTGAAGACGATGATTCCCCTGACACACTTTCTTTCCATGCTTCAATATACGTAGCTTGAATAGAAACATCATCAAGGTTAGTGGGTCCAAACATGAAAAAAATGTTTCTAATATGCGCAGGTAAACCTCCTATATACTTCATAAGAGTTTCTTGTGTTTGCAAAGGGATATCTAACATNAACTCAAATTTAACATCAAGTTTTAACAATGGCATTTCATTCTTATTCTTATGAACATTTTTCTTTCCATTAGACTTAGAACTTGAACTTGAAGAAGAAGGAGAAGAAGGTGGTGTTGATGGAGGTTAAGGAGGAATCTGAGGATGGTCCTCTTCCTCTTCACTTTTTCCTTTTGAATATTCACCCAAAATTGGTCTCTTTCATTTTAGGTAATCCTCGTACAAAACTTTCACCATCTCCGACATAGGAAGGAATGTTTTCCGGAACTCTTTCTCATCTTGAGAAATCCCTTCTTCCGATGGCATCTTCTCACTATGAGAAGCTCTCTTTCTCAATCCAATTTATGGATTCTCTGCAACAAGCTCACCTTCACCACACTGTAGCCTCTCCCTGTTTAACATGAAAAACTCAAATCCAAACGTCAACTAGCTTTGATACCACTTGATCCGTAGGATCTTTTAATGACTATGGTTGATTTTTAATTTTTCATGCGTTAATTAACCATTTGAGAAACTTAATGAAATAATGAGGAAATAAGAGGAATTATGATAGCCATATACACATATGTAGATCTGAAATGAAGTAATAAACAACAAACCATAACACGAAGGATTGATAATGGAGTTCAACACAACTTTGCCTACGTCTTCGGGCCTTTGTCTTTGTGGGGGGGGCTTCTTTATTTCTGTTCAAAATATCAAAAGTACATCACAGTAGTGCCACTTGTCTACAATACTGATCTGGTCATGTTCTTCCAAATCTCTAGAACCCTTCAAAGAAAACGGCACGCAAAACGGATGTCCAGAGCTCCCAGAAATGGCCCGCAAGCGTTTGCTCCTCAATAGCTTCCCTGCATAAAAATGGCTTTGGCTTGGCTTCCCTTCAGCATAACTCTGCTTTTTCTATCCTTTGACTGTCCTCCATGGCCTCAAACAGGCCTGGTTTATATAGATCTGAAGTTGGTTATCCATCTCCAACTTCTTCCCAAAATTTGGGGTCCAAAAATGCCCAATATCTCTCAAAAATGAAGAAAATCCACTAATATTAGGCAAAAATCAGTTAAAATTCCCAAACTATAACAAAAAACCCATTTTTGTTTAAAAATAGGGCGCATCCCCTTTGGCGCACTCTCCTGGTCATATGGGAGGTGGCCATGTCGACGGGCTCTCCACTGGATCTGTGCTGGCCCCCTGTCACTGGCTCCCTGTCGCTGGCTCCTGGTCATCGGCGTGGGCATAGGACCAGATCTTGGGCTAGCAACCATAACCGCGCCCTGTTTGGAGTATGGTCCTGGTTCACATGGGACCTGCCCGTGGACCAAGGGTTGGTCCCTATCCACTCCCGCACAAGTTTAAACCATGGTCATGGTCGTGGTTGTATGTTGAACTGTGTTGAGGGATGGGGATAAGCCCCGACCCTTTCCCCCTTCGAATAGAACTTTAACCAAATTCAAATATATTATTTTGCATATAACTAATAAGAACCATATGTGGAGCGATTAGTTAGCCCTGTCCTTCCAGTCCTTTTCCCGGAGGATAGGTCGGGGGTTTGACCCCGGTGAAACCATAACATTTTACAAAAACCCACGAACCAACCACAGGGTGCCACATGGCAGCCCATGACTGGGCCACGTGGCACTTCAATAAACAACCACAAATTTCCAAGTGTCGAACGCTATATGCCCCACGTGTCTGCCACGTACCCTGCCACCAGTCAGCTGCTGACATCATCCCGTGCCACGTGTCACCCTTACAGTGGTGACATGTGTCACCCATAGATTGGTCCAACTGTCTGCCGTATGTCGCATCAGCTTGCCACATGTCATCTTCAGGGGTTTCCACATCATCTGTATGGCCGTATGGCCTATACAGTCATCCTCCCACGTGGCACTATACAGACTGTATGGACTGTACAATCATCCCCTTTTTTACCTGTTTGGGTTTTCGAACAGAACGCGATATCTTTTGCATACGGATCCCGTTTGACGAAGTAAATATATGGCCAGAATCAGGAAGACGAGACAGACGCAATGGAACTGGTTTCGTCGGATTCCAAGCACTTTCATTTTTGAGCCTTTTTGAGCCCTGTCGGGCTTCTGGGTCCGATTCTGGATCACCTAAATACAATGTTCAAACAAAAACTCAACAAAAAAGGGTTTTAAGAGGAAATTCAAGTGGAGTAGGTGAAAAAAATCATCTTCAAGGAAAAATGGAAAATCTCCACAAAATTCGAGTAAGAAAGAAGAGAAATATTCCCCTGCAAGGAGAAGCAAAGAAGCATGTATATGAAAATGATACAAATAACTTATCTCTTAAGGATGTGTATCTTGAAGTTGATATTGAAAATATACATTTCCATGATGAAGAATACTGGTTACAAGAAACCCAACAAATTGCAGTTGGAATCGCTGCATAAGAAGAAGATTTTTCAGAAGAAGAATAATTTACTATGCAAAATGCACTATTTGACAAAAAATACAGAAAGTTAGTTGGAAGGAATGAATGAGAGAAATAAAAAAGGAAAATCCCACTCTGAATATGATCTTAGTAAGTTTCCTGCATCTCAAATTTCTAAAATACACAAGGTAACTGATGATGCTTTGCATGTTTCAATTGATGACTTGGAATCACAAAATGCCAAATTAAAAGAAAAAGTTAGAGAACTGGAATCCACCATGATTCCTCTCACTTATTCTTGCAGGCCCATCAACCATTATGAAGCTAGGAACACCTGATTTGAAGTTGAAGTGATCGTCAAGTTTCTTAATGGTTGTTAGACAATTTGTTGAGGAAAATAGAAAAATAATAATTTCACTTATCATGGAGGCATGAGATGTATCATGTAATATTGTTTCTTTTGGATCTCGATTAAATTCTTAAAATGAATTCCTTCAAGAAGATTATAAAAATGAGGAAGGATTTTATAAAGATGTTTCTATAAAGTTTGTAGTCAAAGTTTCCAACATCACAAGAATGGAAGAAGACTTTCCTTGTCGTGATAGAATGAAAAAATTGAAAGCATGTTGGATAAAAAAGATCAATAATTTGAAGGATATTTTGGATAATTGCAATGAAATTGTAAATAAAAAAGAAATATTATTAAGAAAACTCACCGAGATACACTTGGAAGGAAACACCAAAGAAGTACAAGGCTCAAGATTAATTATGAAGTATATATTTATGAATAGACAACAATTTGAAGAACACATGGACATATTGAAAATCATTTCAGTTAAAAAGTTTAATAGTATAATTGAATATGATGAAAGAGAAATTAAAAATTGGCTAGTTAATTGTGCAAACAAAAATCAAGATATTGAAGAGTCAATTCACAATATTTCACATGAATTAATATATTTGGAAGGTTAGTCATTTGATATTAAAATTAAACGTGAGATAAACGTGGTTCTAATGAAGGATTACATAGAAGAATGGTTTAGAAAATCCCTAATCAAGATTACTGAGGAAAATCAAGAAGCGACAGTTAATATCGGTCCATAAACTGTTATCGAGGAGGATAAAAGGACACCAACAACACCAAATTAAAGAGAGAGATTCCATCATACTAAGTCTATACTAATCAAATTTTTTCTTTCCTTTTCAGAATTCATCCAGTTGTATTTATTCTTACGTTAGAATAATATAACCAAATTCTAATAACTTCCCTTTGTCTTCTGTCCATATTTTGTTGCTCGTGCTCTATTCAAGTTCTACATCTTTTTCTTCATATTTATCATATGTATTTAATGGTCTATGGGATCCCCAATCCTAATCCATCCATGGAAGAATGCATTTAATTTTCTTGGACATGTTTGATTTTTATTTAATGCAACATGATGATGTTATGGTGAGATTATTTCTCCAGACACTGAATGGTCATGCATATGAATGGTACATGTCTCTTCCCATAATATCTATTTCATATTTTGATGATATTGAGAAATCATTTTCGACCATGTATGGTCCTCTAGTAGCATACCATACTATCCTCACCAATTTCACCCAAATTAGCATGAATAAAGGAGAAATAATTCAATTTTTCAATCTAATATTTTTCAAAACACTCAATAAAATCTCTGAAGAGAAAAATCCAAATGATCCAGTAATATTAAGATTTTATAAAAATTAATTTCCCTCAAATGTACAGTTTTCCATTAGAGCTTATTTAATAGAATATTTAGGTCATGCAATTCAAAAATCCACATAAATGGAATAAATTATGTTGTAATTCAAAAATCCACATCATTGGAATAAATTATGATGGAAACTGGTGTAGACCCTGAATTTGTTCTTGGAAAAATAAAAAAAGGAATGGATGATATTACCATTTCTGATCAATGGGCATCGAGGTCAAGAAGAATTGAATATCAAAGAACTTGTTATACTAAAACTCAAGGAACTGGTGGAGGGATGTTCATAGGAACAATTCCTATTTTAAGAAATGACCCATAAATGGCACGAGAAATAAAGAAAAGGATGGAGATAGTGAAAATGAATCAAACCATCTATAGATGAAAAATGAAATCACTAGATTAAAGAGAAATGGTAATACTAATCCAAGAATTCCTATTCCAGAGAAAAGGAGAAATCTTGTTCATGAACAAAGAGAAATAAATGATGGTACTGATGATCAACAAAGACAAATAATACTAAGGGCACCGAATGCAAATGTAGTAGTACTTGAAGATTTTTTTGATGAATGAAATATTGATCAGGAGGTTGACTATATTCAAGAAGAAATTATTGAATCTATAAATACAGATGAAGGTGAGTCATTCATGTATATATTCAATGATAAAGAGGATAAATATATCTTGCAATACAATGTTGTCCAAACATAGACATAAGTAAATAAATTTAGATCGAGAGAAAATATAGAAAAAGAAAGGGAAAACGAAAAAGAAGAAGAAAATATTAAAGAAAAGGAAAAAGAGAAGAGCAGATCAAGCGGTTTAGAAATAAGTAAGCAACACATATTTCTAAATCCTCCTCATATGACATACAATACAATTGAATATCTTTCCAAATTGAGAATCACTTTGCATTTTATGAAAGTGAGTAAAATTCCACAGTAGAGAGAAAACATTTTAAGAATTTTGAATGAGTCAAGTAGTAGAATGGATGTTACTATTGAAAATCCATGGAAAAATAAAAAGATTTCAACAGTTAGGATGAAAGGAAAAGTTACCCCATTTTATATTTCAATAGAGAATCATGATGTAGTGCTTCATAATTGTTTGGCAGATATTGGAGCCATAAATAACATTATACCCCTAGCAGTAATGGAATTAGTTGTTATGAGTTGTACTAGATATTATGAGATGGGTGAAAGAATTTATGCCATTAATTCCAGAAACATTCCTTCTTATGGAGAAATTAAAGACTTATATGCTTGGATCACATATGCCCCTCATATCATCATTGTTTTCACCATCATAGTGGTTGATCTTTGTCTAGCCTATGGACTAGTCCTTAGAAGAGATTGGTCATCAATTATTGGAGGTTATATCATGAATGATATTAGTTTCATGATACTACCAAATAAATATGGAACAATGCTTAAGGTGCCTCATGAAAATAGAAATCCATTCTCTTTCAAGAATAAAGAAAATTAATTGATGGAAGACTACGTTGATGAATGTATTGGAAATTATGATGTGATTGATTTAGAATAGTTAGAATATTTTAAAAGGGAAGAAAACTCTTTCACTGGACTTTGGAGATTGTCATTCGATGTTCCATGTTCATGTTTAAACAGTGGTTTTAGAGTTGTCTTCAAATGTACTAATAAATTTATACATCCACATTCTATCATGTTGGAGTTTCCATGCAAAAACAATGAAGAAAAATATGAGGCATTTATTCAAGGGATGATCTTGGAATTAGAAATAAAAATTGAACATTTCATTATAAATGGTGATTTTGAACTGGTTATAAATGAGATAACTCAAAAATACAAAATCAAAAAGGAAATATTGAAACTTTATGTGAAAAGAATAAATGAAATAATGGAGTCATTTAGTTCATTTAACATATCTTTTGTTCCTAGAGAACGAAACCAAAAATCGTATTCTTTGGCACTTGTTGCATCATTTTTTAATCTAGATGATCTATAGAATAATAATACATTTCAAGTAAAAATAATTTTTAGATTCTCAGTTCCTGATAGTCAAGAATATCTCCAAGTATTTGAGAATGATGAAGAGTTGAATGGTTTCCTTGCTAATGAGGATGACCTTGAATAAAGTAATAGTAATGCTACACTTGTTCCAAAAAATTGTATCAAATCCAATTCTTTATTTACAAGAGATGATCAAGACAAAATTTTAAAAGAAGAAGAAATTGTAAAAGAATAAGAATTTGTATGAAAAGTTCAAGGAACACAGAAGATAAACATTGGAATAGAAAGCTCCCATAAATATGTGAATATTGGGATTGATTGTACTAAAAAAGAAATTGTTCAATATATTCCATTATTTAACTAATAATATGATGTTTTTTCATGGACCTATGATGATCTCAAAGAATATGACAAATCAATATTCCAACATGTCATACCATTGAAAGAGGGAGCTAAGCCATTTAAACAAAAAATTAGAATAATAAATCCAAATATGAAGTCCTTGGTAAAGATAGAACTTGAGAAATTGAAAAAAGATGGAATCATTTTTCCTATCACGTACTCAAAATGGATTTCCAATCCAATAACAACGAGAATGAAAACAGGATAAATTTGTTTGTGTGTTGATTTCTGAGACCTGAATAAAGAAAGTATTAAAGTTAACTATCCTCTGCCTAACATGGAAATTTTTCTTCAACACGTTACTGGATCAATTTGTATGTCCATGTTAGATTATTTTTGAAGATATAATCAAGTATTAGTTGCGGAGGAGGAAAATCCTAAAACTACATTCATAACATCATGGGAGACATAAGTATGCGCGTATGCCTTTTGGCCTAAATAAGGTTGGAGCTACTTTTCAAAGAGCCATGGATCATGATTTTAAATATCTAATAGGGAAGTTTATGGCTGATTATCAACATTATCTCACTATCCATTCCAATATAAGAGAAGGANAAACAGGCCTGGTTTATATAGATCTGAAGTTGGTTATCCATCTCCAACTTCTTCCCAAAATTTGGGGTCCAAAAATGCCCAATATCTCCCAAAAATGAAGAAAATCCACTAATATCAGGCAAAAATCAGTTAAAATTCCCAAACTATAACAAAAAACCCATTTTTGTTTAAAAATAGGGCGCATCCCCTTTGGCGCACTCTCCTGGTCATATGGGAGGTGTCCATGTCGACGGGCGCTCCACTGGCTCTGTGTTGGCCCCCTGTCACTGGCTCCCTGTCGTTGGCTCCTAGTCATCGGCGTGGGCATAGGACCAGATCTTGGGCTAGCAACCATAACCGCGCCCTGTTTGGAGTATGGTCCTGGGTCACATGGGACCTGCCCATGGACCAAGGGTTGGTCCCTATCCACTCCCGCACAAGTTTAAACCATGGTCATGGTCGTGGTCGTATGTTGAACTGTGTCGAGGGCTGGGGATAAGCCCCGACCCTTTCCCCCTTCGAATAGAACTTTAACCAAATTCAAATATATTCCTTTGCATATAACTAATAAGAACCATATGTGGAGCGAGCAGTTAGCCCTGTCCTTCCATTCCTTTGCCCGGAGGATAGGTCGGGGGTTTGACCCCGGTGAAACCATAACATTTTACAAAAACCCACGAACCAACCACAGGGTGCCACATGGCAGCCCATGACTGGGCCATGTGGCACTTCAACAACCAACCACAAATTTCCAAGTGTCGAACGCTAGATGCCCCATGTGTCTGCCACGTACCCTACCACCAGTCAGCTGCTGACGTCATCCCGTGCCACGTGTCACCCTTACAGTGGTGACATGTGTCACCCATAGATTGGTCCAACTGTCTGCCGTATGTCGTATCAGCTTGCCACATGTCATCTTCAGGGGTTTCCACATCATCTGTATGGCCATATGGCCTATACAGTCAGCCTCCCACGTGGCACTATACAGACTGTACAGACTGTACAATCATCCCCTTTTTTACCTGTTTGGGTTTTCGAACAGAACGCGATATCTTTCGCATACAGAGCCCGTTTGATGAAGTAAATATATGGCCAGAATCAGGAAGACGAGACAGACGCAATGGAACTGGTTTCGTCGGATTCCAAGCACTTTCCTTTTTGAGCCTTTTTGAGCCCTGTCGGGCTTCTGGGTCCGATTCTGGATCACCTAAATACAATGTTCAAACAAAAACTCAACAAAAAAGGGTTTTAAGAGGAAATTCAAGTGGAGTAGGTGAAAAAAATCATCTTCAAGGAAAAATGGAAAATCTCCACAAAATTCGAGTAAGAAAGAAGAGAAATATTCCCCTGCAAGGAGAAGCAAAGAAGCATGTATATGAAAATGATACAAATAACTTATCTCTTAAGGATGTGTATCTTGAAGTTGATATTGAAAATATACATTTCCATGATGAAGAATACTGGTTACAAGAAACCCAACAAATTGCAGTTGGAATCGCTGCATAAGAAGAAGATTTTTCAGAAGAAGAATAATTTACTATGCAAAATGCACTATTTGACAAAAAATACAGAAAGTTAGTTGGAAGGAATGAATGAGAGAAATAAAAAAGGAAAATCCCACTCTGAATATGATCTTAGTAAGTTTCCTGCATCTCAAATTTCTAAAATACACAAGGTAACTGATGATGCTTTGCATGTTTCAATTGATGACTTGGAATCACAAAATGCCAAATTAAAAGAAAAAGTTAGAGAACTGGAATCCACCATGATTCCTCTCACTTATTCTTGCAGGCCCATCAACCATTATGAAGCTAGGAACACCTGATTTGAAGTTGAAGTGATCGTCAAGTTTCTTAATGGTTGTTAGACAATTTGTTGAGGAAAATAGAAAAATAATAATTTCACTTATCATGGAGGCATGAGATGTATCATGTAATATTGTTTCTTTTGGATCTCGATTAAATTCTTAAAATGAATTCCTTCAAGAAGATTATAAAAATGAGGAAGGATTTTATAAAGATGTTTCTATAAAGTTTGTAGTCAAAGTTTCCAACATCACAAGAATGGAAGAAGACTTTCCTTGTCGTGATAGAATGAAAAAATTGAAAGCATGTTGGATAAAAAAGATCAATAATTTGAAGGATATTTTGGATAATTGCAATGAAATTGTAAATAAAAAAGAAATATTATTAAGAAAACTCACCGAGATACACTTGGAAGGAAACACCAAAGAAGTACAAGGCTCAAGATTAATTATGAAGTATATATTTATGAATAGACAACAATTTGAAGAACACATGGACATATTGAAAATCATTTCAGTTAAAAAGTTTAATAGTATAATTGAATATGATGAAAGAGAAATTAAAAATTGGCTAGTTAATTGTGCAAACAAAAATCAAGATATTGAAGAGTCAATTCACAATATTTCACATGAATTAATATATTTGGAAGGTTAGTCATTTGATATTAAAATTAAACGTGAGATAAACGTGGTTCTAATGAAGGATTACATAGAAGAATGGTTTAGAAAATCCCTAATCAAGATTACTGAGGAAAATCAAGAAGCGACAGTTAATATCGGTCCATAAACTGTTATCGAGGAGGATAAAAGGACACCAACAACACCAAATTAAAGAGAGAGATTCCATCATACTAAGTCTATACTAATCAAATTTTTTCTTTCCTTTTCAGAATTCATCCAGTTGTATTTATTCTTACGTTAGAATAATATAACCAAATTCTAATAACTTCCCTTTGTCTTCTGTCCATATTTTGTTGCTCGTGCTCTATTCAAGTTCTACATCTTTTTCTTCATATTTATCATATGTATTTAATGGTCTATGGGATCCCCAATCCTAATCCATCCATGGAAGAATGCATTTAATTTTCTTGGACATGTTTGATTTTTATTTAATGCAACATGATGATGTTATGGTGAGATTATTTCTCCAGACACTGAATGGTCATGCATATGAATGGTACATGTCTCTTCCCATAATATCTATTTCATATTTTGATGATATTGAGAAATCATTTTCGACCATGTATGGTCCTCTAGTAGCATACCATACTATCCTCACCAATTTCACCCAAATTAGCATGAATAAAGGAGAAATAATTCAATTTTTCAATCTAATATTTTTCAAAACACTCAATAAAATCTCTGAAGAGAAAAATCCAAATGATCCAGTAATATTAAGATTTTATAAAAATTAATTTCCCTCAAATGTACAGTTTTCCATTAGAGCTTATTTAATAGAATATTTAGGTCATGCAATTCAAAAATCCACATAAATGGAATAAATTATGTTGTAATTCAAAAATCCACATCATTGGAATAAATTATGATGGAAACTGGTGTAGACCCTGAATTTGTTCTTGGAAAAATAAAAAAAGGAATGGATGATATTACCATTTCTGATCAATGGGCATCGAGGTCAAGAAGAATTGAATATCAAAGAACTTGTTATACTAAAACTCAAGGAACTGGTGGAGGGATGTTCATAGGAACAATTCCTATTTTAAGAAATGACCCATAAATGGCACGAGAAATAAAGAAAAGGATGGAGATAGTGAAAATGAATCAAACCATCTATAGATGAAAAATGAAATCACTAGATTAAAGAGAAATGGTAATACTAATCCAAGAATTCCTATTCCAGAGAAAAGGAGAAATCTTGTTCATGAACAAAGAGAAATAAATGATGGTACTGATGATCAACAAAGACAAATAATACTAAGGGCACCGAATGCAAATGTAGTAGTACTTGAAGATTTTTTTGATGAATGAAATATTGATCAGGAGGTTGACTATATTCAAGAAGAAATTATTGAATCTATAAATACAGATGAAGGTGAGTCATTCATGTATATATTCAATGATAAAGAGGATAAATATATCTTGCAATACAATGTTGTCCAAACATAGACATAAGTAAATAAATTTAGATCGAGAGAAAATATAGAAAAAGAAAGGGAAAACGAAAAAGAAGAAGAAAATATTAAAGAAAAGGAAAAAGAGAAGAGCAGATCAAGCGGTTTAGAAATAAGTAAGCAACACATATTTCTAAATCCTCCTCATATGACATACAATACAATTGAATATCTTTCCAAATTGAGAATCACTTTGCATTTTATGAAAGTGAGTAAAATTCCACAGTAGAGAGAAAACATTTTAAGAATTTTGAATGAGTCAAGTAGTAGAATGGATGTTACTATTGAAAATCCATGGAAAAATAAAAAGATTTCAACAGTTAGGATGAAAGGAAAAGTTACCCCATTTTATATTTCAATAGAGAATCATGATGTAGTGCTTCATAATTGTTTGGCAGATATTGGAGCCATAAATAACATTATACCCCTAGCAGTAATGGAATTAGTTGTTATGAGTTGTACTAGATATTATGAGATGGGTGAAAGAATTTATGCCATTAATTCCAGAAACATTCCTTCTTATGGAGAAATTAAAGACTTATATGCTTGGATCACATATGCCCCTCATATCATCATTGTTTTCACCATCATAGTGGTTGATCTTTGTCTAGCCTATGGACTAGTCCTTAGAAGAGATTGGTCATCAATTATTGGAGGTTATATCATGAATGATATTAGTTTCATGATACTACCAAATAAATATGGAACAATGCTTAAGGTGCCTCATGAAAATAGAAATCCATTCTCTTTCAAGAATAAAGAAAATTAATTGATGGAAGACTACGTTGATGAATGTATTGGAAATTATGATGTGATTGATTTAGAATAGTTAGAATATTTTAAAAGGGAAGAAAACTCTTTCACTGGACTTTGGAGATTGTCATTCGATGTTCCATGTTCATGTTTAAACAGTGGTTTTAGAGTTGTCTTCAAATGTACTAATAAATTTATACATCCACATTCTATCATGTTGGAGTTTCCATGCAAAAACAATGAAGAAAAATATGAGGCATTTATTCAAGGGATGATCTTGGAATTAGAAATAAAAATTGAACATTTCATTATAAATGGTGATTTTGAACTGGTTATAAATGAGATAACTCAAAAATACAAAATCAAAAAGGAAATATTGAAACTTTATGTGAAAAGAATAAATGAAATAATGGAGTCATTTAGTTCATTTAACATATCTTTTGTTCCTAGAGAACGAAACCAAAAATCGTATTCTTTGGCACTTGTTGCATCATTTTTTAATCTAGATGATCTATAGAATAATAATACATTTCAAGTAAAAATAATTTTTAGATTCTCAGTTCCTGATAGTCAAGAATATCTCCAAGTATTTGAGAATGATGAAGAGTTGAATGGTTTCCTTGCTAATGAGGATGACCTTGAATAAAGTAATAGTAATGCTACACTTGTTCCAAAAAATTGTATCAAATCCAATTCTTTATTTACAAGAGATGATCAAGACAAAATTTTAAAAGAAGAAGAAATTGTAAAAGAATAAGAATTTGTATGAAAAGTTCAAGGAACACAGAAGATAAACATTGGAATAGAAAGCTCCCATAAATATGTGAATATTGGGATTGATTGTACTAAAAAAGAAATTGTTCAATATATTCCATTATTTAACTAATAATATGATGTTTTTTCATGGACCTATGATGATCTCAAAGAATATGACAAATCAATATTCCAACATGTCATACCATTGAAAGAGGGAGCTAAGCCATTTAAACAAAAAATTAGAATAATAAATCCAAATATGAAGTCCTTGGTAAAGATAGAACTTGAGAAATTGAAAAAAGATGGAATCATTTTTCCTATCACGTACTCAAAATGGATTTCCAATCCAATAACAACGAGAATGAAAACAGGATAAATTTGTTTGTGTGTTGATTTCTGAGACCTGAATAAAGAAAGTATTAAAGTTAACTATCCTCTGCCTAACATGGAAATTTTTCTTCAACACGTTACTGGATCAATTTGTATGTCCATGTTAGATTATTTTTGAAGATATAATCAAGTATTAGTTGCGGAGGAGGAAAATCCTAAAACTACATTCATAACATCATGGGAGACATAAGTATGCGCGTATGCCTTTTGGCCTAAATAAGGTTGGAGCTACTTTTCAAAGAGCCATGGATCATGATTTTAAATATCTAATAGGGAAGTTTATGGCTGATTATCAACATTATCTCACTATCCATTCCAATATAAGAGAAGGAMMCATAAATAATTTAAGACAAGTCTTTGAAAGATGAAGATTATTTGGGATCTCTCTTAATCCAAAAAAGTKCTTGTTTGTAGTTTCTTAGGGGAAATTATTGGGGTATATATTCAGTAAGAAAGGAGTTTATATCGATCTTGAAAGAGTTAAATCCATTTATGAATTAAATCCTCCAACATCAAAGAACGTCATTCATTTTTTCGAAAGATAAATTTTCTAAGAATATTTCTTCCATATTATGCARCTATTGTCAAACCAATCAACTTGTTGCTTAAGAAAACTAAAAGATTTGAATGGACTCAGGGTATCCAAAATGCCTTTAATAATATCAATCATGGAATCACCAAAACACCTATATTGATCCATCTTGATTTTAAAAGAAATTTTATCATATATTATTTTGCTACATAAGGGACCGTGGCTTCAGTCCTTACACATTAAAATCTCAGAGGATAAGATATTTCAATAAGTTTCATGAGAAATATTCTTCATGATTATGAATTGAAATATTTAGATATTGAGAAAAATTATCTTTCTCTAGTCAAGGCGGTGGCTCACTTCCAAAGTTATATTTTGAATTCTCATGTTATAACATATGTTCCTTAATCTCCAATATATATATTTTTTTTAAATGAAGAATTAAGATAAGGAAAATGGGAAAATTGGTCGACTAAGATACAAGAGTATGACATATATATTACACCACTAAAGGAAGTTAAAGGAGAAGGATTATGTAATATTATTACAAATAATGCTTCATTAAATGAAGTAATATATTGTTCAGGTGGGAAGCCTATGATAACTTCATAATGGTACAAAGACATTATTTTATATTTAAGATCTAGAAAATTTCCAAACAACATGACTCCCAAGGAGAGAAGAGCACTGAAAATGAAGTCAAATCAGTATGTATTAGTCACATAAGTTTTGTCTAGAAGGAATCATGATGGAATATTTTTGAGATGTGTAGATTCAAACAAATACCAAGAATTGAAAAAAGAGTTTCATGAAGGAATTTGCGGAGGAAACTTCACACCTACTACTACTTTCCGCAGAATAATAAGAGCAAGGTATTATTGGAAAATAATCTTTAAAGATTCATATGAAATGGTAATAAAATGTTTTTCTTGTCAGAAATTTTCTGGAAAGATGAAGAAATCTACAATTCCTTTACAACTTGAACTGGTAGAACAACCATTTGCATAGTGGGTACTCGATGTGATTCGTCCAATAAACCCAAAATCAAGAAAAGGACATGCATACATTATTATTTCCACAAATCATTTCACAAAGTGGCAAGAAGAAATAGATTTTAAAAAGGATGATTATGAATAATTAATAAGATTTCTCAAAGGCAATGTTCTATCAAGATTTGGAGTGCTAGAAATGTTCATCACTAATAATGGGTCAATATTCATTAGATCAAAGTTTACAAAATTTTGTGGGGAATTTGGTATTATATTGGGATAATCTTCAAATTACTACCCCCAAGGAAATGGACTGGATGAATCTACAAACAAGACTTTGATCCAAATTCTTAAAATGACAATTGATCAAAATCAAAGGAATTGGAATTTAAAATTAACTAATGCATTATGGGCAAGTGGATTGCCACTAAAATGAAACACTGAAATATCTCCATATACATTGGTATATGGAAAATAAACAAAAATGCCAATCAATCTAGAGTGAATCACTTTGACTTATGCTGTAAATATTAAAGACATAGAAGATATTTCTCCTTTGCGTAGAAGGTTAAATCATATTTTAAAGTTAGAATAAAAATAATTCGAGGCCTTGAAGAAAATAGATCAGAGACAAGAAAAAAGATCAGAGACAACATAATGTCAAGAAATATTTTGATCAAAGTGCAACAATCAAGAATCTTCAAAAAGGTGAATTGGTATTTCTCTGGAACAAAGCTAAAGAAAAATATTCAATGCATACAAAGTTCAAATCCCTCTATATTGGACCTTACATCATTGAAAATATATTGATATTTAATTTGTACATGCTTAATTATATGAAGGGGAAAATATTAATTTTTCTAGTCAATGTGCAACATCTCAAAAGCTTCTTTACTTGATCAAATTTCTTCCTTTTTGTATTTTTATTTGTTTTTTTTTTATATTCTCTTTTTCTGAATCCATAGCCCAAAGGAGAAGATGCTTGGTTTTCAAGTTTTGGGTTCTCAACGACCCACAGGGGGTCACTTCCCCATAGTTGAATCTAGTTGTTTACCCCTATATTTTCTTTTCCCTATTACTTCTCCATACATAGAAAATTTCTTGTTTTTATTATTTGTAAATTATACCTTGTCTTTTTTGTCACCATAGTTAGTCAATTTTATCGCATTACCGTGGGGGAATAATTTTATTTATAACTCCATTATCACCAAAACACACCTTTACTTCCATGATCCCCAATATGCATGATACTTAGAAATTTTATTTTTTCTCTCACCGTGGGTTCGTGGGTCCCTGAGTATTTCATATCCATTTACCCTACAAGACTAAATCAAAATGATATTTAATAATTTTCTTACCTTATTTTCCTTCCCACACAACACTTGGGAATTTTCTTTTTCTTCCCAACAGGTTCACGGGTTGGTGGAATCGTAGGTTTACTTCAACTTTCCATTCATATCCACTCTCACCATAACATGAATTTTTTCTTTGTGGTTTTCTCAAGATACATCAAAAGTTGGTACTACGGAAGACAAATTTTGTGCGAATTACCACAAGGCCATTATTAATGGCAGAAATATCGAGATATTTTCATTCAATTTTCATGAATTTATTCATTGGGAAAATATTAAGTCATTATTATCTAGAAAAAGGGTCTCATTTATACCAATATGTTCTAAGTAATTACGCAAACAATCCACCAACTTCATGGTTGTAGGAAGGAAATGGTTTTGTGGGGATACAATGAACATTTTTGTACAAGAAGATTAGAATTTCCAGTGGTCGAGATCCTGCTAGCACTACTCTACATTGCCTCTAATTCAAAGAAATGAAAATTCAGTATGAAAATCAAGAATGTCTCTTGCTGGATGTGTACCAGAAGTGTTTGATTGCAAATAAGTCATCACTTGGTGTGGTGATAAGTATATTCCAAGCCATTGAACTCCAAGGAGAATCTATTATTTAATTAGTACCAACAATTTTCAAAAATATGTTGAAGTTACCAGAGCCAACTCTTACTTTTAAAGGAGAAGAAGCGAGGGATTTTCTCAAGAAAATAAATAATGGACTCGACAATCTGCAAGAATATCTTGAAGACCCTGCAACAGTTCCTATTGACATAACACGAATTCAGGTTAGTTCCTTGAAAAACCCTTATCGAGAAATTACATGGCTATTCACTAGGGTCACTGGTTAATAAAATATGGAAACCATATCTCAATTGGCTATGTACATTTTTCATTTTACAATTCATGAAAAATCCATCTTCGACTGGGGAAAGCTTATCTATATCGAAATTGCTTCCCATCTTTCAAATTTTAATAAAGAAAAGAAATTCTTAATGGCTTCATATTTAATATTCTTTGTTACATATTGCCACATTTTCAAGGGATTAAAAATTGAAAAGAGGGAAGACTGTAAAATTGACCCTGTAATTGTTTGGTACCAATCTCTTTGGAGACAAAAGACCTCTATTTACTTTTATGAAGCACATAATTGTTTTTTTATAGTTTTCAATAAAATCCCCTTTGGAGATAACACATATAGGTTGTCATCAGAGGAAACTCTTTTCTAAGTAATAAGGGTACCCTGAAGAAGTGGGAAAGTTATTAGAATCATTTTCTCCCGAGAAAGTCTTTCTTTTCTTCCTTACCAAATTTTAGATATAATGTTTATCACTAAATTTGTGTTGTCATCCAAATATTCATGTCAATTTTATCAATGTAAAATGTCGTCTTCATGGGATAAAATTTTCTATAGCTACCTCCTTCTCATTGCAAAGATTTTTATCATCTTTTGGTTTTGAAAAGATTCGTTTGATTAGCTGTGTGTATGAGTTCATTTATTTTTATCTATCATTTCTCTTGTTCAATTTCATGACTGTAAGCATGAAATTAGAACAAGATTTGGTTTGAGGGCATCATACAATTTGTGGACTTTCCTTTTTATAAATTGGATAACACCTAAGGGAATCTAATATTTTCATAAACCTTTAAAGATTGTAAACCTATCATATTATTGGTTTATCCATTACCATAACTCATGAGTTATCCACCTTGGGGTTATGACTTAGGCATTCTATTCCTTGATAAATTTTTATTTTCTCATTAACATATCCACGATTGTGCAACAAACAAAACTTTGGTTTAGTTTGAAATACGAATCCTATCCTTTCTAGTCATATCACAGTCTCATCATCCTGGAACAAGACTAACATCCATACCTTCAAACATTAATCCATCGTCCTACTAAGAACAAGCATGCATTCATTCCTTCAGGTGGTAAGTTTTCGATGTGGGTTTGGCATTCATTTGACAGGGTGGTTTTCATTCTACGCATCCTCTGGTTTAACATCCACTCAACGTTCCAAATGGTCGCTATGGTGGATTTCCGAAGCCTTAGGGATCATATTTCCTTCGAATACATAAAGCTCATCCTCTATTTCGTGTGTTTTTTAACACACCCCACCCTTCGCTACTCTTGTTGTTTCTATGTGACTATATCGATGGTGTTTGTGGTGAGGATAAATACCAATGGCTCACATGATATCCTCTCACATGACGAAACCATGGATGACCTCGTGGATTATTCCTGGGATGGTTTCATAAAACTATTTAAGGGTTTCAACCTCAAAGTGGATCAATCCTTTTCCCATACTTTCGATGGTGTCAGGGATAAAATTGAGGATTTGCAGTTAGAGGTGAACGAGGGTTCGATTACATAGGCTACTGGATTTCCCCAAGAGGTACCTCGTTGGTTTAAAAAGCTAAATTTCAAAGGCGTCCCATGGAACTGAGTGATGGCTTCTAAGAAATCATGTTATAGTGCAAAAGGTACACCCATTGTTCTATTTAAACCACGATGGCATGGATTTTTGTTGACGCTTATGAAATTTATTACATGTGAGGGTAGATACGATTTGGTCTTCCTGTATCATGTTCGTTTATTGATGGTATTTATAGGTTTTAATTTGAATATGCCATTTTATCTACTTAGGAGCCTGCAAAAAATGGCCAAATTCTACTAGAGACAAAACCTAAATCCTAGTCTAGTCTGTTCCATCACGACCTCATCCGAATTCTAATGATTTCGCAATTGTCTAAAGATGGAAATAGTTGGCACGATTTTGTGTATAGAAATGGGTTTGACCTACCTGAAAACATGAAAAACTTACCTCTACATTTTAATGAATCTCCAATTCCTTGTTGATCAAACCCCTCTATAGAAAATCTACATGTCAATCTGCAAGAAACCCCTCTGTATATAGATAAAAATCCTGTTGTTCTCCAGAAGACATCAAAAGGTAAGAAACCGAGATGTGATTTTATTCCCAGGAAATATTGAGAAGAGGTTTTGGATGATCTAAAGGATAAAATCCTTACTGTTCCTAGTCCTGAGCCAATTCAAGTTGATTTAAATGAGCTTGATATAAAGAAATAAAGTAGGTGAAAGAAACAAGGAAGTCCATACATTAATTTTAAAAATAAAAGACTTGGTCGAACCTTAGATATAACACTAATAAATTGACAGCGTGACCATGAAAAACCAATCCTTGTGGTTGAGATCGATGATCAATTCTCTGAGGATGATATCAATGACCAAATCCCTGGGGACGATATTGATGCTGATACACCATAGTTAGATTTTGTATCGAATCTTTCCCCATTCTTAAAGAAACATGAGGTTTTTTCTGGCATTCAACATGATCTTAAACAAATCATGGAACATGTTAAATTTCCCTCTACAGAGCAGGCTCGGCCTTTGCCTAGCATAGAACTGGTGCCTTGAAAAAATTGTTTCGATTGGATTGAAAGGTGTTATCGGGATGTCCCCTATCTACAGGCACAATTGAACCAAATAGTCACTCGGAATTCAATGCTTGAGAGGGAGAACATCGAGATGATATATTTCATTCTATTGAATGCACACAGGGCTAACAAGTGCATTAAGAGATCTGGGAGTGTGGTCATTAAAAATTCAACAAACATCAATACCATTATAAATTCATACCTATCTGAGATATCTTTGTCAAATTTTTGAAATGGTAAATAGATATTTTATTTTTTTTTACGATTTGATTCTATTTGAGAAATAATAGTTTGAATCAATTTTTATTTTATTTTTATTTTGAGACTAGCTACAGAATCGAAAGATTATGTAGCCGGTATGTTTAAATTATTTGTTTGGATTATTATCTAAATTTTGATTTTGTTTTATTATTTCAGGTAAACAATAGACTGTGATGCTATGCTTAAGGAAAGGAGTCATGGATTTAGCTTTAGTATATTAGTAATTTCCTATTTTGAAAAACAATTTTCATTAATATAAATATTTTTGATTAAAAGACTCCAACATGAGTATCTTTTTGTTACTCTATTTTAGTAATAAACTTAGTTTAAGAGATCTCCCTCTATCTTGCATGATAGGAGGAAACAAATCAGAAACATGTTTAAATATTTATGTTTCCTAGTTATAATGGCAAGTTTTTCTAGACCATAGAATGGACATATATTTTTGAAACTATATGAGAAAACAATTTTCTCTTTGGGTTTAGACCTGTGTAAACTATGCAGTGTTTTTTCATTGTCTTCTCATGTAATTTATTGATATGAAATGTTATTTGTATTGAATTATCTTTATTCTTTTATCCACATAATATTTTATATCATTCTTTTCTTTATGTTGTTCATTATCTTTTAGTCTAATTTATATCTGTGATTGATCATCTATTTAAGTATTTTGAGTTTAAGTCTGATGCTAGATAGTTGGTAACACCATTAATGGGGATTGGGATTTATTTCATCCTCTATTATTGGACATCTCAATGTCACATGATAAATAATTATTTATCTTTCTGTCAGCATAACCTTGCTCCATAATATGAAACACTTCCTTGAATTTCTTTAGGAAGCATTACGCTTGCTTCTGTCATAGGTTTTCACTTGACACAGGACAAGAGGAGCTCACACAAATGTAGAGAGATGAAATTACTTGATCATTGTTGATCAACTAGAGGTTAGTCGATGTAATATTTACTTAATTTGTTTATATGTGAATGAATAGTTATTGCATTATTTAGACATGAATTAGCTTTGTCTATTTTTGTTATATCATTACAATCATATTCATTCTTTGTTTACTAGTTTGATATTTAGAGTATTAGAGTAAGTTTGTTTATACTTTATCTTGTTTGGATACATTATCTTAAACAATCACTTTCACAAGGCTTTTCTCAAACCTTGTAAATTGTATATAACCATTGTACATTAACAGTCTTAGTTGGACATTTGTAATTAAGGTATTGATTGTTAGAATTGTATCTTTAGTTAGTTGACTTCCTTCAATATGTCTTTAGGATCCTAGTTGGATAACAGAGCCATAAAACCCCTCAGGATAGATCATACAAAAAAGATTGGGTTAAATAGACAACTAGGGTCCAGATCTATCCTTCCTGTTGATGGTGTGTCACAAATGCCCGTCAACGAATGGTGCTAGAAGGAGGCATTGAAATTCATTGATGGCGCGTAGAGTTTGTAAGACTCCCCAAACAATCGTTCTTCTTTTGTAACATGTATTCACTCAGACACTAACGTTACACTTGACCCAACTACTACCTCAAACTCTTCTCTTGACATTCCCATCGAACTAGTGGCACCGATTCCTCAAGGGAATGACGTCCAAGAGATTGTTTGCCAGTCGATCATTAGAACTCAAAGTTCTTTATCCCGAATCAAACAACCTAGTAGAAAACCTAATCAACCCCTTGATTTCTCAAATCTTCAAGAACAAGCTCAAGACACTAGTCTTCCCAAAAAACCATTAGGTGGTAATATAACCGATCTTGCAAAAGCATTTATCCTTGGTGCTATAGGATCTGGTATCCCACCATCCCCACTTGGTTCTTATCCACCCTCTTTAGGAGAGGAATCCTCAGACGAAGGAATTTATTCATCTGAACCATCTCAAGCTTCAACTCCACCAACTCCCATGGAAAACAAAAATAATTGTGATAGACCTTGGCTCGATTAAGATTTCATGGTAGTACCTGGACCACAACACTCATTTCCCAAACATATGGAGAAATGGTTTCCCAAATTTGATCCATATTCGAGGATCACATCGATAAATTTATGTTAGTTGTTATACTCCGGAATGTCGAAAACAAAGATTTTTTGTGTATATTATTCCATTACACTTTTGAGGGGAACGCCTCAACCTAGTATTTTTCACAACAGCCTCAAACCATCGTCTCTTGGGACAAGTTTGAAACCTATTTTCTAGAAAAATTCGGAGATGATAAATCTCCAGAAGTCTTGGTAATGGAACTCTTTAGTTTGAAAATGAACCCTAAAGAAAAATTTAAGAACTTTAACCAGAGATTCCTAATGCTAAAAAAAAAATCCATGTAGATTTGATGCCTGCAGAAAAATTGACTGTTTCATATTATACTAAGGCCTTGCATAACAACATAGCCATATGGGTGCCCCCGGGGGGGGGGAGCTCAATTGGCAAGTGCCTTGAAAATGAAGTTCCATGAGGTTTCGAGTTCAATTCCCCCCGACTTACCTTGTCTGCCGCGTAAGGGGCATCGTGGGCACACCTAGAGGTTATAGTGGTAGTGGTTGGATAACACGGCCACGTGTAACG
>JZKD02S1802203.1:74950-86068 GCA_000966675.3 Picea glauca
TGTCTCCATGGCATCAAGTCTAGCATGTAACTCGCACATTTCTCTTTCTCTTGCTAGATCAGGCATTGGCATTGGCCTGTCTATTCTTCTCGGCGGCATGGATGTAAAATGTTCCCTTGTTATTTACTACAAAAGAAAAGAGCTTGTTCTGCGGCTCTGATACCAAATTGGTGCGTATCAAACTACTCCTTTTTATCTAGCTCCTTCTACCTAAAATATACAGACACAATCAAGCTTTGATACCATAAATGGTGCCAACCGCGACCCTCAGGCCAAGATCCATGCAGGATCATTCTAAATCTACCCTGAATCAAATTGACTTTTCAATCCCTCCATAGGGAATCCCACACACACACCACAGTTTTTTCCACAGGTCCTTATAGGTATGCCTACGTGATCAAACACTAGGCATCAACCCAAATCTCCTAGCCAACAATATGATCGTGCCCTTTGCTGAATTGAGATTTTGGGTTTCACGATATCATGATTCCTATTGTTGAGTTTCCTATCTCTACAACCTCTGAAACCTAAAATGCCAAATTGCCAAAATCTTTGGCCACGTCTTCCTCCATAGTTGTGTCGTGTTTCGTGACTTCAGGAATTCTGGAGTAAAGAACCCCAACCTCTTATCTTTGAAACAGTCAAAATGCTAAACCCCGATGCATTCAGCAAAGGATGGCTCCCCAATGAAACTTTTCATCGATTCAGAGTTTTGGACTTCGCGATTTCACAAATCCAGGTGCAATACTCCTGGTTCTTCAACCTTCAAAACTATAAAATGGTCAACTCAACGAGGATTGACTCCACCTATTGATGAAAATGCGCCACCTATCTTCACTCCTCTACTATGTTTCCCACATGGATTCTTTCCTCCTGTCCACTCAAGATTTCCAGCTTTCGGAACTTGAATAACCCTTCAACAACTATTCCTCTATCACTTCAAAAATCTGAACTCCGAAATGGTGCCTTCCACGGGATCAATGGCTATAAGCCCTCGTTTGATCTGACGACCCACATTATTTCAGGCTTCTGGGTACTGAGAGTTCGAAACTCTCAATCCCAAAATGCTGCCTCCACTGCTTCCCAACACCCGAAGTGCTGAAATCCCAAAATGTCACACCAAAATCTTGTCGCGACTCATGACTTCGAGATTTTCGCTCCACTAGGCCCAAATCCTTGTCATCAAGACCCCTGAAATTCCGAACTCCAAAATTCTAAAACGCCAAAAATTCTACGCCTCCTCTTCAAAAACGATAATCCATTTCGCGATTCGGAAGTTCGAGTGACCAATGGATTTGTCTTGCACTCCGAACTTACAAACCCGGATTTGCCGAAATGATCTTGATGGCTCGACGGTCACGATCAATTGTCAACGTTGAATATTGAAACCAACGTAGTGGGTTTCTCTAACCCTTATCCACCCTACAACTCCTATGGATTTTATGGTCCTCGTGACTTTGTGAGTTCTCCATGGAGAATTTTGACCGTCCGATTCACTCCTCAATGAATCTCTGACCGAACTGACTTAGCGTCCTTCCACTGAACTTAAATTATGTGCGATGATTCATCTCCCTGTATTCCTTTGAATACTTGAAAGGCGCTGATCCTCCTGAGCTTTCTATCGCAACCTCAAGTCTCGAAAGGACTCCTACACACACTCTTTGAGGAAATATTTCAAATACTTCCATTTATTTGATTCTTTGACTCTGTGCACTCTCGACAACAACAGTATTTCACTCTTCAACCTTAGGTGATAAATTCTAAGGCTTCAACTAGCTCGCGCACACCTTGCACATCTTCTGTGCTTCACCTGCACTTCTGCTGGAATGAGAACAATGGTATCCCTCGTGAGTTTTCTGAGATAGACTTAGAACCCTTGTCAACGCACACCTTGCGGACGTTTCACTAAACTCCTTGCAGGAACTTCTCTCAAGAAGAGAAACAATTGAAACTCATTCTCTTTCTCTCTCAGACTTCATACATTGAACATGAAATCATACATTCAACACAACATAGCATCATAAAAAATGCATAGCAGAGAGAATAAAACAACTGTAAGCATACCATTCAGCATATGTAAATAGTAAGCATCATAACACCATGAAATCTGAGTCAAAGCTTCATATATTAATTCAATCTCTTGTACATGGGTTCTTCTCTACAACTCTCTTCTACAACTCTCTTCTTCTGCTTTACGCTAATGATCTAATCATACAATAATACAAAGGCAAGGGTGTCTATATCCGTTTTCCCTCCTACACTCTAAAATGTCTAATCTCTCAATTCCAATCTACCTACTTTCATTAACAGACTTAAATGCCTATTACAATTTGACAGATGGAAGTGATCCCCCCAGATATATTCATATCTCCTAAGTATAATTGCAAATTATGCCTTCTTCCTAACTATTACATTAATTCTTTTAAGTTCAAAATTCAAAACATTGTTCATAAAAACGTTCTCTTTTTCCATCTGCGCGTCTAGCTGCTCCTTTGGCTAGACGCGTGCTTTTGGCTTTGTACGATGCTCCTGCATCATTTTTCCTCCCTGAACATGAATGCATTTTCTTTAGAAAAAGGGATTAAACTAAAATACTCTACCATCTATTACCCTCAAGGGAACGGTTTGGCCAAATCAACAAATAAGAATCTGATCAATATTATAAAGAGAACAGTGTCAAAAAACCATAAAAGTTTTCACAATGCATTGTACAAGGCACTTTGGGACGATAGAGTCACTCCAAAATATTCCATTGGTGATTCTCCTTTCTTCCTCGTTTACGGAAGAGAAGCCATCCTTCCTCCACATTTGTTTCTTCCTTCTCTTCAATTTTCACATAAAGTTCAAGAAGAGGAAAGTCCTCCTCTAGAAAATTGGATAAATGCTTTATTAAAATTGGAAGAAGTAAGAACAAAAGCAAAACATATATTGGATCAACATAAAAAAATTGTAAAGAGATGGTTCGATACAATTTAATACTCTAAAAGGAATTTAAATGTAGGGGATTTTTTCATCAAATGGGACAAAGCGCACGAGAACAAAGGAAAACATACCAAGTTTCAAAACTTGTGGTTAGGGCCTTTGTCATTTCTGAAAAATTGGGTCCTAGCTCTTTTAGGTTGCACAACTTGGAGGGACATCCAAACACTTTTCAAGTGAATGGCCGGTCTCTAAAAAAATACTTCACCTAAGAAAATCGGGTTTTCCCCCTTGTAAATATTTTTAGCTTGCGTGTTGTTTTGTTTTGTTTTTGTTTTTATTTTGGTTTTTGTTTCCCCAATAATTATTTCTGAATCATCATTCATTATTTAAGGGAATTGGACATTTCATTAATAGTAGTTGATAATAGTTCAAAGCATCTGCACATTTAGTTCTAAAGTCATATTAGTTACGGTAAGTCTTTTTCCAGTCATTGTTCCCGGTTTTCATTGAAATCTCAGGGAAACACGATTATCTTTAAAAGATTCTCACGTTGTCCCTATTTTAATGAAAACATCTCATAGCACTTCCCCATTTTGGAGATGATTTCTTTACTGAAATCTAAATGTACAAATTACGATGAAAGTTATCAGTTCTAAAATAACGAAAAAATAATCAATCCTATCATTGCATGGTTGTGAAATATTCAGTATCACCGCACTCTCAGGTTATCATGAATTTTCTGAGAAATATTATAAACAATTTTAGAGAGTTGGAAGCACTATAATGTGTGGGAATTGTGTGTAAACTGGTCGTGATACTGAACATGTCTGATGGCAGCGGGTAAATGCACACATGATACCAAGAAAACTTCGTCGAGGTACTGAACAAGCCTGCTGGCAACAAAGCAATGTCGGGTTCAACGATCCTCATGTATGTTTTTAAATTGATCAGATGTCAAGATACGTTTTATCATAGATGGACGCCATTTGGATGGGATCAAAGTACTAGAGAGGGTTAAATGACATCCCTATCGAGGCTATAAATGACTTTTGGCAGCAGTGGCCCTGTCAATGGTATTGAAGTTACTTGCATAAATATCATTACTCCTTTGATTGAAACGAGATGTCGGATTACAATTTATGGATAGAAATTTATTCAATGATATGATTGTGTTATTTTTCTGAGTTGATGTCAAAATGCTTGGTCTGTCTTTTAATTGTTTCTAACAACTTTTTGAGTTATCAGTTCCCTAATTAAAAGTCCCGATGGTGCAGAGATAACTTCTTCTCCCAGTGTGTCTCCATTGTTGGAAGCCAAATATTCATGTCAATTTTATCATTGTAAAATGTCATCCTATTGGGATAAAAAATTTTGTAGCTGCCTCCTTCTCATTGCAAATATTTCTATCATCTTTTGGTTTTGAAAAGATTTGTTTGATTAGCTGTGTGTATGAGTTAATTTATTTTTATCTATCGTTTCTGTTGTTCAATTTCATGACTGTAAGCATGAAATTAGAACAATCTTTGGTTTGAGGGAATCATACAGTTTGTGGACTTTCCTTTTTATAAATTGGACAACACCTAAGGGAATCTAATTGCTCACAGGCTCCCCTCTCATAGGACAATGCCATGGATGACCTCGTGGCTTATGGTTGGGATGGTTTCATAAAAATATTTGAGGGTTTCAACCTCAAAGTGGCTCAAGCCTTTGCCCATACTTTCGATGGAGTCAGGGATAAAATTTGAGATTTGTCGTTAGAGGTGACCGAGGATTCGATTGCAGAGGCTACTGGATTTCCCCAAGAGGGACCTCGTTGGTTTAAAAAACTCAAGTTTGAAGGCATCCCATGGCACTCACTGATGGCTTCCAAGAAATCACCTTACAATGCAAAAGGTACACTCATTGTTCTATTTAAACCATGATGGTATGGCTTGTTGTTGATTCTTAAGCAGTTTATTACCTATGAGGGTAGATAAAGTTTGGTCTTCCTGTATCATGCTCCTTTATTGATGGTATTTCTAGGTTTAATTTGAATATTGAATTTTATCTACTTATGAGGATGCAAACAATGGCCAAATTCTACCAGAGACAAAACCTAAATGCCAAGTCTAGTCTGTTTCATCATGACCTCATCCGAATTCTGGTGATTTCGCAATTGTCTAAAGCTGGGAATAGTTGACACGATTCGTATATAGAAATGGGTTTTCCCCACCTAAAAATGTGACAAACTTACCTCTGCATTTTATTGAATCTCTGAGTCCTTGTTTATCAAACCCCTCGATGGAAAATCTACATGTCAATCTCCAAGAAACCCCTATTTCTATAGCTAAAACTCTTGTTGTTCTCTAAAATCCATCAAAAGGAAAGAAACCGAGATGTGATTTTATTCCCAGGAAATATTTAGAAGAGGTTTTGAATGATCTAAAGCATAAAATACTTACTGTTCCTAGTCTTGAGCCAATTTAGGTTGATTTAAATGAGGTTGATATCAAAAAACTGAGTAGGTGAAAGAAACAGAGAAGTCCAAACATCAATTTTAAAAATAAAAGACCCGGTTGAATCTTATCTAGAACACTAAGAAATTGACAGCCTGACCATGAAAAACCAATCCCTCTGGTTGAGGTCGATGATCGATTCTCCGAGGATGATATCGATGACCGAATCCCTATTTTGAAAAACAATGTTCATTAATATAAATGTTTTTGATTAAAATACTCCAACATGAGTATCTTTTTGTATCTAGGATGATATCGATGAACGAATCGTATCAAATCTTCCCCCATTCTTAAAGAAACATGAGGGTTTTTTCTAGCATTCAACATGATCTAAAACAAATCATGGAACATGTTAAATTTCCCTCTACAAAGAAGGCTCAACCTTTGCCTAGCAAATAACTGGTTCATTGAAAAAATTGTTTCGATTGGATTGAAAGTTATTATCGGGATGTCCCCTATCTACAGGAACAATTGAACCAAATAGTCACTCAGAATTCAATTCTTGAGAGGGAGAACACCAAGTTGAGAGCATGCGTTCAATCGAACACACACAGGGATAACAAGGGCATTAAGCGATCTAGGAGTGTGGTGATTAAAAATTCGACAAACTTCAATACCATTATAAATTCAGACCTCTCTGATGCTCCTTTGTCAAATTTCTAAAATGTTAAATAGTTTTTTTTTTTTTTTTACGATTTGATTCTATTTGAGAAATAATAGGTAGAATCACTTTCGATTTTATTTTTATTTTGAGACTAGCTACAAAATCGAAAGATTTTGTAGCCAGTCTATTTAAATTATTTGTTTGGATTATTATCTAAATTTTGATTTCGTTTTATTATTTCAGGTAAACAATAGATTGTGATTCTATGCTTAAGGAAAGGAGTGATGGATTGAGATTTAGTAGATTAGTAATTTCCTGTTTTGAAAAACAATGTTCATTAATATAAATGTTTTTGATTAAAATACTCCAACATGAGTATCTTTTTGTTACTCTATTTTAGTAAAAAAATTATTTTAAGAGATATGCCTCTATCTTGCATGATAGGATGAAACAGATTAGAAACATGTTTAAATAGTTATGTTACCTGGTTAGAATGGAAAGTTTGTATGGACCATAGAATGAACATTTATTTTTGAAACTATATGAGAAAGCAATTTTCTCTTTGGCTTTACACCCATGTAAACTGTGCAATGTGTTTTCATTGTCTGCTCATGTAATTTATTGATATGAAATGTTATCTGTGTTGAATTAGCTTTAGTCTTTTCTCCACATAATATTTTATATCATTCTTTTCTTTATGTTGTTCATTATCTTTTGGTCTAATTTATATGTGTGATTGATCATCTATTTAACTATTTTGAGTTTACTTCTGATGCTAGATAGTTGGTAACAACATTAATGTGGATTCGTATTTATTTCATCCTCAATTATTGGACATATCAATGTCACATTTTATATAATTATTTATATTTCTATCGTCATAAACTCGCTCCAGAATATGAAACAGTTCCTTGAATTTCTTTAGGAAGCATTATGCTTTCTTCTGTCATAGGTTTTCACTTGACATAGGACAAGAAGAGCTCACACAAATGTAGAGAGATGAACTTAGTTGATCATTTCTTATCAGCTAGAGGTTAGTCGATGTATTATTTATTTAATTTGTTTATATGTGAATGAATAGTGATTTCATTATTTAGACGTGAATTATCTTTGTCTATTTCGTTATATCTTTACAATCATATTCATTCTTTGTTTACTAGTTTGATATTTAGAGTATTAGAATTAATGTTTTTTATACTTTATTTTGTTTAGATACATTATCTCAGACAATCACTTTCACAAGGCTTTTCTCAAACCTTCTAAACTGGATATAACCATTGTACCTTAACACTCTTAGTTGAACATTTGTAATTAAGGTGTTGATTGTTATAATTGTATATTTAGTTAGTTCACTTCCTTCAATATGTCTTTAGGATCCTAGTTGTCTAACAGAGCCATAAAACCCGTTAGGATAGATCATACCAAATGGCTTGGGTTAAATAGACAACCTCGGTCTGGATCTATCATTCCCGTTGATGGTGTGTCACAAATGCCCATCAACAAGTTGCTAGGAAATATGGGTTTTGGATTCAATTTTTTCATGAGAGGAGAAAAAGGAAATTTATCCCATTGTTGTGGAATGTTGGAGAAATTATATTAAGAAAAATAACCAGAATTGATGAATTTTGACCCCATTTTGATCATTTGAATTTGAAATATGCAGAAAAAATCAAAGGGTTCGAACCAAGTTATATTTTTGTTGACCACATGTAGTCACTAGGATTTAGTAATGTGTTTACCCAAACAATTATATTCGAAGAAGAAGATGGTAATACTCAATATACTTTAGTTTAACATATTGCAGATATTGAAACGGTAATAATAACTATAGATCAACATAAGAAAAAAGGAAAGGGTCCAAATGAAAATGGTGCTCAATATCCAATAGTTTCACAGAAAATTATCCTACTCGAATACAATGCTCAGACAACATCTCAATAGAAAAATATTTGAAGTAGTAAGTCGAGTGGAGGAGGTGATAAAAATCCTCCTCAAGGAAAAATGGAAAATCCACACAAAATTCAACAAATAAGAGAAAGATTCCCCCATAAGAAGAAGAAGCACAACAAGTATCTGATATGGATCTTGAAGTTGATATTGAAAATATACATTTCCCTTATGAAGAACAAAGGATACAAGAAACCCAACAAATTGCAGTTGAAATCACCGCACAAGAAAAAGATTTTTCAGAAGAAGAATCATTTACTATACAAAAGCACTATTTGAAAAAAATTACAGAAAGTTAGTATTTGGAGTAAATCAGAGAAATAAAAAAGGAAAACGTCGTTCTGAATATGATCTTAGTAAGTTTCCTACATCTCAAATTTCTAAAATACACAAGGTAATTGATGATGCCTTGGATGTTTCAATTGATGAATTGGAAGGACATAATTCCAAATTAAATGAAAAATTCAGAGAACTGGAATCCACCTTGATTCCTCCCCCTATTCTTGCAATCCCATTAGTCATTGTGAACTCAGGAACACTTGATTTGAAGTTGAAGGGACCGTCAAGTTTTATATGGCTGTCAATTTTTTTTCGAGGAAAATATAAATAGAAGAATATCACTTATCATGGAGGCATGGGATGTATCATGTATATTTTTTCTTTTGTATCTCGATTAAATAGTGACAATGGATTCCTTGAATAAGATTATAAAAATGAGGAAGGATTTTATAAAGATGTTGTTATAAATTTTGCAGTAAAATTTTCCAATAGGACCAAGCTCAAAGGAAGGGAGTAAGACTTTCCCAATACTTCTAGAATGAAACAATTGAAATCATGTTGGATAAAAAAGATCAATAATTTAAAGGACATTATGGATAATTACAATGAAATTGTAAATAAAAAGGAAATATTATTTAGAAAACTCACTGAGATAGACTTGGCAGGAAACACCGGAGAAGTACAACACTCAAGATTAATTATTAATTCTATATTATGATAAGGAAACAATTTGAAGAACACGTGGACATATTGAAAATCATTTTAGCTGAAAATTTCAATAATATAATTGAATATAATGAAAGAGAAATTGAAAGTTGGCTAGTAGATTATGCAAACAAAAATCAAGATATTGAAGAGTCAATTCACAATATTTAACATGACTTAAGATATTTAGAAGGATATTCATTTAATATTAAAATTAAACATGATATAAACATGGCTCCAATGAAGGATTACATAGAACAATGGCTTAGAAAATCCCTTAGTCATGATTACTGAGGAAAATCAAGAAGCAGTAGTTAGTACTGGTCCAGAAACTGTCAGCAAGGAGGATAAAAGAAAAAAAACAACACCAAAGTAAAGAGAGAGATTCCATCATAGTAAGTCTATACTTATCACATTTTTCTTTCCTTTTCATAATTCATCCAATTTTATTTATTCTTTCGTTAGAAGAATACAATCGGATTCTGATAACTTCCCTTTGTCTCCTTTCCAAATTTTGTTGCTCGTGATTTGTTCCAGTTCTACATCTTCTTCTTCATCTTTATCATATGTTTTTAAGTGTCCATGGGAGCCTCAATCCTAGTCCATTCATGGATGAACACCTTTAATTTTATAATATTGTAAAAAAATTATATCATTTTTTAGAAATTCCAGAGAGCTATTTCAGAGTTAATTTCGATTATGTCTTGTAACTCTGAGTTTTGAGTATAAGATATTTGAAGTTGAAATTGTAAATTATAACCTTGTACAATATCTACTGCAAACATATATTCAAATAGAACATAAAAGATACAATGGCAAATACAAACATTACACAGATATTTTTCCCCTGGAAACCCAAACCGGGAAAACCAACATATTCTATATTCATTCATTGTGTTACAATGTTTACAATACAAAATATATATAGGAACCAACAACATCCAAAACCCTCACCCAATGACTTGGATTAGTCCAAAACCCTAATTCCTTAACTGAAAAATAGAAAACCATAGGAAAAGAAACCATGTGCCAAAAAACCACCTAAATATAATGTGGTCCTGAAAATGCGGTCCTGATGCGATTTTTTTTTTTCGGGGGTGCTACGCCCACACCCCCCGAGGGGGGGCCTAGAAGGCCCCCCTCTAACCCCCTTGCGCTTCCAATGCAGATGCTCAGACACTACTACTCGTTCAAAGAATATAACACATACCCAACAAACATTTCAAATTGTTAATTTTTATCTTAATAAGTAATACCTTTGAAATTTATCTTGTGCATTGGATCATTTTCCCTTTTTATTCTAAATGTGATCATAAATACCTAAAACTGTGATGGATGTGAGAATTTCTCTTGTTTTCTACAATTTATTCATTTCTAGCAAATGTGACGTTTAAGGTTCCTGGTCCATTTACCAGTGACTCTTATATTTTATGCAATTTTAAATTTTGTTGAGTAATAAATATTTTGGTTTTTCTTGTTGGCTTAATCTTATATATATTTCAAAGAAAATATTTTGAATAATTTACAAAGTACCACCTCTATAAAAACATAGGTGGATTAATATCCCCGTGAGGTTTTCATTTGGTCTTAATAGATTCAAAAATATACATACATGCACACCTTCGTTTGTGTGTGCATGAAATCTAACCCAAAAATTTGGGTACCAATAGGCACTCACCACTATTATCTAGCTCATCCTCTATCTAGCTACTAGATATTATCGAAGAAGATAACTTGAGTAAGAGTATATCATCATTCTTCAAAACAAGTTGTGATTGTAGCTAGTTTCTCAACCTGAAACCTTTGTTGGTGCCTGTAAGAACCCTCCTTGTTACGACAACAACTCGGACAATAGGAGCAATTTTTTTTTTGTTTAACGGTGTGTGCACGCGTGGAGGAAGGGAAACCGACACCTGGACTCTACGTCGCCACCCAACGACTGTCAAGACACAACCACGACAATCACGACAAGAAGACGCAATCCGACCCAACACACAAAGTTTTACAACCCAGTGCATTCCTAAATTAACAAGGGACCACCAGCTATGAGTCTTAAGGTCAATCCATGGCGCAACTCTGATCATAAAACATCATCAAGGTACCCTCTCAAACACATTTAGGGACCCCCATAGTACAAGACTGAAACTTGACTGGTTTAACATCTAA
>JZKD02S1802203.1:86078-98017 GCA_000966675.3 Picea glauca
TGATGATTGGTATATGGATAGTTGTCATTTCTGGGATGACAACCACTTTCATATTTTATTTGATGACTCTAATCCACCTTTTGTAGAGAGAATCGATGTGAAAAATCAAGAGTCAATGATTATTACCAGTGTCCATCCTACATATTCTACAGTGGTATTATTCCTTCCAGATTCATCTAAGACCATTTTCCACTATGTGGATGGATCCACATGACAGGTGTCAGTATTGGGAGCATCATTTTCAGTTGGTTATTGGGTGCCGATATCTTCCATGTGGGGTTCACATGAGCAATTGGACATGGGACCCTGGTTTACAATGGAGTTTGGAAGACGTCAGCATGGTGGCTACCATTTCTCATTGGAACCCTGGTTCTCTAGTCTACTTTAGCACTATGGTCCACACTTATCCATGTGACCTTGGCATATGGTTGTACATCAAGCATTGAGGACAACGATTTCTTAAAGGAGATGGAATGTAAGGTATCTAGAGAGGTAGTGGTGGGTCCTAGAGGGACCATAGTGATAATAGTGGACACCATTCAATGTAAGGTGGACTAGGTCTACTATATTATTAAATAAGGCCCACTATGGTAGTTAGATATAATAAATGGGTAGTTATCTATAATAAAAGTAAGAGGACTTCCTAGAAGATTCTACTTCTAGAAGATTCTACTTCTAGAAGATTCCTCCTCTAGAATGTTTTTAGGTGATGGTATCACTATATAAAGAGGTTCAAGCAATGTAATGGGATATGAAGAGAAATATTGCATTTGGAGTGGTATCTCAATAGGAGGATGCCCCCTCAAAGAGACAAGTGAACAGGAGAGGATCCCTTCCATAATAGAATCCATTGTATGGTGTTGCCCTACCTCAAGGGTTTGGTAATAATATAGTGTGGTTTCTTCTATCTTTTTCTATGGATCTATTGTGTATTCAGTATTTGTGGTGATTATATTTGTAGATCTATTCAGGTTCTTAACAAATATATAATTGAAGCACGTTCTTTGATGAGCCCTGATTTTTCCTAGGATTTTACATTATATACTTTTGCCTATGACAGATCTTATGTTGTTGTACTCACACAAAAGAAATGTTGAAAGAAATAAGATACCCATCTCATTTATGAGCTTTGCCTTTAAATGAGCATAACTAAATTACCCCTTGGTAGACCAACAGACATATCCTATTTTCAAAGAGGTTAAACGTTTTAGGTCTTACCTTTTAAAATCTAGGACAAAAATCGTTGTTTCTTACCCTGTTGTAGGAATCTGTTAGTGCAGAAAGAGATGGGAGATAAAAGGGAAAATTGGATGACATCACTTCAAGAATATGATCTTGAAATAGTGCCTGCACAAATTGTTAAAGGTCAAGGACTTTGTAAATTTGTAGTTGATTCAATTGAAAAGTCAGAAAATCAAATAAATACATCAACTACAAATCAACATAAGGAAACAAAAATCTGTTGTACACAAACTGTGCCAAATTCATGGTATGATAATATCAGATTTTATTTTCTTTAGATAATTGCTCCTCGTAACCTCGATCCAAAAAATAGAAGAGCACTAAGTCTTAAATCTTCATCTTTCCAATTAACTAATGATATATTATTTCAAGAGAATTTTGACGGTGTTTTTTTGCGTTGCTTAGAAAAGGAGGAATCTGAAAGGGTGTTGGATGAACTTCATTCTGATGATGCCAGGGGTCATTTTGGTGAAGATACCATTGCCAAAAAGTACTAAGGGCTGGTTACTATTGGCCTACACTTTTTAAGTATTCCCACACTTTGTCCCGCAAGTGTATAATAAGTCAAAAGGTTGTAGAACAGGTGAAAAATGTAGCTTTTCCTTTGTATCCTGTTACGGTAGACACACCTTTTAATAAGTGGGGCCTAGATATTATAGGAACGATTAATCCCCCTTCCTCAAAACAACACAAGTACATTCTCATGAAAACAAATTATTTTATGAGATGGTCTGAAGCCTTAACATTAAAGGTAGTTAACACAAACCAGGTAGTTTTGTTTCTAAACTCTCGTATTATCACTTGTTTCGAAATTCCTGAATGTTTGGTTTTTGACAATGGTTCTTATTCTTTGGTGCCGACCCCGACCCTCGGGCCAAGATCCACGCAGGATCATTCTAAATCTTCCCTGAATCCAATTGACTTTTCGATTCCTCCATAGGGAATCCCACACACACACCATAGTGTTTTCCACAGGTCCTTATAGGTATGCCTGCATGATCAAACACTAGGAATCAAACAAAATCTCCTGGACAACAATATGATCGTGTCCTTTGCCGAATCCAAATTTTGGGTTTCGTGATATCGCGATTCCTGTTGTCGAGTTTCCTGTCTCTACAACCTCTGAAACCCAAAATGTCGAATTGTTGAAATCTTTGGCCACGTCCTCCTCCACAGTTGTGTCACGTTTCATGACTTTGAGAATTCTGGAGTAAATAACCTTGACCTCTTGTCTTCGAAACTGCTGAAATGCCAAACCCTGATGTGTTCAACAAAGGTTGGCTCCCCAAAAAAACTTTTCATTGATTCAGATTTTTGGACTTCGCGATTTCACGAATCCGGCTGCAAGACTCCTGGTTCTTCAACCTTCAAAACTCTGAAATGGTCAATGAGGATTGCCTCTACCTATTGAATAAAATGTGCCACCTGTCCTCCCCCCTATACTCTATTTCCCACGTGGATTCTTACCACCTGTCGACCCAAGATTTCTGGCTTTTGGAACTTGAATAACCCTTTGACAACCGTTCCTCTATCACTTCAAAACCCCGAACTCCGAAATGGCACCTTCCATGGGATCAATGACTATAAGCCCTCGTTCAATCCAATGACCCACGTTATTTCGGGCTTCTGGGTACCGGGAGTTCGAAACTCTCAATCCCAAAATGCTGCCTCCTCTACTTCCTGACACCCGAAGTGCCGAAATATTGAAATTTCACACCAAAATCCTATCACAACTCACGACTTTAGGATTTTCACTCCACTAGGCCCGACTCCTTGTCGTCAGGACCCCCGAAATGTCGAACTCCAAAATTACGAAATACCAAAAATTCTACACCTCATCTTCACACACGATAATCCATTTCATGATTCAGAAGTTCGAGTGACCAAGGGATTTGGCTTGCACTCTGGACTTACAAACCCCGATTTGACGAAATGATCTTGATGGATCGACGATCATGATCAATGGTCAATGTTGAATCTTGAAACCAACGTAATGGGTTCGCCTAACCCTTATCCACCCTGCAACTCCTCTGGATCCTATGGTCCTTGTGACTTCGCGAATTCTCCATGGAGAATTTCGACCGTCCGATTCACTCCTCAATGAATCTTTGATAAAACTGACTTAGTGTCCTTCCACTGAACTTAACTTATGCACGATCATCCAACTCCCCATATTCCTTTGAATACTTCAAAGGCACTGATACTCCTAAGCTTTCTATCGCAACCTGAAGTCTTGAAAGGACTCATGCACGCACTCTTTGCGACAATATTTCAAATGCTTCTGTGTATTTGATTCTTCAACTCTGTGCACTCTCGGCAACAACAACCTTTCACTCTTCAACATTAGTTGATAAATTATAAGGCTTCAACTAGCCTATGCACACCTTGCACGACTTCTGTGCTTCACTTGTACTTTTGCTGGAATGAGAAAAATGGTATCCCTCTTGAGTTTTCTGAGATAGACTCAGAACCCTTGTCAACGCACACCTTGAGGACGTTTCACTGCACTCCTTACAGGAACTTCTCTCAAGAAGAGAAACAATTGAAACTCATTCTCTTTCTCTCTCAAATTTCATACATTCAACATGAAATCATACATTCAACACATCATAGCATCATAACAAATGCATAAAAGAGAGAATAAAACAACTGTAAGCATACCATTCATCATATGTAAACAATAAGCATCATAACACCATGAAATCTGAGTCAAAGCTTCATATATTAATTCAAGCTCTTGTACATGGGTTCTTCTCTACAACTCTCTTCTACAACTCTCTTCTTCTGCTCTGTGCTAATGATCTAATCATACAATAATACAAAGGTGAGGGTGTCTATATCTGTTTTCCCTCCTGCGCTCTAAACTATCTAATCTCTCAATTCCAATCTACCTACTTTCATTAACAGACTTAAATGGCTATTACAATTTGATAGATGGGAGTGATCCCCCTAGATATATTCATATATCCTAGGTATAAATGCAAAGTATGCCTTCTTCCTAACTATTACATTAATTCTTTTAAGTTCAAAATTCAAAACGTTGTTCATAAAAACATGCTCTTTTTCCATCTGCGCATCCAGTTGCTCCTTTGGCTAGATGCGTGATTTTGGCTTTGTACGATGCTCCTGCATCATACTCCCTTGCTAGAAAATTTTCATGAACTCTTGTTCATGATCTCTTGCATGGTCTATCCATGCTTATGAATTTCTGCTTCATCTTCCCAACTAGCATTTTCAAATGGATGTCCCTTCCATTTGGCCAAGTATTCAAAATACTCTTTTCTCTTGGTCTTTTTGCTAACCCTCTTTTCAATTATGCTTTCCATTTGTGGATTTTCAGCTACAGGCATTTGTTTTGTCCATTGAACTTCTTTCTATTCATCTTCTGCTCTTTCTTCTTCAGCTTTGTAAGGGTACAAATCCACAACATTGAATATCGGTGAGATTTCGATCCCATCGGGTAATTCAATCTCATATGCGTTTGCCCCAAATTTCCTTATGACCTTGCACGATCCATTCTTTTTCATCTTTAGTTTGTTATATGTTCCCCTTGGGAACCTTTCCTTCCTCAGATGCACAAGAATCAAATCACCAACTTCAAATTGAAGTTCTTGCCTGTGTTGATATTCTCTGCGCTTATATTCTTGACTTGAACTTTGCAATCGCTCCTTGAATCGGCTGTGAATCTCCTTCATTTGTTATGCAAAGTCCTCTGCACTAGCACTTCTGAATTCAGTTTGTTCCACATCTTTCAATTCAGAAACTCCCCTTGGCTACATTCCATATACAATCTAGAATGGACTCTGCCCTATGCTTCTATTAAGTGAGTCATTATAAGAAAATTCCACCTGTGGTAGAATGTGATCCCACTGATTGTAGTGTTCAATCACTAAGCTCCTCAACAAATCTCCCAAGTTTTTGTTCACGACTTCTATCTGCCCATCCATTTGAGGATGATATGTTGAGATAAAAGACAAACTTGTCCCCAACTTTTTCCATAAGGTCCTCCAAAAATTCCCTATTAACTTGGTATCTCGATCAGACATGATACTCCTTGGAAATCCATGAAGTTTGATGACTTCCTTGAAAAACAGGTTCGCAATATGAGTTGTGTCAATGGTTTTCTGGCATGGTATGAAATGTTCCATCTTGGAAAATTTGTCGACTACCACAGAGATCGAATCACATCCTCTTTGTTTTCTTGGCAGTCCCAATATGAAATCCAGGCTCACTACGTCCCACGACCTTTCAGGTATGGGTAATGGTTGATATAACCCTGTGTTCTACCTTTTCCCTTTTGTGTGTTGACAAATCCTGCATCTGTCCACAAATTTATTAACATACGTCCTCATTCTTGGCCAAAAATATGAGCCTTTCAACTTTGAGAATGTTTTATCATGACCAAAGTGTCCATCCAATCTTCCACTATGTTTTTCCTTCAGCAGGTTCTCCCTCATGGAGAATTTTGGAATACATAATTGATTTCCCCTAAACAATAATCCATCCTAGATAATGTATTCATTCCATTAGCTTCTATCCCTGAGAATTGGATTCTCAGATGCCTCATATGCCTCCTTGAAGTCTGTATCATCTCTGTACATTTCTTTGAGGTTATCAAAACCCAAAGTTTCGACTCTAAATTCCTGCATCAACAAACATTTACTGCTCAAAGCATCAACAACTTTGTTAGCAGTTCTAGAAATATACTTAATCACAAAAGTAAAATTCTTCATGAATTTGACCCATTTAACATGTTTTTGGTTCAAATTCTCCTGTTGAGTCACAAATTGTAAAGCGTGATTATCACTGTACAAAACAAACCCTTTAGGAACCAAATAATGTCTCCATTTCTTCAGCGCTTGTATGACTGCATAGAATTCTTTGTCATATGTTGAGTACTTGATCTTCACTTCATTTAGTTTTTCACTGAAGTATGTGATTGGCCTATCATCCTGGCTCAAAACCACTCCAATTGCAAATCCACTCGCGTCACACTTGACCTGGAATGTCTTGCTAAAATCCAACAAAACCAGAATTGGTTGTTCCGTGATCTTCTTCTTCAGCAGATTGAAACTCTTCTCTGCTTCTTTTGTCCAGTGAAAAAAAATGTGTCTTTTCTTCATCGTATCCATCATTGGTGCGCTAATTCCACTGAAGTTTCGAATGCATTTCCTGTAGAAACTTTCCAAACCATGGAAGCTTCAAACTTCAAACACACTCTTCGATGATGGCCAATTCTTAATTGCATNTTTGTGTGTTGACAAATCCTGCATCTGTCCACAAATTTCTTAACATATGTCCTCATTCTTGGCCAAAAATATGAGCCTTTCAACTTTGAGAATGTTTTATCATGACCAAAGTGTCAATCCAATCCTCCACTATGTTTTTCCTTCAGCAGGTTCTCCCTCATGGAGCATTTTGGAATACATAATTGATTTCCCCTAAACAATAATCCATCCTGGATCATGTATTCATTCCATTAGCTTCTATCCCTGAGAATTGGATTCTCATATGCCTCATATGCCTCCTTGAAGTCTGGATCATCTCTGTACATTTCTTTGAGGTTATCAAAACCCAAAGTTTCGACTCTAAATTCCTGCATCAACAAACATTTCCTGCTCAAAGCATCAACAACTTTGTTAGCAGTTCTAGAAATATACTTAATCACAAAAGTAAAATTCTTCATGAATTTGACCCATTTAACATGTTTTTGGTTCAACTTCTCCTGTTGAGTCACAAATTGTAAAGCGTGATTATCACTGTACAAAACAAACCCTTTAGGAACCAAATAATGTCTCCATTTCTTCAGCGCTTGTATGACTGCATAGAATTCTTTGTCATATGTTGAGTACTTGATCTTCACTTCATTTAGTTTTTCACTGAAGTATGTGATTGGCCTATCATCCTGGCTCAAAACCACTCCAATTGCAAATCCACTCGCGTCACACTTGACCTGGAATGTCTTGCTAAAATCCAACAAAACCAGAATTGGTTGTTCCGTGATCTTCTTCTTCAGCAGATTGAAACTCTTCTCTGCTTCTTTTGTCCAGTGAAAAAAAATGTGTCTTTTCTTCATCGTATCCATCATTGGTGCGCTAATTCCACTGAAGTTTCGAATGCATTTCCTGTAGAAACTTTCCAAACCATGGAAGCTTCAAACTTCAAACACACTCTTCGATGATGGCCAATTCTTAATTGCATCTACCTTTTTGGGATCCATCTTCAACTCATTCGCAGAGATAACAAAACCCAAATAAATGCGTTATGTCCTCATAAATGATGATTTCTTCATATTAATCAACAATTTCTTTTGCTATAATATCCTCATCACTGCAGCTAAATGTCCCAAGTGTTATGCTTCTATCTTGCTGAAAATTAATATATCATCAAGATATACGATGACGAATTTCCCAATGAAATCTTTCAGGACTTTGTTCATAAACCTCATGAAAGTACTAGGTGCATTCATTAAACCAAATGGAATGACAAGCCATTCATACAGCCCCTCATTCGTTTTGAATGTTGTCTTCCATTCATCACCTTCTCTCATGCGAATTTGATGATACCCTCTTTTCAAATCAATTTTTGAAAAAAATCTTGCTCCACTCAAGAAATCCATCAAGTCATCCATCCTTGGCAATGGAAATCTATATCTGATGGTAATATTATTGATTTCCCTTGAGTCTGTACACATTCTCCATCCTCCATCATTATTTGGGTTGAGCACTATCGCAACAACACATGGACTCAAGCTTTCCTTAATCAATCCTTTGTCCATTAAGTCCTGGACCTGTCTCTTAATTTCTTCATTTTCCTGCAGCATCAACCTGTACAGGGATTTGTTCGGTAAGCTGGCTCCAGGTATAAGTTCGATATGATGGCTTATACTTCTGATAGGTGGCAATGAACAAGGTAGTTCGTCCACTACTATATCAACAAACTCTTCCAGCAACTCCTGGATTTCTTCTGGTAAATCATCTATCCTTGTACTGGTCAAAACTATTATGGGCTTCCTAACCACAATAAATTGTGTGTCTTCCTTCTTCTTAACCTCCTTAAGAATTTCCTTCCCACTCATGAGAAGTACATTGTTTCTCATCTCTGTTTTCACCTCTTGTTTATTAATCGACAACAACATGTGCGTCCTCCCATTCTTCTCCAGGGTGTACTTGTTCTTTCTCCCATCATGAATCACGTTCCTGTCATATTTCCACTGTCTACCCAACAATAGATGACAAACATCCATGGGAATGACATCACATAATATTTCATCTTTATATCCCCCTATTTTAAATTCAACTAAACATTGTTTAGTGACATTTATCTGATGTCTTTTTGGTAGCCATGAAACTCTGTATGGGCTTGGATGTACAACAGTCTCCAGCTCCAGCTTTTCTACCATCTCTGTAGATATGAGATTGTCTGTGCTACCGCTGTCCACTATGACTTTGCATACTCTGTCTTTAGTTTTGCAAGTAGTCTGAAACAGACTGTTTCCTTGGTCTGGGTTCTCTGCCTCCTTCTCTGGCTTCAAGAGAAATTTCCTCATAATCAAATATCTTTCACCCTTAGCATATTCTGCCTCAACATTCCATCCTTGAGCTTTGGCAATGTGATTTTCACCACCATCTTTTTTTCTTATCTGTACACTCATAGGATTTATGTTTGATCTTTCCATAGACAAAGCATTTTACTTCACTGCCTCTGCCTCTTCCTCTTCCTCTGGCTCGAGGAAAAGTATTTCTATCGGCATACTACCCTCTCTATGAGCTTCCTTCTCTCTCATGTTGAGTTTGAGGTTTCTTCCCCTCTTCTTTAGTTTTCTGAGTTTTGTCTTGGGCAATTTTTTTACCTCTGGCTTGACTTCTACCTCGACCTCTTTGACCTTGCTTCCGGCTTAGATTCTCTTTAGCTTTCAGAGCTATATGATAAGCATCTTCCACATTTTGGATGGTAATCATGCTCATCTCATCTTGGATGTCATATCAAAGACTATTCATGTACCTGACAACTTTTTCATCATTGCTTTCCCGATGACCTGCTCTGATGTTTATCTTGTAGAAATCTTCAGTGTTTTCTTTCACTCACATAAGCTTCTGTCTCAAATTCTGCATCCTCCGAAACAGAGTGATTTGATAATCCTTGGGTATAGATTTAGCTTTCATATTTGAAACCATTCTATCCTAGCTCTTGATTTTCTGCTTGCCTTTGCAGCATTTGTCAGCCTGCAATTCATCCCACCATAGTGGTGCATGCCCTATAAGTCTAGTAACGACATGTTTGACTTTTTTGTCTTCCTCGACATCCTGATAGTCAAAGTATTTATCCAGAGCTCTAATCTAGTCTAGAATCTCTTCAACATCCAGGTTTCCCTCATACATGGGAATCTCCNATTGGTGCGCTAATTCCACTGAAGTTTCGAATGCATTTCCTGTAGAAACTTTCCAAACCATGGAAGCTTCAAACTTCAAACACACTCTTCGATGATGGCCAATTCTTAATTGCATATACCTTTTTGGGATCCATCTTCAACTCATTCGCAGAGATAACAAAACCCAAATAAATGCATTATGTTCTCATAAATGATGATTTCTTCATATTAATCAACAATTTCTCTTGCTATAATATCCTCATCACTGCAGCTAAATGTCCCAAGTGTTATGCTTCTATCTTTTTGAAAATTAATATATCATCAAGATATACGATGACGAATCTCCCAATGAAATCTTTCAGGACTTTGTTCATCAACCTCATGAAAGTACTAGGTGCATTCGTTAAACCAAATGGAATGACAAGCCATTCATACAGCCCCTCATTCGTTTTGAATGTTGTCTTCCATTCATCACCTTCTCTCATGCGAATTTGATGATACCCTCTTTTCAAATCAATTTTTGAAAAAAATCTTGCTCCACTCAAGAAATCCATCAAGTCATCCATCCTTGGCAACGGAAATCTATATCTGATGGTAATATTATTGATTTCCCTTGAGTCTTTACACATTCTCCATCCTCCATCATTATTTGGGTTGAGAACTATCGCAACAACACATGGACTCAAGCTTTCCTTAATCAATCCTTTGTCCATTAAGTCCTGGACCTGTCTCTTAATTTCTTCATTTTCCTGTGGCATCAACCTGTACAGGGATTTGTTCGGTAAGCTGGCTCCAGGTATAAGTTCGATATGATGGCTTATACTTATGATAGGTGGCAATGAACAAGGTAGTTCGTCCACTACTATATCAACAAACTCTTCCAGCAACTCCTGGATTTCTTTTGGTAAATCATCTATCCTTGTACTGGTCAAAACTATTATGGGCTTCCTAACCACAATAAATTGTGTGTCTTCCTTCTTCTTAACCTCCTTAAGAATTTTCTTCCCACTCATGAGAAGTACATTGTTTCTCATCTCTGTTTTCACCTCTTGTTTTTTAATCGACAATAACATGTGCGTCCTCCCATTCTTCTCCAGGGTGTACTTGTTCTTTCTCCCATCATGAATCACGTTCCTGTCATATTTCCACTGTCTACCCAACAATAGATGACAAACATCCATGGGAATGACATCACATAATATTTCATCTTTATATCCCCCTATTTTAAATTCAACTAAACATTGTTTAGTGACATTTATCTGATGTCTTTTTGGTAGCCATGAAACTCTGTATGGGCTTGGATGTACAACAGTCTCCAGCTCCAGCTTTTCTACCATCTCTGTAGATATGAGATTGTCTGTGCTACCGCTGTCCACTATGACTTTGCATACTCTGTCTTTAGTTTTGCAAGTAGTCTGAAACAGACTGTTTCCTTGGTCTGGGTTCTCTGCCTCCTTCTCTGGCTTCAAGAGAAATTTCCTCATAATCAAATATCTTTCACCCTTAGCATATTCTGCCTCAACATTCCATCCTTGAGCTTTGGCAATGTGATTTTCACCACCATCTTTTTTTCTTATCTGTACACTCATAGGATTTATGTTTGATCTTTCCATAGACAAAGCATTTTACTTCACTGCCTCTGCCTCTTCCTCTTCCTCTGGCTCGAGGAAAAGTATTTCTATCGGCATACTACCCTCTCTATGAGCTTCCTTCTCTCTCATGTTGAGTTTGAGGTTTCTTCCCCTCTTCTTTAGTTTTCTGAGTTTTGTCTTGGGCAATTTTTTTACCTCTGGCTTGACTTCTACCTCGACCTCTTTGACCTTGCTTCCGGCTTAGATTCTCTTTAGCTTTCAGAGCTATATGATAAGCATCTTCCACATTTTGGATGGTAATCATGCTCATCTCATCTTGGATGTCATATCAAAGACTATTCATGTACCTGACAACTTTTTCATCATTGCTTTCCCGATGACCTGCTCTGATGTTTATCTTGTAGAAATCTTCAGTGTTTTCTTTCACTCACATAAGCTTCTGTCTCAAATTCTGCATCCTCCGAAACAGAGTGATTTGATAATCCTTGGGTATAGATTTAGCTTTCATATTTGAAACCATTCTATCCTAGCTCTTGATTTTCTGCTTGCCTTTGCAGCATTTGTCAGCCTGCAATTCATCCCACCATAGTGGTGCATGCCCTATAAGTCTAGTAACGACATGTTTGACTTTTTTGTCTTCCTCGACATCCTGATAGTCAAAGTATTTATCCAGAGCTCTAATCTAGTCTAGAATCTCTTCAACATCCAGGTTTCCCTCATACATGGGAATCTCC
>JZKD02S1802214.1:0-16360 GCA_000966675.3 Picea glauca
ATTATGCAAAACGGATTAAGCATATAATAATGAGAAAGGACGTTGTGTACCTTGGAATGATCAGGTGAAATGATAGTATAATTCAAAATACAGGTGATGAAGGGTATAATAATGGAAAAAAGTATGGGAAAAAAGGGTACAATATGTGGTCCTAACACACCCTTGGTTACTTGGCCAAGGGCCCATGCAATATGGGAGAATCCCAACACGAACCTGTGATATAAATTGACAAGGCCCACGAAGCTCTGAATATCAGTGAGTGTGGTTGGGGATGGCCAGTCATGGATGACATAGATCTTGGATGGATCCACATGCACACCATGCTGAACAACGATGTATCCTAGGTAATGGACCATGTCCATGTCGAAGAAGAATTTTTCCAAGTTGACATATAACTTGTGTTTCCGCAGGGTGTGCAAAACTTACTGAATATGATGCAAGTGTTCCACCTAAGTCTTTTTTTAGATGAGGATGTCATCCAGATACACCACTACAAAATTTTTGGTGAAAGGTCACATGATAATATCCATCATCCTCATGAAAGTTGCTAGAGAATTTTTCAAACCAAAGGGCATGACCAACCATTAAAAAAAACCTTCTTTTGACTTGAAGGTGGTCTTCCATACATCTGTTTGTTCTATTAAGACCTGGTGGTAGCCATACTTCAGATCAATATTACTAAAGTATTTGTCCCCTGTGAGCTAATCAAGGAGGTCATCGATTTGGGGAATCAGGTATCGGTTCTTGAATATGATTTTATTTAGGGCCTGATAATCAATGCAGAGTCACCAGGTTCTGTTTTTATTCTGCACCAACACGATTGGGATCCCACAAGGCGATGAGATCAGACAAATATGCCCTTTGTGGAGCAGTTCTTGGATCTACCACTTGATCTTCTCATTCTCTAAAAAAGAGCAGTGGTATACTGGTCCATTGGGTAGCAGTGTGCCAGGGGGTCAGATCTATGGGATGCTTGACCTGACAGTGTAGAGGTACCCCAATAGGTGAGGATAATATATTTGTGTATTCTTCCACGACCTTATCCACTTACTTATGCTGTGTGGAGAGGTCGGCCATGTAGGCCTTGGATGTGGCTGCAATATTTCACTCACTCTGAGAGCGAATCACGAATATGAAAAAATTCCCAGTCTGAGAGATGAACTTCCTGCATTGCTTGGAAGAGATCAAGAAAATAACCTAGGTGGGACTGCCTCGGGTATCCTGTACAATTTCCTATCCAAAGTAATAATAACACTGAGAGGCCTAGATTCATATACAACATGATGTTTCCATAAATAAGGTTGGCCCAAAAGAACATTAAAAACTTCAAGATTAGCAACATCATACAATACCTCCTCTTTGAAGGGATTGATGCCGTATGAAAAATGACACTCTTGGATGACGTAGAGATCACTTCCTTGGCAGAGCCATCCAATGGTGTAGGGATGCGGGTGCGGCATTGTCGGAAGGGCTAGTCGCTTGATGACCTCTGCTGAGAAGAGGTTCTTATGTCTATGACTATCAACGATGAAGTGTAGAGAGGTGCCTTTCAACCACATATGTGAATGAAAGAGGCGCTTTCCTTCCTCTGGTTTGTCTAGTTCACCGGGATGGATCTTGGTGGTAGGAATGGTGGCATTAGGTTCCATGTCAATGATCCATCTCCCCCTTTCTGGTTCTGAATCAGAGTCAGAACCCACATATTATTCAGAGGCTTTCACCTGAGCCACCAATGACTACTTTGAGTGACAATCAATAATGTTATGCCAGAGGCTCTTATGGAAGTCGCACCACTTCTCAATATCTTTATTTGTCTTTCTGGTGTCCTTCTTTGCTTGCATCTTGGAATGGTTGTCCTGAGGCTATCCATATTTTCTCCACCTTTTTTCTTCGGGTTTCAACCTCCCTTTCCTTGATTTTTCTGTGAGGGGTTCCCAGGCCCAAATTGTGGTGTCTTTTGTTTAAGATTTTGCTCGATATTTATGACATATCGATAGGCCATGCCCAAGGATGAGATGTCAAGAAGCTCCATTTAGGTCTGGATGTATATATGAAGACCACCGTGATACTTGAGAACCATATGTCACTCAAAATATTTGATACCCAGGTTGGTGCGCAAGGTATGGAGGATATTTATGAACTCTGGCATTGCTTCATCTCTTTCATGCCGCAGTGTGGTCCATTTTGTATATAGGTCGTCATAACTTCCAACAGGGTAGTATTTTTCCTTAATAACATCCATGAGGGACTCCCAGGTGACCATGACTGTAAATAATGAGGGTTCCTCTATTTCCTTTTTCTCACAGAAATTTTCCCACCAATCTTTGACATCGGAATGACTTTGAGGAGCGCAAAAGTAATCTTTTCTCTATTCAAAAAGTTATGTACATAAAAATACCTTCTAGTATATTTAACCATTTGTCTACAACATTTGCGTCCATATGACCTTAAAATATAGGAGTATCAAAGTTTATTTTTACCTTGAAGGGGGCGACGTCTTCACTTGAGGAATATTCATCGCCTATTGGTAGTCGTCGAAGGATTTGCACAAAACTATCCATCATCTCATTCCTCTGTTGCATGAGGGCTTCCTCGAGCAACATTTTGAAAGGATCTCGTGTCCCGTTGTCTTTATTTTCTCCCACCATGAGAGGTCACTTGGGAATGTGAGATATTTTTCCCTCAAGAGAAACAATCTCGAGACCCAATTCTTTGTACCCTGACCTTGTCGGGGACATGCATTAAGAAAGACAAAGAGAAGACCTCTCTAATACCACTGGTCCAGATTTTATGAGTAGAACAAAATGAATACAAATTATTATTATGCTTAACACAAAATAACAAAGATACAGTAAAATTGACTTCTATTTAATAAGGAAATATGTTGAAACTATAAAATGCAGTGGAAAACAAGATTGCTAGAATGGTGGCAGCTTATCTTTGAGAAGATATGTGATGACTGCGCTCATTCACAAGAAGATGATTACAATGAGACTCTCCAATCCTTTTTTACAATAAATAGGAATTCCAAAACCATATACATCCAAAATCCTAACCCTAGGAGATGAAGCACCAAAATTCATGTGGGCCCTATTGGGGTAAGCTAATACATCAACTTCCCGGGGTCGTAACGTTTGCATACGATCTCCGTTTTAGACGCACGATAGCCCATTGGAAAGGTCTATATGAGGAATACACATGCTTTCGTCAGAATATGACATTGTTTATAGTATAACTATGGCAAGCCCTAAAAACACTGTTTAGGGCCTCAAAACGACCCTGAAAGTTGGGGGCCTGAAAACTATAAAGAAAACTGCCAAACTGGAACACTGCCAAAATGAACCAGTTGGAATAGGTGGGAGGCCACCGAAATCCATATGGATCAGTAATTATGGGTTATTATTTTTTCCACGGTAGATACGTGTTCCAACATCTTAACACTATATATATATGTCGTTCAACGCATAAATCCGCATTTGGGGAAGCATACATGGATGGAATACAAGTGGTACTTCAAGTGCACATTGTTGGCCACCCTTGTAACCCCTGTTGGTACCCCTTCGAGTGGTATCACATCAAACAACACCTATATATGGATTGGCCTAGATATCCTACAACCCTCCATTGATAAACCTATTTGCTGCCTGACTGCTATAGTGCCACTGCGAACAACACTCAGGAAGATACTCTTTAGTACCTGGGTAATAAGGTAGTATGGCTAAGGGTATGATCTAGCCTCCTTAGTTGGTTCCCTACGATATTGGGTTGAGTACTACTATTCGACCCCATACGTATATCAGAGAGCTATAACATAGGGAAAACCCTTGGTTGTAGGAACCCCGACAAAAACCAAAAACTTTAGGATGAAAACATAAGAAATGAGGAATAAACAAGTTTTTTTCCGTGCAACCTTGCGTTTTGCATTCTAGTTGCGAATTTGTTTTTTCCTATTAAGAATTTGGGAATTTTGATACTGCAGGTATGGGGCCTGCCTGCACCCTTATTTGTTACCTATCATTTTTCGGACTTTTTTTTTCCTGTGGTCCTAACCCCCTTCCCGACACCTCTACTTGGGACCTATTCCATTGGACTCCTCTTTTCATCCTGATCATAGTGATACCTACCATTTTTAAGCCTTGTTTTTTTATGGACCCACCATCCATTTTCAACCACCTTTCTTTCCCACCTCTTCTTGTGTTTTCCCCTCACCATGGCCACCACTCGCAACCAAGACCTTGAAAACCACATCACTAGCCACATTGAGTCCCAAATGGACTACATGAAACATGAACTGAAGGACATCAATTCCCACCTTGCCAACCAACTTGTATCCCACCTTGAGTCTCAACTTGAATCATTTTATGCCAAGGTACTGGAAAAACTGCCCATTCCTGGAATCCATTCCTCATCTGACTGACCTTTTAATCTCAAAGCTATAGATTTCTCCAATTTCGAGCAGTTTCAGTCTAACCCTTTTCATCATGATCTATGTCTTCAATGAGTGGAGGTGAACAATTTTGATGGCTCTGATCCCATTGGTTGGGTCACTCAAATGGAACACTACTTCTACTTGCATGGCATCACTGATGACTTGGAAAAACTTCGTTAAGGTGTCCTCTATTTGGATCCTGAATGTTGGTAATGGTGGAAATGGTGTCGAAAATCACGCTAAGGATATGTAGCTTGGAAACATTTTGTGGCCAAACTTTATGTCTGTTTTGACAAGGATACACACTCCCTGGGCCATTTGAACAAATTGAAAGAGTCAGGCACCATGGAAGAGTTTATCATTGCATTTGAGCAATTATGTTTTAGAATAGAGGGCATTTCTGATACTTATTTCTGAGGATGCTTTATCAGTGGCCTCAAGGATGAAATCCAAGCCCAAATCCTCATGACTCGCCCCGAGATGTGGTTGGAAGCTACTCAATGTGCCAATGAATCCCTACAAGTTATTTTTTCCCAACACCACAACCCTTATTTCCCTCCATTCCCTCACCATCCCACTCCTACCCCTCATCCCACCCCTCTCAAGATCCAAAAATTAAATCGTGCAGAAATGGTTGAACGCCAACTCAAGGGTCTTTTCTATAATTGTGATGAAAAATATTTTTCGGGGCACAAGTGTAAGGAACAAAAGTTTCTCAAGGCAATATTTGAGGATGTTTCTAATGACGAGGTTGAGGATTCTCATGCAACGCAACTACCTGATCTATCTCCTATCACCCTTCCATTTTATCCACCAGAAGTTGAACCAATCATTTCATTGAATGCACTCACTGACTTTTTTGCACCCCAAACTCTTAAGCTAATTAGATACAATAAAAATATGAAGGTCATCATCCTAATTTATGGTAGAACTCATAATTTCATTGATCGATGCATTGATCAAGAAACCCATTTCTATATCCATACAGTCAACAATTTTCAAATCATGATTGGAAATGTAGGTTCCATGAAATGTGGGGGACATTGTGAAAATGTGTGTCTCCAAATTGGCGAGTACAACCTGAAATATCATATGTTTTCTATCGACATGGGTGGTTGTGACATTGTGTTAGGTGCACAGTGGTTACATAATATCGATCCCATCCTCATGTATTTTAAGGAATTGACCATGCAATTTCAATAGGACGACCAACAATATAATTTCCAAGGCATCACATTAGGATCCCTTGAGATCGTCAGTTCCCATCAAATGGAAAATATCCTCAAAAAAGGACATTAAGACATTATTTACCAAATCAATTCCATTCAAGCAGTTGAGACACCATATGTGCATCTGACCTCTAATCTATACTTTCCAAACACCAAAATATTTTTTCCACTTCCCATGGCCTTCCCCCTTTCGGTGTTCATGATCATTCCATTCCTCTAGTTTCAGGCAGCCTTCCTCCCAATGTCTGTTCGTATTGTCATCCCTTTTCCCATAAGAATGAAATTGAGAAAATTGTTCAAGAATTGCTCAACGTGGGTATAATATTCCATAGTACCAGCCCCTATTCTTCTCCTATGGTCATGGTCCTCAAGAAATAAGGCATGTGGTGCATGTGTCCCGACTTTCATGCTCTCAACAAACTCACCCTCAAAGACAAGTTTCCCATTCCTATCATTGATGATCTATTGGATGAATTGAGTGGTTCTAAATACTTTACTAAACTTGATCTTTGATCTGGTTACAACCAGATACATATGGAAGAGGCTGACATTCCCAAGATGTCCTTTCAAACTGATGAGAGCCACTATTACTCCCAATGTTCGTTTGTATTGTCATCCCTTTTCCCATAAGAATGAAATTGAGAAAATTGTTCAAGAATTTCTTGATGTGGGTATCATATTCCATAGTACCAACCCCTATTCTTCTCCTATGGTCATGTTCCTCAAGAAATAAGGCATGTGGTGCATGTGTCTCGAATTTCATGCTCTCAACAAACTCACCCTCAAAGACAAGTTTCCCATTCCTGTCATTGATGATCTATTGGATGAATTGAGTGGTTCTCAATACTTTACTAAACTTTATCTTTGATCTGGTTACCACCAGATACATATGAAAGAGGCTGACATTCCCAAGATGTCCTTTCGAACTAATGAGAGCCACTATGAGTTCTTGGTCATGCCCTTTGGCCTGTGTAATTCCCCCTCCACTTTCCAAAGTCTCATGAATCATGTCTTCCATCCTTTTCTCCATCATTTTGTGTTAGTTTTCTTTGATGATATTCTCATCTATAGTAAAACATGGACAACCCATCTTTCCCATGTGGATCAAGTTCTCCATCTCCTTTCTCAACACCAACTTTTCCTCAAAAAATCTAAATTTTCCTTTGGCGCCTCAGAAGTGGAGTATTTGGGTCATATTGTTGGAAAGGATGGTGTAATGGCGGATTCTAAGAAAATTGAAGCTATTCAGGATTGACCTTGCCCCAAAACTCTCAAGATCTTGCATGGTTTTCTAGGTTTAATGGGATATTATCACAAATTTGTTAATAATTATGGAAAAATTGTAGCACCTCTCATTGCTCTCCTTAAAAATAATGATTTCAATTGGAATCCTACAGCTGATAAATCCTTCCATGCATTGAAAGAGGCTATGTGCACAACTCCTATCTTGGCCCTTCTCGACTTCAAAAATACTTTTGTCCTGGAATGTACTGCATCAGTGACAGGAATTGGCGCAATTCTCATGCAAGAAGGATGATCAATGACCTTCACTAGAAAACAAATTTCGGAGCGCCATTTAGGCCAATCAATCTATGAAAATGAAATTTTAGCTATTCAGCATGCCATCGATATTTGGGGTACTTATCTATTGGGCCAACGCTTCCAAATTAAAACCGATCATTAGAGCCTTAATCATTTTCTGGAACAATGAATTTCCCCCCCATAGCAACAAAAATGGGTGACCAAGCTATTTGGATATGATTATGAGATAATTTACAATAAGGGAAAATAAAATGTGGTTGTTGATTCTCTTTCTTGGAAGTATGAAGATGCATGATCCATTTTTTCTCTCTCCTTCATTATACCATATTGGCTCCAAGATGTTCACTAGGAATCTCTACAAGACCCCAACATTTCTGGCCTTATCCAAAAATTGAAAGACAATTCTCCAATTTGTCTCAGGTTCTCTTGGCACAATAACGAGCTTCGCTACAAAGGCCATTTTTTTTTCCTGAGAAAATAGTCTCAACTTAAATCCACAGTGATTTCATAGCTTCATGCTTCCTCCACAACTGGGCATTCCAGGTTCACCAAAACCTATGAAAGGGTCAAACATTCTTTTTTATGGGATGGTATGAAACATGACATCTGCATATTTGTGATTGAATGTGATGTTTGTCAATGGAATAAGGGAGAAACAATCAAGACCCTGGGAACACTACAACTGCTCCTGATTTCATCGACTATTTGGAAGGATATTTCTATGGACTTCATTGTTGGCTTACATAAATCGGGAAATAAATTAGTGATCATAGTGGTAATTGATTGTATTTCCAAATATTCTCATTTCTTTGCTCTCCAACACCCATTTAGAACATCCATAATGGCTCAAATTTTTTTGGATAATATTTTCAATATTCATGGCATGCCTCGTTCTATTGTCTCTGAATGAGATCCCACTTTTACCAACAATTTTTGGAAATAATTGTTCCATCTCTAGGGAACCCAATTGCATCTCATCACCACCTATCATCCCTAAATTGATGGCCAAACTGAAGTTGTCAACAAGTGTTTGGAAACCTATTTGAGTTGTTTTTCATCTGAACGACATAATCATTGGGCTCAGTGGTTACCCCTTGTTGAATGGTGGTACAACACATCTTACCGTACAACTACACACATGACTCCTTTTGAAGTAGTATATGGACAAAATCCATCATCGGTTCTCTCCTACATGCCATGTGTATCGGAGGTTGACAACAATCTTGCAGTTCATGATGCCATTCTCCACACCCCAAAACAAATTTGGTCATGGCCTAGAATTGCATGAATCAATAAGTAGATCAAGTCGTTCTAAATGATGATTTGCTAAAGGGGACCAAGTGTTTCTTTATCTGCAACCCTATAAGTAGACTTCCCTCAAAATAGACCACTGTCAAAAACTTGCTTCCAAATTTTATGGTCTTTATACCATTCTCAAGTGAGTGGGGAAGGTGTCTTGCTAGTTAGCTTTTACCAGTCATTCTAAGCTCCATCCTGTTTTTCATGTCTCATGCTTAAAGAAGGTGATTGGTAATAAGTGCCAAACTCAAACCAGTTTCCCTGCGTTGGATGAAGAAGGTTCCATTTGGTTACATCCACAAGCAGTCTCCATCTGTGCACCATCAAGGAAGTGTTAGTGCAGTGGAAATATACAACTCTCGAAGATGTCACTTGGGAGCCGACTACCATTCTGCAATAGTTTCCTTGTCTCAATCCTTGAGGACAAGGATCTTTTTCAAGGGGGAGGGCATGTTAGGGACCTAACCTTCCTAACTCCTCATGTAGATAGAATAATATATTTCCATGTAATAAATGTCGACATTAGTTAATAAGGACTATTTAATAAATTAGAATAAGTCAATGTAAGAACACAAAATAGAAGCTTCCGCTTCTAGAAGGATATTCCTCTAGAATGATATTTAGAAGATAAAATTAATATAAATAAGAGTAGGAGTCATGAGAATTTTTTTCTCAAGATTTATTGTAATAGAGCACTTCTTTGCTGGAGGTTTCCCCCTCAAAGAGGCAATTGCACATTGTTTCCTATCAATAAAGGTATTATTTTGGTGTTGTGGTTTCATATATGTGTTGTTTCACTGTTACTCTCTGCAATATTTCTGTTTTTTTCTATTATAATATATCTAGTATCCTACAACCATAGACAATAGTTAATCGTGGGACAAGCACATGAATATTAACACAAAATATAAAACTAGAAATCATGGATGCAACTAAACTACAAATTTAACCACAAGAATTCCACTTAAACATAAGAAATTTGAGGGAAAAATCAATACTGATATATTAGTCCAATGGAAAAGAATAAATGAGTAAACATACCTTGGAAGAATCATTGGATGCAAATGGGCTCCAACACTCTCCGTGGGATGGGTCTTTTTGCTTATTAAAATCCCTCTCTAACAATGGTGAATGAATAAGTCTTTGTTCTTTGAGGAGAGAACACAAACAAACATGAGGGAAATGAATAATAGAGATGAGAGAGTAAGATAACTGATCCCCTATTTTATTCCTCCAACATAACCTTGCAATTCTTCTCTCCGTCAAATGCTTCCCCTTGATTATCATTTATAGGGAAATTATTAACCCCATGAAGAATTGGTTTCAGTGTGAAAGATGTTCATTCAAAATGGGTTCCCAATGCTTCAAAGAGACTTTGGGGTGCCAAAGTACTTTTCATTAATGGGATGAGAGTTCAATTTTCTCTTGTACATCAATCTAGAGATACTTTAGTTGGGCATTCTCCCTTAAATTCATCAAAATTTTTTCTTTCACTAATGCAAATATAGTTTTTTTATGTTTTGAAGGATATCTCGCACAATTCTTATGAGTGTTAATGGAGGTAGGTAATGCAAGTGTATACAATATCACTTTCAAAGGATTCTTTCTTTCTCTTTGAGGTGATTTAAATTAGCATATAGTGTTATCATGATTTATTCTTATCAATTGATGATACTTCTGAAATATCACCTGCATGTCTCTTATGAGAAAATGTGAGGTGATAATAGGTTGTATATATAAATTATGGCTTTTAGATCAGATGAGTAGTTATGCATCTGAAAGTACTTTATTTTTTCCAACAACCAAGCTTGAGAATCCTCTCCCATATTGTTTCCACCATCAAAAGTTGGTGGCATGATCTTCCTAAGCTCTCCTTGCAACTTGTTTTTCCCGTACCTTCTCTTTTGATGTTTGAATCAAGACACTTTTGGGTTTCTCTATGATTCTTTGGTTGCATATGGATTCCTCTTTGAATGTTCTACTGAGTAATGATGTGTTTTATTTTTGGTATCACTTAGTGAGTTCTTGGATCTTCCATGTTGTTTTATCTTGAATGAACTCTGCCTCCTTCATCATACTTTGAACCTGCTCCATTCTTCATTTGCTTTTGCAAATTATTTAAGCTTTGTAGTAGTTGAGTGTTTCATTGATTTTGATCCTCTTGATATTTCAACATATTTTCATTGTCAAATCTAAAACTCTGCACCTCCATCTTCAATATCCTTATAATTTCTACTAGCTCTAATGATTCCATTCTCTTTCTATTCTTATTAGACTCTATCTCTTCTATGCTAATATTCTGGTCTTTAACTTCTTCTTCATCGATATTGGGTCTTTATCCATATTCCATGTCTCCTCTTCAATAATATTCTTCAATTCTTAAAATGGGGTGGAAGGAATGGGAGGGGTCATCATTTGCCCACGAGGAAATCAAGCACTCTCCTTCCACTGGAGCCTTGGAATCACAACCAATAACCAAGCCGAAGCTTATGCCCTATACCAAGGTCTTCTTCTCGCTAAAATCCTAATCATCCACTCCCTCTCGGTGATCGATGACTCTAAGATTATTATAAACCATGCATGCAAAGGATCCCACCCCCAAAATATTCAGTTAAAGGACATACTCCAACAAATTTTGGCAATTATTAATCACTTCTCCAATATCTCCCTCTTCCATGTCCTCCGAAGAAAAAATCAAATGGATAAAACCCAAGAAAATCTGGCCATCTCCCTAGAGAAAGGATCGTTAGTAGTCAATGGCCTCACTCATTACAAACCCATCCCATGACCATGCCACAAATCTGTCAAGATCTTGATGCATGGAAACCAACACACCTGCACACTCAGCAAGACACTTTGAAATTCCTAGCCTGGGTCACAAAATCATCCTGTCATAAATCCTCCCCACTGCCCCCTAAATCTGACACACTTGGAAGTTTCCACAAGCTTCCTCACCTCACCTCTCGACACCTTGACACCTCCCCCCTCACCTCATCGCATGCCACCCTGCTCTTTATCACCTTCTCCCCGACTTGGGAAGTCATTTTGTCATCCCTACGACTTCTCTTACATGTGGAATAAAGGCCTGGAGTGGGAGGAACCTATTCAACATGATTCCTTAGGTGTACTATGCATTGATTTCAAGTAATGTGAACAATACCAATATCAACAGCAGGTACGACTGCAGCTCATGTTCAAAATTAGGAAATCGTTTCTGTTCGTTGAATCCAGCAAGGGTGATGGAACATATCAGAGGAGGCATGTCTCATTTCGTAGGAATTATCCATACTTCACAGAGCAGAGAAGATATCACTCCTCGCTTGAGCATAGATACAGACTCTCGCATAATACAAACAAACAACGTAAGGAAATTTGGAAAAATGAGAAGGAGCCCTGGAAATCAGCACACGGTTTCAGTGGAAGAGCACAATGAGTTGGTGAGCATGGTAAAAAAATTTCAAATTCAACTCAAAGCTCTCTCAGCCCAATTTCTATCCATAATTGAAATTAACCATTCAACATTGGGGAGAACAACAAAGGAACAAGGATGAATGTGAAGCATTAAGGAAACATATAGAAGCTCTTCAATTTGTGGCTGGGCCTGCATCGCCTTCAACCTCCCCGACTATAGCCATCTCTGATGGAGCTTCCTCACCAGAACCTCGACTGTGACTGGATCTAAATTTGTGGCCTCCAGCAGAAGAAGACTCCTTTGCACTGGACCAAAACAAATGTTAAGTGTATGTTGTGTTTCACTGTGCTTTTATTAGGATCTTTTTGCATGATTTTCACTGTAGACGCTCAAATAGGATTTAGAATACTATAAAACACTGCCCCTTCTCACCATTTCCTTCTGGGAGCATTCAGGGGAGTGAATTTTGTTTTCTACAACTCATGTAGCACAGATTTTGTACTCCTCTTGCGTTTATTCACAGTTTTTTTAATATATACTATGTTTCTGTTAAAAAAATAAAAATTCTTCAATTCTATTATTTACTTGTCCCTGTTGCAGCTCCAATTTTGTAAGAAGTGTGCATACCAATAAACTATTAGATACATCTCAATTCTAGACCTATACCACTTTCTTTCAAATGCTGATAATTATGTATTTCATCAGTTTATCAAATCAAGGCTACTAGTCTCTTCTTCTTCTCAAGTTCTAAATAATTCTAAAGCATTTTTCCAAGGTCTGAGCCATCAAAATTATTCCGCTATGAATTATCCTTCTAATTACTACAACCATACCCAATTTGGGCTTCTAAATTGGGAGTTATGGCTCTATACAATCCTTTTTCCTCATGGAGATTTTGTCAAACACTTAGCCCACAAACTACATTTTCCCAAAATTTTTAGAGAGCTAACTCTAAAATTCAAAATTATTCCCCTTTGAATTAGCCTTCTATTGATTACATCCATACCCAATTTGGGATTCTAAATTGGGAAGTTATGGCTCTATACCGTCCTTTCTCCTCATGGACATTTTGTCAAACACTTAGCCAACAAACTACATTTTCCCAAAATGTTTAGAGAGATAACTTAAAATTCAAGAATTTCTTCATTTATGCCTCCATACGCTATCCCAATACTATAACAACCATCCATTTGGGAAATTTCAATACTCAATTCAACATTTGCAAACTTCAATTTTTCCCCAACTATTCTCATGGATAAATTTTGTCAAACACTTGTCACACAAGCTACAATTTCTTCATATAAAGATGACTTCTGGCCCATACAACTTCAGTGATGTAACCAATAGATTTTCTATTATTCTGTAACATACCAAATATCCTTTGTTCACTTTGAAGATATGGGGTACTTCTTTTAACCACCCAAATCCGCACCATTTTACTATGGAACTAAACTCATTGTTTTGTTATTAACTATTTACGATAAACAAACATGTCAATAGAAATTTATGAAACATAAATGTAACGATTCAATTATTCATGAAACCTTGAATTATAAACACAGACTAACAAAAGAAATTAGAACTAAATGAACTAAAAATTAATTCAACCATGACATAAACAATAAAAAATCAGTATCAATTCAACACAATTCATAGATGCATTTATGAACACTTTTCTATTTTGAATTGTTCACCAACTTGCTGCAAACAAGGAACATTCCACCCAACCATAGGCTTCCTTCTACACTAGTTCTCTCTGCAATAGAGGCCACCCATGAGCTAAGGCTATTAATTCACAAGGGTGTACTCTTTCTATGCTTGGATCTAATTTCTTTTCACAACCCAATTCCTAGGTTCACAATCAATAATTCAATGATTCTTTGGGTTTTGAATGTCTAGCTCAGAGTACAAGAGAGTTTTTCTCTTTATCATTGAAGAAATGGATATTAGGAAAAGGGGGAGTAGTCTCCATGGAATTTGATAAGAAATAAAAACATCCTTTAACAAGTATTGAAAGTTTGGTGGGAATAATGTATATCAAAACATTGAAGTAATTGACGAAGGCCATGTGCCTCAACATTTTCTAACATGTAGGAACTAAAGATGTCAAAGATAAGGCCTTGAGTGGGATCGGGAGACTGGGAAAAATGCACTCCTGTTCAAAATTGATTTTGATAAAGGTTATGATAGAATTGAATGGGACTTCATCCTCAAAATGTTGGATTGGCTTAGATTTCATTGTGTATCATCTGACAACTCTCTTTTCTAAAACCTTTGCAAGAGCAATTATGAATGGTGTGCTATTAGAGTCTATCACATTGCAACGTTCCATCTGACAAGGGTGCATGTTGGTGTTGTATCTATATGTTATTACAGTTGATGCTCTTGGTTACCTGTTTGATTGTAAAGTGAGCATAAGTTTGTCCTCTCGATGTAAATTTCTAGAAGAAAATTATTAATATAATTTTTCCAAAATATTACTAGAAAAGATGGTCATATGGACGTGAATGAATTTTCTCATGGAAAAATTAAAGTTCATTCCAAAATATATTAGCAACTAGGATTTAGTAGCTCATGATCTATGCCAAAACCTTATTACTAAGGGTGCATTAGAAAAAGCTAATAATAATAAAAAAGGGAGTTAATGATTGGTTTCTAATATTATTTTAATAGTGAAATGTTACAAAAATGACATTTAATGCATGTTTGTAAACTTGATGCCTTGTTTAGTCTCTAAGAGTTTTGAAGGTGATTTTCTCCTCTCCTCCTATATGCTATCCCACATTTGTAAGCTCTATCTTGTGACAACATTAAAGTCTCAATATACCATGATTCTTATGCCAATGGGGGTGTCCACAAAGATAGTGGTCCTCCTATTAACATCATTGTTCCCCTTTTTTCTTCTATGTGATATATTGTGTGGGTACATGAGAACATGTTTGGCATATTGGAATACTTTCTACAATGTTAGAATTTCCTCTCTTATGTTCTATCCTACAATGGTGATGAGTGAGATACATCATTTATTGTTCATATTTGTTTCACTCACAATTCATACCACGGAGCAACAATAATAGCTAAAGAAAGTGAACCCTTTTTTCTCATTGTACTATATTTATGATATCTATAATTAGGGTTATGTTTAGAGTTTTCGAACCCTCTTGGAATTTTCATAATTCTTGTTGAAAGGAGCTCTTTCAAAACAACATTAAAAAAACTACCAATAATAAACACAATAAAGTATGATAAGTAAGGGTCAACTAACCTTGTCTTATATTAAGCACATGGTATTTATACAATTTATACATATAATAAGCCTATAATGGTGCTGGTCAGGGGAAGCTCTAGTGGTTGGGACATAGTGATTGGGATTAACCGTGATAATACCACCCACCTCGGTTCAAATCTCCTTTTAAAAAAATTGGGGATCATCCTATTGATAAAAAAAAACAAGAGCAAATAAGCTTATAATTCTAGTTTTATGTCTCCCCTAAAATAAAAATTCTCTAGTGGTTGGGACATAGTGATTGGGATTAACCGTGATAATACCACCCACCTCAGTTCAAATCTCCTTTTTTAAAAATTGGGGATCATCCTATTGATAAAAAAAAAGAAGAGCAAATAAGCTTATAATGCTACTTTAATGTCTCCCCTAAAATCAAAATCTTGATTCATTTTGAAAGAAATTGTGCTATTACATCCCATGTCTCTCCTATCAAAGTATCCTTACCTTGCATCAACCATGCATACTACATAGGTAAATTAACATAAAATCCTTACCTTGCATCAACCATGCATACTATATAGGTAAATTAGCATAAACCAGATATGAAGATACATGTATAGGAAAGTTCATTATGCCCTGTTACTCTTTTGCCTTGTCTTTGTCTAATGAGAGATCTTGGTGTAACTAGTGAATCTCTAGTGCCTATCTTGAAACCTCACCAGAATGGAGTCTCACAATCCATTGTTATAGCATTCTCTCAAGGTGCCTTCAATGAACACTTGTCAGTTTTGTGTTTATCTACTCCTGCACAATAGTTTCACTCTTACCTTGTTACATCAATAACTCTAACTCTATCTGATTGGCCTTCAAGGTTTCATCCCAGGTGATCCAGGTGGATATCAGGGGCCACCCACCTTTTCCAAATGGCTCAAAACAGTTTTCTGGCCATTTTGGCAATTTACTATTTTTAGCAGGTTTTAACTTCTGGGGCCATTTTGAGGGTCCAAATGAAGGTTTTTTGAGATAGAGGTTCTCAATGATATCTAAAGGCATGATTGAGCCCCAAAAATGAATCTCCTCGAAAATACCTTTCCAACGAGCTATCACGCGCCTAAAACAGAGATCGTATGCAAAAGTTACGACCCCGGGAAGTTGATGTACTCACTTACCCAAATGGGGCCCACATGACTTTTGGCGCTTCATCTCCTAGGGTTAGGTTTTTG
>JZKD02S1802214.1:45853-57117 GCA_000966675.3 Picea glauca
ACCTTTCGACCTTTAACAGTGAGGGGGGGGGGTCTGAAATGAAGTAAAGTCCAGGTAGGCCCCATCCCAACATGGTATCACCTCATTGCAACCTAAATTCCCTCTCCAAACATTTGAAGCCTACCATTTTTCCAACTCACCACTATCATCCCGAGGTTTCGTATCCCACAACTACCCTCTGCTAGTTCCATGTCACAAACCCATCAACATGTCCCCTCCAGCTAACCGTTATAGGTCATATCCATTCCATTCATCTCCCAATCACCTTTTTGCACGTCAATCATTTTCACACGTCATATGTCCTTCACCTTACCCTCTCATGCTCAAAACGATCCATTGGCCATTTATGACTAGCCACATACCCATTGTTCATCTGACCTATCCTTCTTCACCCAACAGATACCCGTTCACTCAAATTCAACCTTGTTTCATTCAGTTCCCATTCCACTCACACTCTCTACGTAGCAGAGCTGTTCCTTCCACAAGATGCCCAATTCCCTAAGAAGAATCCTCCCTATCACTTGTCTATATTTTCTGAAAAGACAAATCAGATCATCTCAACATTGTGTTGTTTTCTCATTTATTTCTTAGATGAATGGGTGGATGAACATATCTTAGGTTTCTTGTCCATTTTCTCTGCTAAAGAGAAAGTGGCCACCCATTTCGACTACAACAGTTTCTTGGTCGAGAACCTACACGACCAGCTGACAAATTTTCCTACAGAAGGCATGTTCCAGTATTCTTCAATACTGGCCTACATGTTCATGTTCTATCAAGTGGACAAATTTTCCTTTCACATGTAGAAGATGGACAAGGAAGGAAAACCTCAAGCAATCACTTTATGGATGTCACTGCTCAAGAGAATATCCACTGAGTTCACTTTCAAACAATTCATCGAGATATTCTATCATCCAGTGGTAGGCATGCTCATTGGAAGATTGGAGACAAGGATAAACGAGGAGATCCAAAGGGTTCTGGACCTTTCAGATCTCACAAAGATTGGGGACTGGTTCCTATACCAGAATCACACAAAAATCAGAGTGTATGGGTGTGAACTAGCTCCATACAAGTTGCCCGAGTATGTGCCTTCTCGAGTATTCGCACTAGAGTATATTCTTCATATGATAAACTTGGATGACATCCATTTTGTTCCTCTAAAGAAAAAATAGCAGATGAGGATCAAGGGGAAAATATGAACGTTTATCTGCAACAGTCGAGTTGCTGGGGAAGAGGCAGATAAATTATTGAGGGAAATGAAATTTAGCACCAATTTTATTTGGCAATATGACCCAGTGAGATCATTACAGAGATGAGATCCAAGAACAAAAGTTCACCTTATGCTCACACTCTCAAACTAGAAATTGAAAAATATGTGAACCAGACAGAGTGGGAAACAAACACTCTGGTAGATACAGAGCCACAGAAAAAATTCCAAGGAAGGATGATTCACCTTCAATCACTGAGGTATCGACAAAATATTTTCAGGTATACAACAAGAAACCCAAAACCACTCATGCTACTCACATGTCTGGTGAGGAAGAGACCTACTTTGCCATAATTATTGAAAGAAGACAATAGGTGGTGTCAACTTCTTCTTCAAAGAAGCAGACAGAGATAGCTATGACCACCCAAGCTCCACAAGGAGCTGTACCTGTAAGAATTTTTGAGAAATATGATATGATTAAAAAGAAGAACTAGATGCTAACTAATAACACCTACTCCCAGTTCTGGAAGCAAACCTCCACAACACAGAACATAATATTTTCACCCTTTGACATAGAGAAAGGAAGAATGCATCTGAAATTCCTGCAAGCACAGGTGCCTCAACCCAAGGAGATCATTGACTACAAGAGGTCAACTATTGTTTTTGACACTAAACAAGTCCATCCAGATGAACAGATGGATTTGCATAGACAGACTGGAGAAATGGTCTTCTCCACATTAGCACATGCTTCGTCTACCGTAGCTAAGTTACAGGTATCTTTAAGCAATGTTCAGAGCCAATTGAAGTTGGAAAAGATATCCTCTTTTGTAAAAGACAAAAGAGTAAAATCCTTAGAGGAGTTGGTGCTCAAGATCGGGTACGATCCCTCAAATGTAAAAGCGGCAGAGGAGATGATAAAGAAGAAGAATGATGACATTGCATCTCTAAGAAAAAAACTAAAATTTCCACCAAAAGAGGATTCACAAGCTAAAGAAATAGCCGAGGCAGAAAATGAGAAAGAAGAATTACTGAAACTTATCATGCAGCAGAACGCACAACTAAGGGAAATGGAGGAAAAGTTGGAAAAATTATTGAAAGAGAAGGAACAATTGACCTCGATGGAAGTCATTCCATTGAGTGTAGTTCCTATCGCAGAAGTCAGTACATCATCTATGCCAACAACAACTACTTCATAAATTCCATCAACAACTCCATTGACAACACTGGAAAAAATTGTGGAGCTAGAAAATTCCATGGAGGAAATGAATCTGCAGGAAACAAAGATTAATAGGTTGAAAAGGGAGGTTGAAAATCTCTAGGAACTCAAATTTTCTTTCCAAACAAGATACAATGTTGAGAGACAGGCATCAGAGAAGCTTAAGAAATAAATACAATAGCTCCAGAAACAAATAGTGGCAGGTAAGACATTAGCAGAGGCTAAGGAAAATATATGAACAGATATCTCGAAATCCATAAATGAAATTTGGCCCATGTTGCAAATCATGTTCGAGCAACATGATCTAGTGTTAAAGAGTAGGTAGGCCATTGACAGGATAAGAAAAGAGCTGGGTGAGATTCCCTAGACAGCCAACAAGATCATCAAGTTTCTGAACTAAAAAACCAGAGAAGAGCTGGAAGAACTAAAAGTCGAAGACATAACATAGACTATGCTCGAAGTAAAAAGAGTGTTGACTAAAAAAGGATTAATGTTACAGTTGGAGGAAAAGGCTCAGAATATGGACATTGGAGTTCAAATATTTTTTAGCAAGATTGAAGCCTTACAGAAAAAGGGTCTTCCCGATCTACGTGTCCTAAATGATAAATTAATGAGTTTTTATGATTACAAGAAAAGGATCTCTACCATGGCCAAAGATAGTTCCAAGTTTTCAGGGATACAGGGTAACATCATGGGAAAATAATTCTTGGATACTCTGTAGCATGACCTTAGCATATAGCATGAAATCAAGTACATCTTCCTCATCAAGCCGACTTTCGCTAAGTACGCCGAGATGGACAAAGTCTACCGCCAACTATTTAAAGTTACCATCCCAAGCACACAAAGATGGGATGAGCTATGCGAATTGATTGAGTAAAGGTAAAGCCTCATCTAGCTCAGTGTCCAACGTAGTCGAAGTCATCCGAATGACTCACCAACAATCTTCCCCAAAATTAGCATGAGATATTTGACACATCGTCATCATTTACTACATTTCTGCATTTTGTTAGTTAGTTAGTTAGACTCAGACTCCATCACGTCTTGATCAATAATGATAGGGTCATTGTAACTTTTATTATAAATATTTTCAACTTAGAAGTATTGAGGGTTGTTGATCTTTACGCCCAAGCAAGCTCTAATTGCTGTAATTTTTATCAAGAAGTTATCCCAGTAATACAAAGAGAAGTTTCACAGGATTCCTGCATGTTCATCGTTGGTGAAGTTTCCTCTGTCTGCATAAAAGTTTTTCCTTCTCTGTTATCATATTGTCTTTCTAAATCTAATCTTTAAAAGAAGTTAAAGTTGCATAATTTTCCATTGTCTACTCTGTTCTTAATCTTTTATAGATTTAAACGTTTTTTCTTCTGACGTTATAACAAAGAAATTCTTAAATGTTTTTTTTTTTAACTGATATCTCACCTTTTCAACAATACACCTTTATATTCCAAAAGAATCTAGCGTTAGCACTATCTCTCCCTGTAAAATGAATCTTATAAAAGCTGCCTTTAACCTCTATCTTTATAAAACAGATCCCATAGCCCAATGGAAGCGTAAGTGATATTCATGCATTTTATTTAAAACAATACAAACAACTCGGTTATATTCTTTTTAACTAGCCTAAAATCTTGAAAATCTAAACAAATCTAAAAATCACAGAGAGATCCCTCTCTGAAACTGGTAGGGATAGATCCCAGTTTCGAAGCGGTTGGTTAAGGTTACCTCTGTTAGATTTCTTCTTACCTCATAACAACATCTGGGAATTTACAGAGTGATAACATAAATGGCGACCATACTGGGGAAGAACTAAACAAAATTTCCACCCCTTTTTTTTTTCTTTTTCCTAGGACAAAGACAACTTTATTTCTGGAAGAAACACAAACTCTAAATTTTATCTGGAAATAATGTTCAAAGGTTGTTAAAGTTTGTATATAAGTAGTTAAAATATCCAAAGGAATAATAAAATCAACAGTTCTGGCTCCCAAAAGAATTTCTACCAGATCACACCCTGACCCAGAACCTGCAATAGTAATAGATAATCCCGAAAGACTACTTAGTAAGAAAAACACTACAAAAATTTTGAGACGTAACAACTCACTTCCAAGGTCTTTGTCCATCCTAGAGAAGTTAGGTATTCTTCCAGACCTTGAGCCTGAAATCCCCTTCCAAACAAGTCTTTTCAGGAAAAAATTTCGATAGTTTTGTCAGTAAAACGGTCTTAGACCAAACTGTTTTTCATCCTAGGACCCCTGAGATACGTTCTCCTAGAAATGAAGTTGATCAACGTTTTCACCCCAAGACTGATAAATTCGAAGACCTAGTTGAAAATATTGGTCAAGCCTTAGACAAAATCCATCTTCAACAGTCCGTCGAACTCCCTTCTTTAACTATTGCTGCAGTTTCTTCTAAACCCACACCAAGTCACTCCATCCCTCCAAGCCCTTCATCCTCTATATCTTCAGGGATTTCCTCCCTTGTCACATAGTTTGTTGTTGAGCCTCCTCCACCAATCATGGCGGCAAGATATGCTCCGTTGGTATTGGTTTCTCCTTTACATGACATGCCCCAAGATTATCAAACCAAACTCCCACAGTTTGATAATACTGGTCCCTTGAACGCAAAACAATATGTTGACAAAATGAATGATTTCTTTGACCTATAGGAAGTAGACGAGGCTGATGTGCAGATGAGATTATTTGCGCAAATCCTGACTGGAGAAGTGAAAAAGTAGTTCAAAACTTTATGCGCTGCTACTATTACTGATATTGCTGGTTTTCATCAGACTTTCCTTGACCGATGGGAGGTAAAGAAAAACCCTCTCCAGATCCTGTCTGAATATGAGAACACCAGGAGGAACCCCGAAGAGATGGTGCAGAATTACTGCACTCATTTCAACAATTTATACAATGCTATCCCGACTGAAATCAAACCACCACAAGGTTTGGCGTTAATAAAGTTCCCTGATGGTTTTGATGCCGACATGTCATATCAATTGAGGGAAAAAAATGTAGAAACTCTGGAAGACATGCAAAGAAGTGCCATCAGTGTAGAAGAAAATATTTTGGCCAGAAGGGCCAGGAAGATTACATAAAAGAGGGTTACCATCAAAGAAGAACCTTCTACTTCCTCATCAGATGCCAAATTAGACTCTCTCGCCAGAGCTATGGAGAAAATGACGGAGAGACCTACCATGACTGAAAATAAGCCACCTAGAGAGAACCAAGCTGCCCCTCAAATCAGGAACCTAAACTTTAGAAGAAATCCACCTCAGATTAGATAGAGGGATCCTAGAGATCAATGGGAACAAAGGGGACCTGATCAGCAGATTAGACCACCTCTCTAGGAAAACTATGCTGATGATGGGGAAGAAGTAATTGAGGAGTTTGATGATACTCATATAAATCTAATGGGAAATCATGATCACAATCATGAATCTATTTTCCTCACCTAGGAAGAACATGAAATATTTTTCCTTTCACAAGTAGAGGTAAATGAGGAAACCGAGAAAACAGAAAAACAAGCCTTTGAGAACGCTATAATGGAGGTTCAAAAGAAGTATAAATTGTAGAGTAAGAAGACTAACGAGAACTCTCCAAAGAAGGATGATGAAACCAAGAAAACCTTCCCAAGAAAGCCCCTGGGCGGAATGCCGCTGAATCTCTCACGTAAAAAACTCCAGAAATTCTTAAGAGAACAAGTCAGATAGAATTTTCATCAATCATTCAAATAGGTGCGCCTTCTCATAGAGTTTCTATCGATAAATCAAAAGTACAGGGTTTAAACAAAGCTACTGCTCCTTTCATCCTTAAAGGGGAACTAGCAAAATTGAATATTCCCATTCCCCTCTCTGAGCTGATGAACAAGAATGATTACAGGTCTCAGGTGATAAAATATTTAAGCATCAAACCTGATATAGGTACCAAAGCCTTGAATGTTAGATCTGTACACCACTCTGACATCGTTAACCTTGCCGATGATTGACCTGAGCTCCTGTTAGATCCTGGAGTTGATGGTCAAACTGATAATGGCACCGTGGCCCCTTTTTACATCAGCCTAAATATCCACGATTCGATATTACACAAAACTATGCTAGATTCGGGCACCTCTCACAACCTAATGCCCAAAGCCGTGATGGAAAATTTGGGACTCAAGGTCACCATACCCTACAAATATTTGCATTCTTTTGACTCCAGCAAGGTCAAATGTATAGGCCTGATTAAAGAATTATGCATCACCTTGGCTCAAATCCCAATGAAGAGTTTGGTGATGGACATCATCGTGGCATATATTCCCCCCAAGTATGGGATGTTGCTGTCAAGGTCTTGGGGAGATAAATTGAGAGGAACCCTACAACTTGATATGTCCTACGCCACCATTCCGGTTTTCGGTCAACAGAGAAGACTTTACAGGGAAACACTGATGAAATATATGGTCAGTAGTCAAGAAAATCCACACAATTACCCACTGTATTCCATGCACTTTGACCTGGATTCTTTAATTCTATATAATGACGATGATTTTGAAGAACAAATCGCACAACTGGAGGATGATGCACCTGATCCAAAGGATGATAAAGAAGTTGTCGAAATAAGAAACCCCATGATTGAAGAAAGTGAGGAATTGCCAGTAGACTTATGGAGCATGGACTTCGATGGTGCTGTGAGTAAAGAAAGGGCTGGAGCGAGAGTGTGGATGCATAACCACAGATCAAAATACTCCGAGAATCATTCCTATAAATTGAACTTCCAATGTACTAACAACATAACCGAGTATGAGGCTTTAATGCTCAACCTGAAATTGTTGAAGAAGGTTGGTGCTAAGAAGATAATGGTAAGGGGTGATTCTGAATTGATTATCAAGAAAATCAAAGGTGAGTATGCAACAAAACATCCCAGACTTAGAGCCTATAGGAATGATGTTTTAGATTCTATTCAATGCTTTACCGAGGTTGACTTGTAGGTGATGCCTATGGGACAAAATATACTCGCAGACGGACTGGCTACGTCAACAACTACTTGTAAAATCACTTTTCATCCCAATCGCAAGTACACAGTGGAGGTGAAGTGCAGACCCACAATTCCTAATAACATCATATATTGGTAGGTATTTGGAAATGATGATCAAATTGAAGATTTTCTGCAATGTAAAAATGAGTTTGAATGTACAAACATAGATTTAGAAAATGGTGATGAAATTGTAAATAAATCTGCTTTTGAGAATAACAATGTAAATACAATAGATTCTGAAGAATTCAATGAAAATGATTTAGATTCTGATATTCGACAATTGAAAAATAATGTATTACCTAGAGGTTTAGTTCCATTGGAAGATTTGTTTGATTTTAATGATGTGGCCAAAAAACCTAAAATTGAAGCTAGCGGTAAAGAGGTTGAAGATTGCAACATAGGAATAGAAGAAAACCCCCAAATGGTAAAACTATCTAAATCCCTGCCACCAGAGAAAAAAAAGCAAATACATTGCACTTTTTAAGGAATATATAGATGTTTTTTCTTGGGGTTATGAGGACTTAAAATCCTATGACACAAGTATCATACAACATCAGATTCCCATAAAAGAAGAACACACACCTTTCAGACATAAACTTAGGAGAATATATCCTAAGTTGCTTCCCCTGATAGAGAAAGAAATAAAAAAGATGTATGATGCCAAGATTATAGTCCCCTTAAGATTTTCTAAATGGGTTTCTAACCTAGTTCCAACCAGGAAGAAAACTGGCGAGAACAAACTCTATATAGATTTCATAAATCTGAACAAAGTCTCCCTCAAAGACAATTACCCTTTACCCAAAATGGGCCATATTTTACAAAAGGTGGTCGGATCTAGCATGATCCCTTATTGGATGTTTTCTCTGGTTACAACCAAGTTTTGGTCCATCTGGAAGATCAAGAGAAGACAACGTTTACCACACCCTGAAGAACCTTCATGTATGTGAAGATTCCTTTTGGTTTGATGAACGTTGGGGCTACTTTCCAAAGAGAAATGGATATTTCCTTTGTGGATGAGACTGGGAAATTTATAGTCATTTATCTGGATGATGTAATTGTTTACTCCAAATCCGACGAAGAACATTTACTCCACCTCAAACGTGTGTTTGATAAGTGTAGTAAATTCGATATTTCATTGAATCCTAAGAAAAGCCTCTTCGGGTTAGAGGAGGGAAAACTACTGGGACACATAATCTCAAAATATGGAATTAAAATATATCCTAGCAGGATAGAAGCCGTCCAAAAGGTGGAACACCCTAGGAACCTCAAAGAACTACAATCTTTCATTGGAAAAATAAATTTCCTTAGAAGCTTCATACCAAACTTGGCCGAACTTCTTAGGAATATCACCAATATGTTAAAAAAGGAAAACAAAATCAAATGGAACGCTGAGTCCAAACAAGATATAATGTTGAGAGACATGCAACAAAGAAGCTTAAGAAAGAAATACAACAGCTCCAGAAACAAACAATGGTAGGTAAGACATTAGCAGAGGCTAAGGAAAATATATGGATAGATATCTTGAAATCCATAAATGAAATTTGGCCCATGGTGAAAATCATGTTCGAGCAACATGATTTGGTGTTAAAGGGTAGGCAGGCCATTGATAGGATAAGAACAGAACTAGGTGAGATGCCCTAGACAACCAACGAGATCATCAAGTTTCTGAACTCAAAAACCAGAGAAGAGCTGGAAGAACTATAAGTCGAAGACAGAACAAAGACTATCCTCGAAGTAAAAAGAGTGTTGACTAAAAAAGGATTAATGTTATAGTTGGAGGAAAAGGCTCAGAATATGGACATTGGAGTTCAAAGATTTTTTAGCAAGATTGAAGCTTTACAGAAAAAGGGTCTTCCCGATCTACGTGTCCTAAATGATAAATTAATGACTTTGTCCGATTACAAGCAAAGGATCTCTACCATGGCCAAAGATAGTTCCAAGTTTTCAAGGATACATGGAAACATCATGGGCAAAGTGTTATTTGAGACTCTAAAGCATGACCTCAGCATACAACACGAAATTAAGTACATCTTCCTCATCAAGCCGACTTTCGCTAAATACACCAAGATGGATGAAGTCTACCGCTGGATATTGAAAGTTACCATCCCGAGCACACAAATATGGGATGAGCTATGCAAATTGATTGAGTAAAGGTAAAGCCTCGTCCAATGCAGTTGAAGTCATCTGAATGACTCACCAACAGTCTTCCCCAAAATTAGCTTGAGAGATTTGACACATCGTCATCAATTACTACATTTTTGCATTTTGTTAGTTAGTTAGTTAGACTCAGACTCCATCACATCCTGATCAATAATGACAGGGTCGTTGTAACTTTTATTATAAATATTTCCAACTTAGAAGTATTGAGGGTTGTTGATCTTTACACCCAAGCAAGCTCTAATTGCTGTAATTTTTATCAATAAGTTATCCTAGTAATACAAAGAGATGTTTCACAAGATTCTTCCATGTTCTTCATTGGTAAAGTTTCCTCTATCTGCGTAAAAGTTTTTCCTTCTCTGTTATCATATTGTCTTTCTAAATCTAATCTTTAAAATAATTTAAAGTTGCAGAATTTTCCATTGTGTACTCTGTTCTTAATCTTTTATAGATTTAAACATTTTTTCTTTTGACGTTATAACAAATAAATTCTTCTTACCTCACAACAACCTCTAGGAATTTACAGAGTGATAACAAGATCAAATTTGAGTGAATGAAGGAAGCACAAAGGAGAAGAACAGATCCCATTCATTGGATCTGAGGACAGAGGATCAACCATTGTTGGATCCAGAGGTAAGTGCACAAGACTTAACCCTTGTGTATGCAGGAGAGTGGACTTGTCAAAGTCCTGAAGTCCCGAAGTGAGAAGGGACCGTCCATCGTCCAGGGTGACAGGTTGTGAAAGATCTTAGTTTCAGGTGAAATCACTTCGAGAGGAGCGAGTGCATAGGAGTTTGGAACTTCCAAAGCTCGAATAGTCGAACTGCTGAAGAGCTGAAGAGAATATAGATCATCAGATATAGAAGGGCACGTGGAAAAAGATCGTGAACTCTGGGTGAAAACACTCTGAGGGAACGTGAAGGGTGAAAGTTTGAGATCGTCGATGCCCAAACAACTGAAGTAGCTGGGAGTCGTTGATATGGACTGGACAGGTGTCCCCATATCGTGAACTTCAGAGGATTGTACTCCAAGGTTTTTATGAAGTAGTGTGTCAGAATATCCTGAAGTGCCGAAGGTCGAAGTGTCTAAGGGTCATTGATCCCAAAGGGAGCACATGGATCATTGATCTGCGAAGGGACGCGTGGAGGATGAAGACTCACTCCATTGGATAACCATTGGATTAGGGAGGACAGGTGTCAGAGGATCCGACACTCTGGAAGGATTCACTCTGGAGGTTTGTGTTTGTTGAAATTTGAGAATCCCGAAGGCCGAAGTCCCTGAAACAATGAGAGCCGTTGATGTGAAGGTGGACACGCGGTGCCATATCTAGAACTCCAGATGAAAGCGGAGGAGGAAAAGGTCCAAAGACCCACAGAATATCTCGATCATTGATCAAGGAGGGAGCAAAAGGACTGTTAATCTGGTTGACGAGGCCAAAGTCCCGAAGCAAGAGCACAACCGTTGATTAGCGAGGATATGTGTCAGTAGAGCTTCCACTCCAGAAGATAACCAGTCAACAGTGGTGAGGATTTGAGAATTGATATTCTCGAAGACCAAATCCGCGGAGGGGTGTTAAGCCCTAATATTGGCTCATTACCACTTAATTGGGGCATATTAGATTAGTAATGTTATTTTATTTATGTCATATTTAGGCCATTAGTTGTGATTTAGATTAGTAATGTTA
>JZKD02S1802214.1:61712-92525 GCA_000966675.3 Picea glauca
GTAAAAGGAGGTTGCCCCCTCGAAGAGGCTTATTATATGAAATTATCTCTTTTTCAAGGCGTTGAGTACCTTTCCTGAAGTTTTTCTATGCTATATTGATGTTTGGTTTTTAACAAGGGGATCCTGGCCGTAGATTCAAGGAGACAGGTGGCAACAGATCTTCTACTCCAGAAGATTTCCATATGGAGGAAGTGAAAGTTGAGAGTCAAAACTCTTGAAGGTCGGAAATATGGAATCAACCACAATCATTGATTGGAAGGGAGATACGTGTCGATAGATTGTGGAGATATGGGATCGAGTGTGGAAGGAGGAAAGAAGATAGGAAAGGGAGGATAAATAACAGTCGTTGATCATGGATCATCGCTGAAAGCAATAGATCAAAGGACAATAAGGATTATGGAGCCAGGACATGCTTGGACATTAATTTTCCCTGAGAGGACCAAAATTTCAACCATGGCTTCAACAAAGGGATATGTGGAAGCTGGAGGTGAATTGCGGGGCGAAAATCAGGTTGGTTTAAAACCACTCTTTCCTGTGCCCGCAATCACATGTTTGCACAAGGTCATAGCCCATGGGCGTATGTAGGAAGGGGTTAGTGAAAAGGAGATAGCACCCACAAATTGAAGAGTGGGCATACAAAGGGTGCGGGTATCACAAGACCTACACCTAAAGGATAAAATGGGGAACGTGTATAATTGTTTTGGGTTCAATCACGAGCCTGAAGAGTCAATTCGACTCAGAAGATTGAAAGATCCTAGACTAGGAGGTCGCAGAACCCCATGAGGGAACGGGTGCTGCATTAGGTGGTATCAGAGCTTAAAGTTTGCTTGTAGACAACATGTGAAGGAAGCAGGGTACTAATGCTCTGTGAGAAGGTTGTTGCACATATGCAAAACAAAAAAAATTTAAACAATCAGGTGATATGTGAGAGAAGATGGATATTATCTCAGATGTAGAGTGATCCATAGACTTTCCAAGAGGGTAGGTAGAAGATGAAAATGGCTACTAAAGGCCATGAGCATGGTCGAAAGGGATACCGCAAGAAGATGGATCTGGATGGATCTGGAGCTCAATGAGATAAGAGAAAGGATGGAATAGCTAGCATTGAATATGCAACAAGAGACAAAGGTACACTAGAGGTATGAATGTCCTATGAACAGGAAGGAAAAATGGCCTGTTCAGAAGTTGTTGGTGAGAAAAAAGCAACAAGATTTGAGAAGGTGGATGAGGGAATTAGAAAACCTCAATGACATAGAGGAGGAACAGATTCACATCTGTGAACCAGAAATTGAGAGACACCTTAGTGATGTGGAGGAGGTGAGATCAGATGAGGATCTCATAAACTACCAGGTGGGAAGAATTGGACTTTCAAGTTTCCAGGTGGGAAATGGAAAGAGATCAAGTGGAGGTCTCATATTCTACTAGAGGAGTAGTGCTGAAAGTTCAAGTTTCTAGGTGGGCAATGATATGGGATTGATTGATCTCATAGACTGCCAAGTGGGAAGAAGAGAAGTCCCAAATTTCTAGGTGGGCAGGGGGAAAGAAACGAGACTGTATGAAAGTCTCAGGAGCTCAAAAGTGAGTTCATATTAGCAAGGAGTGCTGATAGGTGAAGATTCATGTGGTTTTGAAGACCATGTGAATGACGATGATGAGAAGTTAAATGCTTGTCACCATCAAAGAGGAGGATCAGATGAGCATTCTGATTATTGGAGGAATCAAAGAATTCCTAGAAAACAACCAAGAAGAGGTCAATGCACATGATGAAATTGAAACATAAGAGGAAGAAAAACCAACAAAAATAGTCAAAGAGGAATAAATGGAGAAGACACTGATGTCTACCCCAATAGAAGGAGATGGGCATTCAAAATATTGGTTCAAAAATTTCAGCCAGGAAGCTGAATAAGAGATGACTGTAGCACTGAATCCTGCAGCAGAGGAGGAAAAAAAAATCATGGATTTTGCTAAGCTATATGAGGAATTGAAAGTAGTAGAAATAAGGGTAATGGTGCAAAGCTTGCACATCCGACAGGTCAAGTTGGAAGTAGATGAATGAGCATACTATCTAGAGGAAGGATTGGAGGAAGTTGGAGATATGCCATCAGAAGAGGAGCTGACAAAAGATAATCTGTCAGAGGAGAAAGTTGAGAAACAACTTAGTGATGAGACTGTAGGACTGGAGTTTGCAACAGAGTGGAAACTTAGTTCCACAAGAGGAGATGAAGACACCATGGGGGATTAGGATGATCTTACCTTTGAGGAGGAAGTGTAGCAGAGAAGACTACATAAGAAGAGCCAACCACTGGAGAAACTAGAAGGGATGATAGAGGGGATAAGAAGGCTGATGTTGAGGTCAGCAGAAGAAGTCAACAAAGGGAAGCTGAAAATGAGAGAACCTGGCATAGCAGTAGGGAAGAAACAAAAGAAGAAGCATCAGCAGCAGCAACAACAACAACAACATAACTGGAGAGGAGAAAGAGGACAACTCCAAGGAAGAGTTTGGGATCCAGGAGTATTTCAACACTGAAGAAGAGGAGATCATGAGTAGGAGCTCATGATTTTCCCAGCAGTGGAGTATGATGCAAGAGCACTGCTCCACCTCAGCAAATGAGCCAACATTCTAGCACATCAGTGCACATTTCAAAGAGGGAGAGGCATTAACCCTCCCATTTTTAAATTTGATATATGATCCTATATGGATTTCATGTTGTAAGATTGAGTGAAAACCAAGCCATATCTCTGAATAAGTAGAAGACAAGGTTGCCTTTAATGGATGACAGGTTGATGGCTCTAGGTTCAATTCAGACTAGATGGCCATTTATGAAAACTTCAATTGAATAGATGAGGTTAGGTGAGAGAGGACAAGCTTGCAGAGCCCTCTTTTGAAAAGAGATCTTGTATCAGATTTCATAAGGAGACTTAGGAGGATTCAAAGAGGTCTTGGAAGCATAATTTAGGATAGAGTTAGGATAGGAGGTAGACTAATTCTTGGAGAGAGCTTGAGAGAACTGGGACTCTATTGCAGTCCAGTTTTTGTAAACATCTGTATAGACACACAAATATAATAGAAAATAATTTTTTCCTGCATATAGTGTGTTTATGTATTTGTGTTTATCGCTATGATTTTATATGTCATTCATGTTATGAATGTATGAATTGGTGAAGTATTGTATGAGTTTCAATTGTTTCTCTTCTTTGAGTTTTCGAGTGTAAGGAGTGCACATAATCTGGAAGGAGTGCGTTGACAGAGGTGAGTTAACCTCAGAGAAGCTCCAGAGAGATACCGTTGAACCTTCACCAACATAAGTGCAAGGAGTGCACAGAAAGAACTCTGTGTTGAGTCGTAAAGAGACAAAGTTAATGAACACTATGTTAGGAGAAGCTCTGCAAGGTGTGCATCGAGCAAGGAGAATTCGAGGAGGGAGAGAATGATTTCTTCTCAAGAAATGCTTCGGATATGAGTTTGACGAAATCCCAGAAAGACAAGGGGTGCATGGGAGATAGAAATATTTGAGGAGATCAAGCTCAGAAGGGATAACACAAGGAGTACGTGGGAAACAAAATTTTTATAAGTCTAAAATATCAGAAGAGACAACGCGTTCAAGAGAACAAGCGAGACCCAGATAGTCGGGTTCCCAGGAGAAAGTTCAAAGGCTGAAATGTTTGAGCACTGACAAACATATTCCAAGGTGGAAGAATTCAAAATCTCAGGAGGAGGAGTGACAATGACCGTATGATCGGTTGTGGGGAAGAATATGGACCGTTAGATCAATGTCTAATGAACGAAGGAAGTGAAAAGGAGAAGAACAGATCCCATGTGTTCGATCTAAGCATATAGGATCAACCATTGTTGGATCCAGAGGTAAGTGCACAAGACTTAACCTGAAGTTCCGAAGTGAGCAGGGACCATCCATCGTCCAAGGCAACAGGTGGTGAAAGATCTAAGTTTCAGGTGAAAGCACTCAGTTTGGCCCTTCATTTTTGGGAAAGAATTGCACAAGTTTTGATTAAGCATGAGTTGCGCAAACTTCATCAGACGCTGGAAGGAAGAATAACAAAAAGTAGTTGCGGAATATAGCACAACACCAACTAAGAACCAAATAGTTGCAATAGAACAAAAAAGTGAGCAAGCTGAATAGAAAGACATAACCCAACTATATATAGGGCTCAATATACTTGTAAGAGAGTTAGAGTCAAGTTAATATGTGGATTGTTGTTGTTATTGTTCAACCAATTTGTCGGTTGGTTGAGAGTCAAGTTGATGTATTGGGCTATTGTCATGTTTATTCGAATCATCCAAGGTTTTGGGATTAGCTATTGAAACTTGATGTAAGAGACAAACTAGAGTATGTACTGAACAATTCTAGGTAGTTCTGAGTATGTAATGAAGGAAAGATCTGGAAGCTAATATGAAGGAGAACCAAATTTTCAAAATATGATGTGTCTTTGTATGTTACTTACACATTACATTGTTCCTTTATGGTTTATGAGTTCTGTCTAATGGTTCTATGGTTAATCACTGTCCATAATGTAAGTGGGTTCAATTTTTGCTGTTAGATATTCCAGATTTGTGTTGTCTCTTGTGCAAGTACAAGAATGAGTTTCGAACAATTTATGGATCCTCTTTAGTATTTTCCCTACCCTTCCCTATCTATCTGTTTTAGTAGTGCTTCGGGTGAGACTTATTCTCTTCCAAGGAGATGAAAATGCCAGCGCTCTAGACTACACGGTACCTTTTGTTGGTAACCTGAGAAGGACCCTGGTTTGATCAAAATCCGCGCCAACAAAATAGTTCCGTTGTCGGAACCCATTTAAAAGGGGAACCTGTAGGAAGAATGATATTTCCGATCCACATATCTAGGATCGATCAATGGTGGGAAAGAAACTATGACACCTTCATATGGAAAGAAGCAGAACTAAGAAGAAAGTCAATGGGAACTACTAGGGAAGCAATCTTTTACTTAGAAAGATCAAGTGACCAGTACAAGATTTTCTGTGTTAAATTCCCACAAGATTTTTTTCACTGGATCAAGAGACTCCAAGAAGATCCAGAGTTCTAGGGACGAGTCAAGAATATCTACGCATGGGATAGTGACAAGTTAGCAACACTCCACATGCTGGATTTCCCAGTCATACGAGCCATGTATTTCTGGGTTAGCACCACGATAGAAGGATACATAATTGAATTTGTAGCTGAGAACCACCAGTATTTCTCATGAGCATAGGAAAATTTCAAGAAATGCACAAGGGGAAGACTGTTAAGAGAGATACCCCTATGGATTAAGATTTTCTTGGTGGAGGAAGGGATGTTGAATATGTCCCCGACTGAGATGGCAGCGTAAAAACCCTCGCTTGGGGTAGGGAGAGACAGGGTGGCAGTAATGGCATAAGAAAGGGGAAGGGTTCTTTGAAAAATGGGGGGGGACCAACAAGGAAGGGATTCGAGAGATGAGTGAGCCTTGCAGAGAGCTGCCAGAGTCAAAAAATGGTGGCACAACAAGATCAAGAAAGCTGCAAGATAGTTTGAAAAGCTGAGGAAAGAGGGAGGATTGAGAGAAATAGAGGAAAGATAGATGGAAGAACTGCAAAGAATGAGAAGACAAGAATGATTGGCTAGTCAAAGATTGAACAAGAGAGAAGCAAGGAGAGCAAGACGTCCCCAGGATGTAGGATGAGAAGGAGGAAGCATGAATATAAGAGAAGAGGAAGCCAACATGAATCTTGGAGGAGAAAGAGAAGATTCAGCCCCGACGACAGGAGAAATCAGGAACCTGACCGAAGAGATCACCCCAAGGGAAGCTAATGAGACCCCCCAGATCAAATAAAATTTCCCCGAAGCCAGTGGCACCAGCCCCAAATCACCCATACCCCAAGTGCCTTCTATAAAAGCAGTAAGTCCAACACCACCTTCTTGTGCAAGTTCTGTTCCAGTACAATTAGTTAATCAATCACAACTAGGAAGTGCGAGTACAGGGAGGATATTGGGATCCCCTGGTAGATCGCAAGTAGGACCATTAGGCTTCATATTGATATGAACAATAGGATCAACAATGGCCATCCATGCGGGAGGTTCGATTTCCCGATACCCAGAAATTTTTGGTAAGGGAGACAAAGACATTGAACAACACTGGTTTTTGTGCAAAGCAATCTGGAGATCCAGAGGGACTCCGGATGTAAATAAGCTGGTCGAATTCCATACTACCTTGAGAGGCCACACTCTCAAATGGTACATGAAAATCATTGAACCAGGAGTGCTAGGGACGCAAGTTCAAGAGTTCACACTTGACCAGGTACGAACGAGGTTCATAGTAGAGTTCAAACTTCCTCAGTCAGAACAACAGGCTTTGTCCGAGTTGCGTGAGATCTAGTAGAAGGAAGGATAATCATATTGGGAGTACAAAAAGAAGTTCAAAGATGCCATAGGGAGGTTGGCACACCCAATCCATGAATAACATCAAAGAGAGTGGTACATTCAGGGACTACTACCCTTGACTCAGATTTTTCTAACACAACAACGAATAGCCACGTTAACAGACGCCTTGGAACAATCAATGAAGATTGAAGCCATGGAAGGATACCCTAGGAGATTAAGAGTAACCTGACCTCCAATATATGAAAATTGAGCACAACTATAAGGGAAAATATCAACACTTACATAAATGATTCAAGAGTTGATGATACCCAGACCAGGATGACCGCAAGTTTGGTGCACTAGATGCTACACGAAAGGTCATTTGGCGAATGAAAGTCTACATATGAGAGGAATGGGACCTCCTCAGAACTTGATGATAACCCCACTAGGAACTACAGGAGGAGTTTCGAAAGTATCGACGAACCCACCATTCCATCACCCCACCCCATATCACGCTTTCCCAAGAGGACAAGCAACACCAACAATGATATATTGTGAGATCTACCAAATCCACAGGCATGGACCAAGATAGTGCCCCATCATGAATAAGTATTCAATAGTACCAAATACAGTACACTGCGAGTTCTACACATCTACCACACATACTACTAATCAATGTAAAGTGTTGGATGGTCTTGCGGACAGGCTAGACTGAAAAACATTCAGGGTGAATGAAAACCCACAGGGACCAGGAAGAGTTCGAGAAGGTGGAGCTAGAGGAGACTTCAAAGGAGGGAGAACTGGAGGAAGAGGACCAAGAAAATTTTACAACTGTGACAAACAAGGTCACTTGGCCAGAGATTGTCCTCATCCAAGGCGACCATGGTGCTCTCACTGTAGAATCAACGAACACGCAACCGAAGACTGCCCATAGCTAATTTCAAAGTGGGAAGATAGAGTGTGGAAAAGAGGAACTGACCTCATCAGTTCAGAGATCAAGAGGATTTCTAAGGGACAATGGCCCAACCTTAATATCGTTACTCGAGGAGGAGCGAAGACAAGAGTTGATGCTGATACTCTACCTCAGATATAGAAAGAAACACCAAACGGAGACATGTATGACCCCCTAAAGAAAAATCTGTTCTTTAAGGATGCCATAGAAGTATTCTAGAATATTCCTAGTCATGAGAGGCAAGAGAACACCCCCCAGCTGATTGATTACCCTAAGATGGTGCAAGGCCCTGCTTCACCCCCTGTACCCATAAACCTTGTAGTCATACAAAGACAACATGAGCAACATCAAAACACAGTCGACCTCTGGTTTCAACTATTCTCTGACATTCCGGGGAATGATCAATTGACAGAGAAATTGCGCAATGCACTATACCTAGTCCTAGGAAATGAAGAAACCTCATAAGCAAGGATTCAGTTTAACCTTCCCGAGAAGAGTACTTAGAGAGTCCAACGAATAAAAGTAAGAACCAAAAATTAATTCCGACTTGTAGCACAGTTAGATGAGTTTGAAATCAAGGACATCATGTTAGACCTAGGGTTAGATGTGAACATTCTACCCAAGAAGACCCGGGAAGCCTTGGGAAAACCTAGACTGACATATTCCCCAATTTAGTTAAGAATGGCAAACCAATACTGTATCTTTCCCATAGGAAGATTGGAGAATGTGGAAATCAATGTAGCATGAGTAAAAACAGTGGCTGACTTTGAAGTCATTGAGATCATGGGAGATAAAGACCCCTACCGTGCACTACTTGGCATCGATTGGGCCTATGAAAATTATGCTGTAATTGACTTGAAGAAAGATACCATGACCTTTGAAGCTGATGGAATCAAGGTATTTCAACCTATGGATCCATATGTGGGACCGAGGTACACTGAACCAATGAACAATAATCTTGAAGGAGAAGACCTAGACCAGTTATACACTGTAATGATCAGGACAAGAAACAAATATATAAACCCTATGACTGATGGATGAGTAAGTTGGAGAAGTATACAGTCAACCGACGAAGACTTAGAATTGGATTTTGATAGTTGGCAACAAGATTTGCATGAAATATTCTCAAGAAGATGCACAACTATCAGAATGACCATATGGGTTGGGACCGAAGTCAGAGAACACCTAGTATACAATGACACCTCAGATCTAGACGATTTTTTGCAGAATATGGAAGAAACTATAGGAGAAGATCAAAGAATCTCGGTACTAGATATAACTTTCCAGAACACCCCCGCTAGATGGTGGGTCACTCATAAAGATGAACTCAGAACTTGGGATGAGGTGAAGCAAGCTCTCAAGTACAAGTTTTGGAATAGGGACCAGTTAGAATAAAAAATATAGATGGATTTCCCCATCGCGCAACTGTTCAACGGAAAATCATACCCTAGGATACACATTCAATAGTGCATTTCAAAATGGCAGGTTGCGGAGATACCCTCTCACTTCTGGGTTCAGTTATTTCCCCATTCTCTAGGCCCAATCTCGAAATATTGGTTTATACAGGAGGAAACTAGATGATAGACCTACGAATGGCAGATACTGGCAGCTCAATTTTGCAAAGAATTCTCATTCAAAGGTGAGTACCCCAAGCTTGAATTAGTCCTACAAAATATTAAAGAACTTATTTTTACCAATAGGGATAACAGATCATACATTGTAGTGTGTCCCAAACATACTCAGAAACTTTAGAATAAACTCCACTTACCTTGATCGAAAATCCTATAGAATGCTATCAAATTAGAAAAACTTCAGAAAGCCCAGACGAATTAGAAGAACTGAGAAACCTAGCCATCAAAGAGACCAAGAGGAACCAAGAAATCCAAAACACCATACCTAGCCAAATTGATAATTCCTACAATCACCCTGTGAAACTGCAGAAACTCAACATAGGGACCGAAGATCAACCCAAAATATCTTTGGTGGGAGACTACTGTGATGAGAAAACCAACCAGGAAATACAAATTTTACTACGGGAATACAAAGATTTGTTCCCAAAGACTTTTTTAGAAATGAAGGGAATCAAAGGATTTATGGGAGAAATGAATATTGAGTTAAAACTAGGATCTAAGCCTGTCAGACATAGGCCATATCATCTTAACCCAAGAGTAAAAGAAAAAGTCAAAAAGGAGAATGAAGAGATGTTAGAAGCAGGCCTCATTTTTTCGATAGAAGAAGCATAGTGGGTTAGCCCGATAGTCATCCAAAACAAGAAAGATACCGAGGATATTAGAGTCTACGTGGACTACAAAAGCCTCAATTCTGCTTGTGTGAATGACGCTTTCGCAACACCCTTTACCGATGAGGTTCTAGAACATGTTGTAGGGAAGGAAGAATACTCATTTACAAATGGATTTTTAGGATATCATTAGGTTAGGATTGCTGAAGAGGACAAGAGAAAAACCACCTTCATTACTGAATGGGGATCGTTTGCATACAATGTCATGCCATTTGGTTTAAAGAAGGCCCCTGTAGTTTTCTCTAGGATTGTGATAGAAGCCTTTAGAGAGTTCATTCACAAGTTCATAGAAGTTTATATGGATGATTGGACAATATATAGTTTGCTTAAGGAACATGTAGCACTGCTAAGGCTAATGTTTGACAAATGCTGAGAGTTACAAATCTCATTAAATCTCAGGAAGTGTATCTTCTGTGTGCCACATGGAAATTTGTTGGGCCACATAGTCTGTCAAGAAGGAGTATTGGTAGACCCAGCTAAAGTTGCGGTCATTGTGAATATGATGCCACCTACGAGTATTAAATAGTTGCGCTCCACACTAGGACATACATGCTACTATTGCAGGTTCATTAGGAGATATGCTAACATTACTACACCTTTGGAAAACCTCCTGAAAAAGGTTGAAACATTCCAATGGACTTCTGAATGTGACAAAGAATTTGAGACACTTAAGGAGAAGCTCATTACAACACCGATCCTGATATTCCCAAACTAGGATAAGGAATTTCATGTCCATGTAGATGCTTTAGGAATTGCTTTAGGAGCTATCTTAGCGCAGCCTGGAGATGGAGCCATGAATCACCCTATCTACTTTGCGAGTCTGAAACTGTCAAAAGAAGAAAACAACTACACAACGAAAGAACATGAATACTTAGCTATGATTTATGATTTACATAAATTTAGACATTATCTATTAGGGTCTCACTTCAAATTCTTTACTGATCATTCAACATTAAAATACCTAGTTAACAAACCTGTGTTGGAAGGGAGAATTTGCAGATGGCTGTTATTATTTCAAGAATTTTCCTTTGAAGTCATCATCAAGCCAGGATGATGCAATGTTGAACCCAACCATCTATCCAAACTAGAGTCCGGAGAAAGTGGCGGAGTGGTGGATGACCAGCTCCCAGATGCAGACTTGTTCAGGATTGAGGCCATACCGGAATATCTAGAGGATATAGAAATCTTTCTCAGTACAGGAGCATGTCCCGAAACATATTCTGCAACCCAGAAATGCCACATGGTCATCAGAGCAACCGATTATCAGCTGATCACTAGGAAATTGTATAAAATAGGACTAGACAACATCCTCAAATGATGTGTTCTAGATCATGAAAGGAAGGATATACTCTGGGAATGCCATAGTGGAATTGTAGGAGGACATGTAGGAGGAAAGGAAAAAACACAAAAAATTCTACCAGGAAGGACCGTGGTGGGAAACACTTTTCAAAGATGCAAAAACATACAGCAGATCGTGTGATGTTTGTCAAATATTGGGAAATCTGTCACGTCGATATGAACTTCCATTACAACCCGTTATAGCGCTACAGGAATTTGAGAAATGGACAGTTGAATTCATCGGGCCAATCAATCCCATAACTAAACATTTGAAGGAAAGATATATCATTACCGTAACCGACTACATTACTTGTTGGGCAGAAGCAACAATGGTACAAGATTGTTCGACGAATACTGCTGCCAGGTTGATCTTTGAAAATATCATTACTCGCTTCAGATGTCCCAGGAGCCTAACTAGCGATCAAGGAACTCATTTCATTAGAAACACTATAGCAATACTTACAACATAATTTATGATTCAACATCACAAGAGCATTCCATACCATCCACAGGCCAACAAAATAGTCGAATCCTTCAACAAAATTATGGAAAAGGGACTAACAAAGGTCTGTTGCGTAAACGGAGAGGTCTGGGATGATAGAGTTCCAATGGTACTATGGGCCTACAAGACAACCATGAAGAAACTCCACAGATACACACTGTTCCAGCTTGTTTATGGGAAAGAGGCAGTGGTGCCCACATAGTTCATCACCTCAAGTCTGTATATTTCACAAGCCACACACATGGCAGATGGAGAATCAGTGACATAGAGACTTACAGAGCTACAAGAACTCGAAGAAACCAGATTTCTAGTAGATTTCCATTAGTCAGTTTAAAAGGCAAGACAAAAGTATTGGCATGATTGAAACATTAAGACCAAGGTATTTACAAAAGGACACAAGGTGTTACTCTATGACAACCGATACCGGAGGCATCTTGGCAAATTGCGTATGCACTGGTTGAGACCCTTCCTAGTTGCGGAGATATGACCATTGGGAGAAATATGACTCGCACAAATGGATGGTGTGCTACGACTGGGATGGGTGAATGGCACTCGCCTGAAGCCATACCTATCTCAAAATTGAGAAGAAGGACAATCTCTCTAGATCGATGAAGTTTGTACAATAGTTAGATTTGAGTTTCATTTTTTTCTGAGGTTTTATAAATTCAACTAATAACGTCCATGTGCACAGTATTGCACCATAACACATAGTTCATTTGTTTTGATTAAGTGTTTGATGATACAGAGATGACGACTCAAAAGTACATAACCTGAAACATGAGAAAGTCCATTTCACGACAGTCATAAAAAATGACCGGGACAACCTTTGTGGTCGGAGGGGCCATGAATCCCAATCCAATCTGAGTTAAAGGCCACACAAATCCAGTACAATCACACCCTTTATTTCTATTCCGGTACCTCGTCTATCACCCATTAAGCCATAAAGATGCATTATGCCAATATGCCATATAAGTTTGTGCTGGGACACCCACCCAACAAACATAAAGGTCTCAATTTGGCCACGTCCCTATTCCACTTAAATAAATAAATGTCAAGATCCCCCAATTGGATTTACCTTGATTAAACCGTCCCACCGGACAACTCACACCCTGTTGCATCTATACGGTCATGATGAGGAGCAGTTATTTCTTAAACTTACCCATTAAGCTAGACATAAGACTCTCAGAACTCAACTGAGAACGTATTGTTTCCAAAAACGTGCATAGCTATTTCCAAACTCAGGCGTGCAAACCAGTTAGGACCACTACCAAATATGTCAATGTAGCCCTAATCCTTTTACTGTAACAGAAATGCTAATGCCGAGAGCCACAACAAGCCAGAGAAACATGACTAAAGAAGCAGTACCAGATGAGCTATGTGACCCATGGGTCGAGATCATAGGTGACCTCAAAGGGAAAGTAGAGCATGTCAAGCTACTCGACCTTGATCTCACGGATTCAGCCTTGTTCCCACAGATGCACCCAGACGTCTTTTGGGAGTTAGCTCCAAATGGAACTAGAGATATGTACTTTGTACCAAAAAAGGAGTTCATCAACCTATTCAACTCCACCATCATGAACCTAAGAGACTTACCAATGTTCGACACCACCGACAAAATTGCGCGCTGCATGAAATTCTTGATCAACAGAGTACATGATAGAATTATATGGCTAGATAAGTGGTATCCAATCCATGCAAAAGATATCCAACAACTTACTAGACTATCCTCCAAAGGAGAGGATGTGTCGAAGGGATTTCAAGGCCCCGACAAGCATGGGAAGAAGAAAGGCGAGCTTAGCCTGTATAAGAAATTTAACAAAAAGAGAGTAGGACGCACAACGGTCATCGAACCAATACTGCCTGAAATAGTCTAGACTGGGTGCTACGTCATAGCCAACAAGGTTCTGTGGTCTTATTGTAATGGAGAATGCACTTTAGATGCACTATCAGTCACCGATTTCTGCACACAGGGAGCAGTGTTCAATTGGTGTAGTTTCTTGCTGGAGGAACTACTAGTAGCTTGCAAGGAGGCACAGAAGAAAGGAGGCACCTTTACCTATGGATACCTACTTGTGGCATTCACAATGCTCAAATGGAAGTCACCAGTGGGAAGAAAACCAACAATACCTCATAAAGGGCACCTAGTGAAGATGTTTGAGCCATGGTAGTCCAGATCAGACTTAGAGAACACAACACTCAATAACGAAGCATTTTCCAAATGGTATAATGTTATGATAGACGCAACACAGAGGCTACGCATCCTGCAGGGGATCCTCAATAATAACATGAGGAATATTGCATTCAACATGAACCAACAAAACATAGTTGTTAGGCCAAGGCATGCCAACAAGGAAAATTTCCATACAAAGATGCTACCATTATACTTGGATGAGGAGGCCTTGGACAAAAAAGTTATGTCATGGCCAAGAGTCAAATGAGGCCAGCGTAAATCAGGAATGCACTACATCTTTCCTTCCTAACTGCTCAAGAAAAAATACAAGGAAGTAGGAGAGGAATCGAGCTTAGGTCCCACACCAAAGAAGCCTGATGCTCTGACACAAAAAGACTCAGAGGAGGAAGAAGAAACAACAAAGTTGGAGTGCAGGAAAAGACCACCCCCTCGAGAGATACCAGACGATGATGTGTTGTCAGGTGTGCAGGTCAACCAACTATTGGGCATTGTGCTTGGCATCGAACCACTAGTGAAGAAGCTCAGAACGGGGGTCTCATTGAACAAACCCCTGAACCCATAACCCCTCGTATCTGTCTCTCCACGAACCCGTGCCATGACCAAATCCACCACTATCATTGACATTCAAGATGACCTTGACCCTAAAATGATTCTGCTTACATTCATCATTGAGAAACCCCCACCACTCTAATTACCAAACCTCCTCACCACCATTCCACATCATACCACAACCTCAGATCCAATGCAACTTAACCACCCAAAGATAGAGGAACGACAACCCCCACAGACAACCAGAGAATCCCCCAAGCCCAGTTCAAAAATTCCTGATCCTGACCCTAAAGCGTCAGAGCATCCCATGATGATGGATGTCCCAAATCCAAACCCCTAGGAACAACAACCTGAGTCTTTAGCAAAGGATTAAGATGACCAAAGTAGAGAAGTGATGGAACCCGATCATAACCCGCAAATGCCCTCACCACCCAATGGTGGGATGTCCTAGAAATCACGATGCATGATGTAGAAGCACCGAAAGATACAGATATACCAGATGCGCACAATGAGACATAATCAACAACGAAGCCGGATATGACCACCATGCAAGCGCAAATGGTGCAAGTTCTTCAGAACCCCCAACAATGTGTAGAATTGACACAACTCTGCATAACCAGAATCGAGGTTCTGACGCTCTTACCCGTAGACCTAAGATTGAGGATTGCACTAGAACCACCAACAAAGTACAAGGTAGAAACTCGCTCAGACCATTCAACAGGCAGCAGAATCCCACTACAGTGGTGAGTACCCACTGATGAAACTCCTTCAGCTACAGACCTGGTACAATGGCCAACATCACAATTATTTGGGCTAATTAGAGCCTCAAAGACCCAATTAGAGCAATGGATCCAGGACTCTGAGAGCTCAGCGGAGCTCTCTAGGCAAGAAAAATTAGTTGCATAAACATGTAGAACAGAGGAAAAACATGATAGACTCCTAGCCCAACGCAAATTGAGAAAAGTGCAAACAAAACTTGCAAAAGTTTGGCCGAAGATTCGGAAGGCCACGCCCGACCTACCTGAATCCAGTGAAATAAGAGAACTAGAGCAATAGATCAAGATGTTACAAGAGGCATGGAAACAGTTCGCTACATGAACGAAGAAGATACACGCAAAGTTGTAACAAGTCCAACAAGAATTAGAATAACAACCCCAACAACTCCAAGCTCAAATATAGAAGATGATATTGCAAGGCAACAACACCCGAGCAACATTGCATAAGCACACCACAGACTGCACTAAAATATTCAGAGAAGTCAGCGACTGGATGGGCATCATCGCTTGACAAAATCAGATTTTAGAGGAGGTTAGAACAAAAATTCAGGTGCTGAACAAGGAAGTTGCGGTCACAATAGACCATATGGAGAAACAATAGAAGTTCGATCAAATCCAGTAGGTCGACCACAAACTAAATTCACTCTACAAGGCACAGTCCATAGCCAAGAAAGAGTTGTGCGACTTCCGACTGGTAATCCAGACAACCTACATACAAATTCATTAGGTTGAAGAAACAAAAGACTCTGAGTGGAACTCGTTAGTTGTGGCCAAGCCAAAGGAATACAACAAAGAAGCCACCCAACAATTCCTTGCAAAAGCATCACTCCTCTCCTGAAAGTGGCAGGAGAAAGTTGAAAAATTTCACCAAGTAAAACACTGAGCTCTAGAATTGGTACCAGAATTGGGCCCTTCATTCGAGGAGGTAAAGGAAGAAAAGACACAAAAAAAAGAGCCCAAAGAAGAAGAAAACCTAGATAATGGAAAGAATTAGTTTATCCTATAGAATGTGAAGGAACCAAGTACTTTACTCAAGAACGAGTCAAAGATTGTGGTCGGATCCTGTTGGGCCCTTCATTTTTGGGAAAGAATTGCACAAGTTTTGATTAAGCATGAGTTGTGCAAACTTCATCAGAGGTCGGGAGGAAGAATAACAGAAAGTAGTTGCAGAAGCTAGCACAATAGCAGCTAAGCAACAAACAGTTGCAACAGAAAAAGAAAGTGAGCAAGCTGAACAAAAAGACATAACCCAACTATATATAGGGATGAATATAATTGTAAGAGAGTTAGAGTGAAGTTAATATATGGATTGTTGTTTTTATTGTTCAACCAATCCGTCGATTGGTTTAGAGTCAAGTTGATGTATTGGGCTTTTTTCATGTTTATCCAAATCATCCAAGGTTTTGGGATTATTTGTTGAAACTTGATGTAAAAGACAAACTAGAGACTGCACTGAACAATTCTAGGTAGTTCTGAGTATGTAATGAAGGAAAGATCTGGAAGCTAATATGAAGGAGAACCAAATTTTCAAAATATGATGTGTCGTTGTATGTTACTTATGCATTACATTGTTCCTTTATGGTTTATGAGTTCTGTCTAATGGTTCTATGGTTAATCGTTGTTCATAATGTAAGTGGGTTCAATTCTTGTGGTTAGATGTTACAGATCCGATGTTGTCTCATGCACAAGTACAAGAATGAATTCCAAAAGATCTATGGATCCTCTTTAGTATTTTCCCTACCCTTCCCTATCTATCTGTCTCAGTAATGCTTCGGGTGAGACTTCTTCTCTTCTGAGGAGATGAAAATTCCAGTGCTCTAGACTACATGGTACCTTTTGTTGGTAACCTGAGAAGGACCTTGGTCTGATCAAAATCTGCGCCAACACACTTTGGGAGGAACAAGTGAATAAGAGTGTGGAACTCTTGAATCCCAAATAAACGAAGAAAATCTGGAGCATCAGATCTAGAAGGGGACGCGACGAAAGATCGTGAAATATGGGTGAAAACACTCCAGGGGAACGCGAAAGATGAAAGTTTGAGATCACTGAAGCCTGAACAACCGAAGTAGCTGGGAGCCGTTTATCTGGGCTGGACATGTGTCACCAGATCGTGAACTTCAGAGGATTGTACTACATGGTTTTTATAAACTAGTGTTTTGGAATATCCTGAAGCGCCGAAGGTCAAAGTGTTTAAGGGCCGTTGATCCCAAAGGGAGCACGTGGATCATTGATCTGCGAAGGGACGCATGGAGGATGAAGAATCACTCCGTTGGATAACCGTTGGATCAGGGAGGATAGGTGTCATGGGATCCAACACTCCGAAAGGATTCACTTTGGAGGTTTGTGTTTGTTGAAATTTGAGAATCCCAAAGGCCGAAGTGCCGAAAACGACGAGAGATGTCGATGTGAAGGTGGAAATGTGATGCTATATCTAGAACTTTAGAGGAAAGTGGAGGAGGAAAAGGTACGAATACCCGAAGAAGATATCAATCGTTGATCGAGGAGGGAGAATAAGGACCTATGTATAATTTTTTTGGGTTCAATCACGAGCCCGAAGAGTCAATTCGACTTAGAATATTGAAATATCCTAGACCGTGAGGTCACAGAACCCAAAGAGGGAAGGGGGGATGTATCATTTTTTCCATTACAAACATTCTTAGCATATATTCTATCACTTGGTTTACCCTTTTTGTTTTCCCATTTGATTTTGGATGATAGGCTATGCTAAAATTCAGATTTTTCCCAAATCCTTTTAATAACCCTCTCCAAAAATTCGATGTGAACTTGGGATATCTGTCAGACACAATTTTCTTAGGTACCCCATGCATCCAAGCAATCTCTATCATATATATATATCAACAATGTTGTCTGCCTTGTGAGTTGACTTTACTGCAATAAAATGGGCTGTTGGAGCAAGCAATATTGGGTTTCTATGCAGTAAATGAGGCACAAGGGACCAATGAAGCAACGCACACCAGAAAAGAATAGAAAAGCAATGCAACAGAGGGAAAAGGAAGTAGTGTCCTAGGAATTAAGGAAGATCAATGTAGAGTCAAAGCAAGGAGCAGTTGGATCGAAGACCAACTGTGCATAAGATAGTTAGAAAGTGGACAAGTTGAGTCCACTTAGAATTAGGGGTTTGAGTCATGATGTAAGGGTTTTTATCCATTTTGTAATATACATAGAGGATGTTTGAGGTACATAGGGGTGTCTTATAACTCTTGTGTAAAGAACCTATTTTTGGAGAACTTTTGAGTCACAATGATAGTTGTTGGCTAAGATCTGGGAAGCTTGATTTGTATGAGTTTTGGAGAATAATGAAGTATAATTGAGGGTAAATTCGTAAGCTATTGACCTTGGTGCAATGTTGGTCAACCTCACCACCATTATTAAACATATGATGTAGGGCGCGCAATGCCATATTTTGATGAAGAATAATAAATAAGAAGAAGATGTTTGTGGACGTAGCCTAGGGGGGTGAGCCATGGTAAAATCATGTGTCATGATGTTTGAATGATGTTTTTGCTGTTTCTACAATCATGAGTGAATTATGAATGGCTAGAATAGTATTTTGTAGTGCGCAGTACTGATAATACTGAATGGAATAACTGTTAGTTCTACATGAATGGTACAATATGATGCATGCTAAAGTAGAGGTAGAAGAAGTAAAATGAACATCCCCAATCCCTTCCATGAATGAAGACATATGTGTCCTACAGTCACCCATAAGCCATCTTGGGTGAGAATGTGTTGTGCACTCTATGCGCAGTGTAGCATCTGGTTTACTAGAAGAGATGATGGTTTCTAGGGTTTTGTTGGAGAACTAAGGTAGAACCCGAGTCAACCCATACATTCAGAATGGTCAAACTAATTTCATGCTCATGTGGATGCATCTACAATAAAGTTAAGATAAATACTCACACATCCAAGAGAAGGTGATATAGATCACCTTATAGCATTTTTAAGCAGAAAGTTATCAGATTCAAAACAAAACTACAATACTATAGAAAGGGAAGGATTAACTATGGTGTATGCATTAAATAAATTCATACATTACTTGTTAGGGAAAAATTTCAAGATGTTTATAGATCATTCTTTTCTTAGGTATTTAGTCAATAAGACAACGTTGGGGGGAAGAATATGCATATGGCTACTTCTTAGATGCACAATTGTTTTCAGTACAGATAGCTAATGAGTATTTTGCCGACTTTATTGAGTTTTTGAGTACATGATTTTCACCAAAGGAACTTAATACCGTATAGAAGAAGAACTTGGTAGTTAGAGCTGTAGAATGCCAACTGATTGCATGTCATTTATACAAACTTGGTGTAGACAACATTTTGAGGAGATATGTTATGGAGCATGAAAGTCCTATCATTTTAGTAGAAGCACATGAAGGAATAGCTGTAGGAAACTATGTAGGGAAAGCCACTACACAGAAGGTATTGCATGCGATATTATGGTGGAAAACAATTCACAAGGATTCAAAGGAGTACTGTCAAAATTGTGATGTCTGTCAGAGAGTGGGAAAGCCATCAAGGAGGGATGAGATGCCATTGATACCTCAAGTAACTTTGAAATTATTCGATAAGTGGGCATTAGACTTTCTAGGTCCATTTAATCCACCAACAAGAAGATCAAGGGCTAGATATATTATTACAATGACAAAATACTTAAACAGATGGGATGAGGAAACAACAATGAAGGATTGTAACATAGAGACCGCAACACACTTCTTATTTGAACATGTAGTGAAAATATTTGGATGCCCAAGAATTGTGATGAGTGATGAGGGGACTCACTTTATCAATAGTACAATCTAGGAAATGCTTGGAAAAATTGAGATACATCATTAGAAGAGCGCTCCATATCATCCTCAGACGAACTAGATAATAGAAGCATTTAACAAGATTTTGGAGAATTCCTTGACAAATATTTGTAATGCGAACATAGATGACTAGGATTTGAAAATACCAACAATATTATGGCCTTATATAACTACATGCAAGAAGCTAACATGATAAACACTCTTCAGGTTGGTGTATGGATAGGAAGCAATAGTTCCTTTGGATTATTTGATACCAAGTCTGTACATTGTAGCAATTACAAACATGATAGAAAGAGGCGCATCACAATAAAGATTAGCACAACAAATGGAATTAGAAGAAGACAAAATCATAGCTGGTTTCCATCAGGAGGTACAAAAAGAAAAATATAAAGCTTAGCATGAAAGACATATTGAGAAGAAGAACTTCAAGGAAGGAGATATGGTTCTCCTTGATGAAAATAAATACTTACAAGACCTAGGGAAGCTTAGAATGCATTGGCTAGGGCCATATGCGATAAAGTTTGTCACAAATGGAGATGCTATATAGATGCAGGGTTTAGTAGGAAAGGAAATTCAAGGATTGGTGAATGGTAGTCGACTACAACTGTATAGGGACAATTGAACCACCAATCCTCAGTAATTATAACTCATAAATCATAATTGTACATAATGTATATAGTAGGAAGAAACAAGAAGAAAAACCTAGAAAAATGAGAAAAAACAAAAAATAAGTGGTTAGAGGAATAAGTGATAGACAAATAATTGAAGGATACCAAGCACAAAAAAATCTAGAACAACATATGATAGAAAAGATAGTGCACAAAAAATAGAAAATCAGGACGACAAGAAGTGAAGATACTGCGCATGAGACACATATGACAGAAGGAAAGTCCAGTGCGCTAGAGAAATATGGCAGCACAAAAATACTACTCACTGGAAAAATGAAATAGTTAGGAAAAGAGAAACCGACCATCGAAAAAATGAGGTGCGAAAAGAATGGTTATGACAGTTAGAGAAGTGTGCCTGACAAGATTTGAAGCATTTATGATGGCACTATAAAAGAAAGAATTGGGTTCGACAAGCCACATTGTGACTTCAAGAAAACATAGAGCTAAGGAGTGAAAACCTAATAACGAATAGGTGATTTAGAAGGAAGTCAGTCATATTTCTAAGAAAACCCACACAGATTCAAGTAAGATGGCACCACCAAAGCTCGAAGCTCCTAGAAGGACAATGAGGAAAAAACATAGCACCACAAGGTTTTCGTAGGAGCCAACAATGGAAGTGAAAAACCCTACACAACCAGAGGGAGTGGTGGATGTGAACACTATTCCTTCCCCAGTCATCAAACTAGTGAGCCCTATAGTGGTGGAGAAGTAGGAGCCAACCCCTATGACAAGACAAATGGATATTGACCCACAGAACATGGTAGAGGATAAAAATTCTATGCAACAACCCAACGTGGAAACAATCCAGACAGGATATGAAGCAGATGAGGAAAGAACTAAGTCCGATGAGCCAAGGGTTCAATCTGGTGCAAATCCAATGCAACAGGAAAAATTACGAGTTGAAGAGATCATAGAGAAATAGGTGTTGGACACACCTACTACACTTAGAGGGGGGGTGAATGAGTGTGGGGATCTTTTTCCAAAAGCTTCCCTCTTTACAAAAAGAAAACTCCTTAGTTAACATTCAAGATTTATACATTACCCATTGCTGTCATTTATAACCAGTTAAATGTGAACATATATCAACAACACATATCATCAATAAGTCATTACCACAAGGAACACAAAGAACACAAGATGTATGCACAATTTTTATTTTTATTATGGACAACAATCTGGGGGTTTATCGACAACAACTGAATAGAGTACAACTCTACAAGAGAACCAACTCTATAATGAAAGACTCAACTTACACCCTCAGCACCAACTAAGATGAGGCAATAATCCTCAATAGATATCAATCTGTCAACATGTACGTGACCTGTCAGTAGTGCAACCAACGTGTGCATGCGCCCTAGCTCACTACAGGCCGCGTATGCACGCAGTCAGTGTATACAACAACCCACGTATACCTTCTGACCTGTTAGGGTTTGTCCTTCAAGATCAACTCAGATTTTTTGCAATCAATATATCATTCTCTTTTGTCTCTGACTATCCAATCTGACCACCAGAAGGTCACAACACATCCAAGCTCTCCAATAGATTTCTCATGCTCCACAACAAATCAATATGAATGCTATCTCAATCATGTATAAACAACTAGTATACCATAGCAATCATGTCATCACTGAATCACAAGAGTATTGATCACTCCATCAACCAAATAATCCAAACTGAACCATATCATAGAATCCATACCAAGAATTCCCTAAGAATTCACAATACATCAAACATTAGTATCCATAAAGACAATAATGTAACCATACCAGTGTCTCAGTGATAGATCCGAGGCCATAGAATGCAGATTTGGAACCAACTCAAACACAAGTCTTCACCATTCTATCCACTATATGCTCCCTTTCCTCATACATCTTGCGTACATACTCATCCTATACACAACTAGCCCACGTGTACTTCAATGTATACGCACCCTATACACAGACAACCCGCGTATACATCAGAAAATAGAGTTTTCTGTGAATATAAGAATTTTTCTGTCAAGATCTCTGACATTGCCAAAACTTTGATGCATCCATGAGATCCTCCTCTCACTCTCTTCCTCAGAGTAGATCTTCAATCATGCTCAAGAGATCCACACCAATAAGATTCTCTCACAAGAAGCTCTCCATCAATACTCCAAAATATATTCACAAGAATCTCTCCATTGATCCAAAAAAAGGATGATCTACAAGATACCATAGCTATCTTATTTATACTTTCATCCTCTAGGTCACTTAACCCATTTTTAGGCCACTTAGCCCATTTCGAGGTTACTTAACCTATTTTCCTTATTTTAGGGTTAACCACTTTCCATAAATAGAAAGTTCTCCAATACTTTATCATTTAAATATTCCTTCTTGATTTTGTCACCTTACTTTATCATTTCTTGATTTTTTCACTTTACTTTATTATTTAAATAATGATTTCTTCTTTTAGGTCACTTTGACTTCTTTGACCTTGGGGGCTTCAAGCCTTCATATTAGGGTCCTCCAACTTCATAAGGCCATAACTCTCAAACTGTGAGGAGTTATGTGACATTCCACATACCATCGGAAATGGTATGACAAGCAATATCCATCTAGGATAGTTTCACCAACAATTTCCTTTATATTCATCTCATTATTCCACATACAAGCATGGGTCCTCCAACCATTCTTCTAGGATAACTCAATCCACAAAGTGTCTTCCCATGAGGGATTTCACCATAATGGGACCACTTTGGATTTTATCCATTTGTGCACATTATCAATCATGATAAGCCAATAATGAGTCATCTTTTCATCAAACAAACTATGCATCATCATGTATCAATGAAAACTCATTGATCCATCTTCATCTATGCATCATATCAATGATCCATGTTTATCAATTGGTTTCCAATTTTAAATCTATCATTCTCATCAAGGACAATACATATACATTTTTCATCAATCATCAATCAATCAAATACTTGACATCAATCAATCAAACCATTTTCATCAATGACACATGATCCAATAATCTCCCAAATAATCAAACCATTGGCATCAATGACAACATGATCCAACAATAGGAGTCTGGAGAAAAAGAGGAAGAAGAAGAGAAAATGTTCTAAGAGGTAGGGCCTTCAAGGGTGCCAACAAAGGGGAAAGGGAAACAAATGATCCAGAGGTCACCATGCAAGAAATCAAAGGTAACCCACCTGTTACCACGCATACCAACAAGAGTGAAGGTTTTACCATATTTGCTAGGATGCGTATGTAAACTTTGCTATGTGAACCACGATGTAAACTAAAGAGACAAATTTATGGAATTTGAGACACAAGTATACATGGAGAGAAAAGGGGTTAGTTCGACAGGAGTACCAATATTAGAACCCAAGCAATGGATAACATGTTTATATAACACATGAATAATGAACCTTCTAGAGATCCCGCATTTTGGAATGGGTAAGGATGTAAATAAATGCGTCAAACAATTACTAGAAGTAATGCACAGAGGAATTCTGTAGCTAGATAGGCCAATCTAAATTAACGTCGAGTGAATTCCCAAAATAACTGGTCTACCCACAAATGGTGAGAAACCTGTGCAGTGTCTAGATGACAAGGCCAAGGAGAAAGACTTGACAGAAGAAATGAAGCAAACCTATGGAAAAAAGAGACGATCCAAGGTGATCATCATAAACAAAATCAATGAACCAACAACGAGGTTAGAAACAAAGATTATGGAATGTAAATTTCTAAGGAAGTGTCACAAAGAAGAGGAGCTAACAGGGGTGATAGTAGTAGTTTCACAATGTGCAAAGGGGACTGTACTTAGCTAGAGTCCATATCTGTTAAATTTATTTTTGGATGATCGTCAGGATGCCCAGGATTTAGGCACAGATTTCCACTATTTTTGGTTACTCATACTTATTGCATTATATGGATGGAGACACCCCAAATACAACGTATTTTGTTAGAGAATCAGAAATTGCTTCACAACATAGTATGTAACATTTTGGCACAAAAATGTCGTAGAGGAAATAAAGACAAACTCTAGTATATTTGCGACATATCTTGAAGAAATACAGGAAAAGGTGGACGAAACTTGGAGGATCCTACCAAAGGTGGTGGAGGAATACAATAATATAGCCAACTTCAAAGCATCAAGGCATAATATGTGGATATAAGCAAAAAGGGATCTAGAGAAGGAGTGGCTATAGATGAGATACTGTTTCACAACAGAGGAAGTGCAATGGGCATTGAAAGACTGGCAGAAGGAATGGAAGGTTCCAATGGAACCAAAAAAATATAAGAAACAATCAAAAGAGGGCCCCTCACAGAAGAAGAGTACCCCAACAAGGATTACAAGAGCAACAACAGAGCACACTATTGGCCCTTGCCAAGTTTTGAGGGATCTGGTTAAGTTTGACCTATTTTGGGACTTCGACAACCTGTCGAAGGAGGAGAACAAGATGAAGTGGAGATCACGGGATCTCGACCCCTTTTTTGGATTTGGGAATACGTAACGGGAATGGGATGTTGGCCCATGGGTTTACCCATGTTTAGGCCTATTTTGTATGTATAAATAGAAGGTTAGGCAATGTAAGAAGTAGTGGAATAGTGCACAAGTGTTGTGCAAGTTGGCTAAGTGCTAAGAGTGGGATCTGTGTGATCAAGATTTTTAAGGCTTCGTGCATATTGTATGAGACTTTCAGAGTTAAGTGCAAGTCATTGTAAGAGACTGTGAAGGCTTTGCGCTGCAATGCAAGGAAGGAGGATCTAGCGAGGTGTGCCGATATCCTATCCTAGGCGAAGTAGGATTTTGAGGCTCTGTGCTTGTAATCGATTGACCGAAGACAATAAAGAAGAAGAGTTGGTGGATGTATCCCCAGGGTGGGGGTGAATCACGTAAATATTGTGTTGTCTTTCTCTGTGCTTTGTCGTGATATGTTTATGCATTCTTTAGCTAAGTGATTTGATAGAGATAGATAAATATGCTTATGCTTTGTGCTAATAATGTGCAAGAATGTTAGATCTAACCTATATGAGGGTGCTTAGTGCTCTATTGGAGGGAACCTCACAGAAGGAAAATTTTCAAAATTGGAGCTTCACTGGGATATCAGAACAACGACACAGGGTACTTCGCCATGTTGAAGCAATATAGCCATTGGGGAAATTATAACTGTTCTAACGACGCTCTGAATGGGTAGAAAGACATTTATGGTTCGCCACTAGACTGTTGGACCGTGCCATAATGGATCGAACAGAGTTAATGAAGGCATTATAACCGTTGCAAGTGACTCGTTGTCGAGTTACCTATTTATCCCGTCTCACCAAACAATGAGAACACTTTTTCCAACTGAGAATTTGAGCCTGCAGACTAAGTTGTTTTCACAATCATCGTACTCTGTCCGTCTATACTCTTGTAGTGTCTAAGTTACCCTCTGGATAGATAATTTCCATCCCAAGCACATATGTCCGAAGGGCTCACCGCAGTTGAAGAATTAGTGACCGAAGTACTCCTCGACCTAATGACTAAAAGAGTCATGTCAGAGAGAGGATTATCTATAGGTGTACAGGCTTCATCTATGAGAATAATTCAAGCATCACCATTGACTGCTTGCGGAACAGAACCATCCTGACCGTCCGATGAGAGGTGAACTAAGTATAGGGATGACTTATCAAATTCTAAATTGATTCTGACCATCTTACCCATCTATATACCACCTTTGAGTGGTTCTGTAAACCGCGAGAGCATACCTAGAGATTTCGAGTATGCCTTGGTCACTGTGTACCTCCCGAAGGGGATACACACAGTGCGAGTAGACCAAGATAAGATTGCAACATTGAATTTTAATGACTTCAACCTCAAAGATTGTAAATTCTACAACATGTTATCCCCACATAAGTATCTGAATAGAACAAAAGGGGAAAACTCAAAGGTAATTCCCCAAGCATGGACCCATAACCCCGAGTAGTCCACCCTACTCAATGTCATGAAAATTCCCCACTTCGGAGGACACCAAAAGGTGAATGCATGTGTCAAGCTTCTACTGTCTTGTTACCATGGAGGATATTTGTGGCTAAACCACCGTATCATAGCTGATCCAACCTTGATCAATCAGATCATGGGTTTGAGTATGCAAGGACCCAATCCACATGATTTCTATCCTGGAAAATCCATGGATCGTGCTCTTGCACAAAGGATCAAGGACACTTATGGAAATGTTGAGAAGGGCATGTGAGGCTACAAGGTAGCCTCTATTTAGAATGGAATATTGTGCCTCGCCTGTCAGATGATTGCAGGGAAGTTAGTATGCAAGAACCGACCCACCCAAGTGACTGGTTTTGTAGTCGACCTCCCAGGGAATTACACGGAGGGCCTATAAATGAATTGGGCAAAGTACCTGGTGAAACAATTAGAACTCGATTGCAGAGAAGCCCAATATCAAGGGTACAATTTTCATCTCAGCTGGCTATTGATCCTGATCGCTTTCATTTCCTGGGAGATGCTGGAAGGTGAGACCTTCCTGGACATCGAGCCATTTGAACCATTGGCTGCAAAGTTCAGTACATTGTGGTACTCAAGTGACATGAATAAGCAATGGCAGTGAAATGACATGTTCCATACTTATGATAGTTAGTTGAAGATATCCATACAGTCCGAGCCTCACATGACGCTGAACACTTTACATCGATTTAGGCCTCTGATGAAGTTCAACGCTGATCGACATTTCATTTATATCACAACGTGAGATGACGAGCACAAGAACCAAATTCAGTCCTATTACAAGCTGATAGAGGAGGACTTAGAGGAGATTACAAAGGAATGGTCTATTGACCTCCTCATTCCAGTAGACCCTGTGGAGATATCCGACATAGACAACCCAAAAACTGTGCAAGATACACTCGGGCCTAGCAAAACAAAGAAGACTGAAGAAGTACAATATTTAAGCAGTGCCTCAGTGAAGACTGCTTCCATATTAGCAGAGAAAGGGGGTGATGGAAAAGAGATAGATGGTGCAGAAACTGAACAAAATAAAGGCAAAGTAACACCGCCTAGAGACAAGGAGGACCCATCAAAGAAAAGGAAGGTTTCTCCCCTGAAGCCTTCCTCCCAGAAGAGATCAAAAGCCCCTATAACTAAGATGCTGACCATCCTCATCTCTAATGATTTCAATTTCATCATAGCAGCCCTGAATGATGCTTTGCTGGAGATAGCAGAGAAGCAACAAGCTAAATAGGAGGTGTGATAACCCTAATTTGCACCAGACATGGATACCTGGCATCAGGCCATCTCACTTGCTACTTTTTCCAAGCCACCATTGAATAACTCTTCTAAAAACCATCCTTTTGAAGATGTACGTGCCCTGCACCACTGCTTCCTGTGTGTATACGCTAGAAGACACATTACATCTCATGTATACTGACAAAAGAACAAAAAATAGAAAGTTGTAGATGGAACACAGATTTCCGGGTAATTGCCTAAACTGTTTTTCCACCCATAGCTGGTTACTCAATCGGATAACTACCCTCTTTTAGCCTATAAGGGAAGAGGTAGGGGTCCCATTTTAAAGGATAAAAAATAAAGGAAAAGAAACTCTACCCTTTTTTGTATTCCCCTTGCCCCAATCTTTTGCAACCATTTTGTGAGAACTAAAGAGGAGAAGCATATGTGGAAGCAATTGGTGCACAGTTAAAGAGGATCCCATGATTAGATTCGAGGAGCAATAGCCAATATCACCATTGTAAGTGAATTTTGTGAGATTAATAAAACTAATTACTTTTTCCGTCCCGCCATACGAGGTGTTCAATATTCAATTTTAATTTATATTTTATTAGAACATCTAACCCACTAATTCATATATAAGATGCATGTTCGTAGTTCTTTGTTTGTCTGTTTGTGAATGCAGGTTGGCATTGGGAGGATGTTACACATTATTTTCGTCATCCCTATGACCGTTAATGATGTAAACCTATCTGTTTCCTTCAGAGGGGTTAGTGTCCCGAGTTCCTGAAGAGAGAAGGCAGAAGAAATTTTCCTGAGAAAAGAAGTTGCATTTTCCCTTGTAAAAACCCTGTAAAAAAGGAAGTTCACAGGTTACTATATAGGTAGGGTGCGAGAATGCCCGATTCTCATAGGTTACACCATAGCTAGGGTGCGAGATGTTTGTAGGTTTCTCTATAGGCAGGGTGCGAGAATGCCTACACGTGGGAAAAACAAGCGTTTTCTTGAAACTTCTAGAAGGAGAAACTTCTATGGTGAGGTGGCATCCGAATGGTTTGGATCTTACTCGCTTTCATGATTTAGTGGGATCATCCTAACCTCCTCACCTTAGCCTCTTCAACTTATAAAAGGAGAGGAGTTCTCATGGAGAAAGTTAGCTTTGGTTAGCTTGGAGCTTTTGGGGATTAGCTTAGCTTTGTTTGGCTTGGAATTATTAGCTTGGTTGGAGTGGCTTTGATATTTGCTTTGTCAAGATAGATTGTGAGTAGCTATTAGATCCATGGTCTCAGAATCCTTGGAGCAAGAAGTGTGTGGGAAACGAAGGACAATTGGAAGGGACCTTACGACATCAAGGCCATGGTTGTAATCTCTCTTTCACATTTAACATGATACAATAATATGATTCTTTCCTATAAAGCTTGTTGTGTTTTATTGTATGATTCCTTGATCACATACATAGGTTTATATTGAGTTTATGCTATTACTACCACTTTGGTTGGTTGCGTTCTTTTGCAGGATCATGATTGTATGAGCATTGGAACGGAGCTAGGATTACAATGGCAAGAGGAAGCGACATTTAAATGGTATGTCACCCATCCCTCTTTAGTTAGTAAATTCAATATCTAAAAATTAAGGAAAGCATCATGTTCTAGTGTGTTTTGTTCTAGATCCAGGTGGATCTAGGGAGATCAGTTAGTGTCTACACCTACCGATTTGTTCGATAACAAAATTGGTGACTCCACTAGGGAACGGATTGTTTCCTAGTTAGTCTAGTTTCCCTTGCTTTGATTGCTTGTTTTCTGGTCTCTGAGTTTGCGAGAGATCCATCCAGACTCTATGGATCTAAAAGTTCACTCAAATTTAGTCCTTTTTCAAATTTTTGCTTGTTTACAGGCATTCTCGCACTGTACCCTTTAGTGGCCTACGAGAAACACCTGAGTTCGCACCTTGGTGTTAAGTCCAGTGCGAACTCCTCGCAGTCAACCTTTGTTTAGCTTGTGAGAATCTTTGATTCTCGCACTGTAATACACTGCCAGCCTGCAAACTTGTTTGTAAAATTTTTTGGATTGGGTCTTGTTATTTTTTGATGCTCAGTTTTGCTTTGCACAACCGGATTGAACTTTTGGAACCTATATTGATCTGTTTACAGTCTTCTTGACATTCCTTGAGTTTCTTTTATCCATCTTTGCTTTGTTTTGTTTTGAAGGATTAGTCTCTTGCTTTGAGTGTCTTTCAATTACAAAGCATGCGTTTTCTTTAGAATTGTTTAGGGAAAGATAAGATTTCTTCTGAATAGTTCGCTTTAAAAGAGAACTTTTAGTTTGGGTTTCTTTGTTTTAAGAAAGTTCATTATTTCTTTTAGTGACATTTTTGAAACAAAAAGATTTATTTTCTTTCTTTATATTAGATTGGGGGCATCCTTGCATTTGAAGTAGTGGAATTGCATGATTCTTGGCATTTTTTGATCTTAAATTATGAAAAAATTATGATCTTAAATTATGAATCATGCATTGGTGTTCAGTACCTTTTTCTCATTTCTTGATAATCTTGATATTGATGAGTTTAATATATTTTGGGACATTGTGCATATGGGAATGCTAAATGTTTTCTCCTTCTCGTAGCATAGCTTTCATCGAAATGAAAAGATTGCATTTTCATATCTTTGCATAATTTTCGAGTTGGTCAAAACACCATATTGTTCACACCATTTTCCTTTTGAGTAACAACAACCTTAAAAATAAAGCGCTTATAAAAAATGATTAGACATTTTACTCTTTTCTGGTAGCAAACCTACATTAGATTAGTTGTAGGGCTTTGGAATAGGTGTGAAAGATAACTTTCCAAAGCTGCAAACAAACATAGTATCTTGTGATAGGGAGAGTTAAATCCACTTACTTCATTTTGTCCTGGGAATCCCTTCTCACACAAGGGTCAATAACGAGGTTTCATTGAGACTAGTAGAGTTACTCACCCTGCTTTGTTGGTCTTGGTGTAGAGATTACGTTTATTATGGGGGTCACTTGAGAGGTATACCCACAATGATGAGTGGAAGCCTTTCAAGTTGATTTCAGGATAGATACCTTGCCCTTGCACGTGGATCGGACTATCGACTGTTTCCCCAGGCATCACTGTAGTGATTGGTAACCTTAGTGGCCTGTCTCTCTAGG
>JZKD02S1802214.1:97909-117719 GCA_000966675.3 Picea glauca
TCTTTAGTTAGTAAATTCAATATCTAAAACTTAAGGAAAGTGTCATGTTCTGGTGTGTTTTGTTCTAGATCCAGGTGGATCTAGGGAGATCAGTTAGTGTCTGCACCTACTGATTTGTCCGATAACAGAGGAGACTTACAGTCGAGGAGCAATTGAACGCAAAAGGATCGACACCAAACAAGGAGTTCAAGGTAGAGTTACCGGATCCTTTTATCCTTGTGTTTTATGCATGAATGTGGGGTCTATGCCAGGATAAATTTAAAAAGTAGGAGACTTTAGGCAGTTATTTCTGAATGCATTACAAAGCCCTTAGTGCTTGTCAGTAAGGGGGTTTTCCCATCCACATCAGAATTGGCGACCATACTAGGGATTGATCTCTAGGATTTTTTTGGGATACTTTTTGGGTGTTTTAAATTGGTTTGATTACCTTTTTATGAGTTTCTACAAGAGTCTAAGTTTGTAGGGATTCTGTTCTTCCATACCAGTACTCCCTACTTTGATTGCTTGATTGTTGTTTTATGTTTTGGGAAGTTACCGAGGTATACGCGACCTGTACAAGGCATGCATGCATATATACATGCTCTACCTTTAGACAACTCACGTACATACGCTGGCTGCTGAAGTGTCAGTAGCGTGCTTGAGTTCAAAAAATCTTAAAAAAAAAGGAGAGGCAATCATCCTCTTCCCTGTCTCAGGGGTTTTCTTGATCTAGTTGTGGTCTCTATTGTTGCAGTCTGTAGCCTAAGTATAGCCTCAGATTAGCTTTGCTTTATCAAAATTCTCCTTACTTTTTTTTTATCAAAGTAAGTTTTTGTGTCTTTAAGGGATTCTGGTTTTCAATACTAGTACTCCCTGCCTGATTTACTGGATTGTTAGCTTTCATTCTTGAGAAGTTACAGAGGTGTCCACAGTCTACAGTGAGCCTGCAGGTGTACATACGCGCCCTACTTTTGGATAGCCCGTGTACATATGCTGGCTGCTGAAGAGTCAGTAGCGTGCCTGAGTTCAAAAAATATTTAAAAAAAAGAGGAGAGGCAATCATCCTCTTCCCCGTCTCATGGGTTTTCTTGATCTAGCCCTGATCTCTATTTTAGTAGTCTATAGCCTAGGTTTGACCTCAACATATCTTTCTCTTTTGTGTCTTTAAGGGATTTTTGTCTTCCATACCAGTACTCCCTGCCTATGCCTGACTGTTGGTTTTCACTTTTTTGAGAAGTTGTAGAGGTGTACGCGACCTGTCATGGGCCTGCACGTGTGCATATGTGCCCTACCTTTTGACATCCCACATGCATACACATGCTGTTGAAGTGTTAGTAGTGTGCCTGTGTTGAGAAAAGAAGAGGCAGTCATCCTCTTCCTTGTCAGAAGTCACACTTTTCAGGGGTTTTCTTGATCTAGCCCTGGTCTCTGTTATAACAATTTGTAGCCTAGGTCTGACCTCAACATAGCTTTCTTTTCATCAAAAGATTTCTTGTGTTTCCTAGCTTTTCTAACCTATTTTTAGCTTGAAATTTTTAGAATCTTTTGTTATTTTTTCTTTTATTGGAAGAAAATATAAAAAATAAACTTAGTTTGTTAGATCTCTTTCTTTCTTGGCATTTGCTTTGCATTATTATTTGGAAAAGAAAAAGAAATTAGCATAGTGTTGTGTTTTCTTCTCATCTTAAAATCTTTTCAAAAGAAAAATAAGAAAGATAATATTTCTTTGCTAGTGTTCTTATAAGTTTCTTTTTTTGCAAGTGTATTAACAACATCAGTTGCACTACCACACCTTTTGAGTAAGTCAAGCCTTAAAAAGAACACTTAATTAAAAGTAATTAGACTTTATGTTTGTAGGGTCCATGAAATAGTCTAGACTAGAGCCTTGATTTAGGTTGGAGAGGAAACTCTTCAAGGCTATAAAAAAAACAAAGGAGTCTATGCTAGGGAGTGAAAAATTCCAGTAACGTGGAAACTATTCAGGACCCCCCTCTAACATAGGGGATAAACACGAGGTCATGTGTGGAAAGGTAGCGGAGATAACCCCTCCAAAGATAGACCAATCGTAGCGGAGGAACACATATAGAGGGATTTTCTTTGGATTCTGTTGATCACATTTTCCATGGAGCTTCATGGGTCTCGAATCTGTTCGAGGTCCTCGGTCATCTTCCGGAACACTTTCTTTCGATACCTTTGATAGGTTTTGGGCTTGATACCCTGCTCATTGTGGTCCACCCGACTGTCAACTGTACTCGCCTGGTAGTTGTTCACAAGCTGGAAACCTAGTTGCCTTTACTTTAGGGACTTACACAGGTGACTGCAAGGGTATACTGCGATACCTAGGGCAGATGTTGGGCCACTCTTTGTAGAGTATACTCAGAGGGTGATTCCATGTTCGAGTTGCACTTGCACCGGTAAGTTTCTCTAGTGTTGACTGGTGTAACTGTTCTTCCAACTAGTTAATCGTTTGCTTGATTTTCCTTTAGGAACTTTTAGTGTGTGCTCCTTAGTTTTCCATAGTGAGTTATCCAGTCATTTCTTTGGGTCTTTGACCTAGGGTGGTACACCAACCACTCCGTCAGTCATGAGGAACTTTTGTTCTTCCACTTAGAAACTTGGAGCTACCTCTTTATAGGCGTTGTTTTGATTAACACTGGTTTGCCAGAGTCAGTGTGTGAGAATTTTACAGACTTGAACGATCCCGCAAGGGGAGAACCTATGCATAAGATATCCATGTCTAAAGTTTCGGATGATACCAACCAAGGAACCAATTCGCAAGAGGATTCTTGTGATTTTCCTTTTCTCGGAAACGTTGGTGTCCATTTGATGGCCACTTTGTACATTCCTGGGTTGAATGTGGGACTACCGGTTTGGTTGGGTACCATTCCAAATGTCTTGAGTGCTCTTGACACTCCTCAGTTGATAAACTTTTGTCATGGGAACCATGCTTATGTTCCTTCACCAACAAAGTTTTCTCCTCCTCCGTCTCCTGCCTCTGGTGAAACTACAGTTTCTAGTAACCAGAAGTCTAAATGAAGTAGAAAGAGGAAGAATAGGAAGAAGAAATCACTAGCCCTTGCCAGTCATGCTGGGGGAAAAAGTCCAGTCACTGATAATCATATTAGAAATAGGTATGTAGCCTCTGTGAGTCATGTTATTGACCCATCACCAACCTATGTAAGTCACGTTGAAGATGTGCAACTAGCTACTGCTAGGCATGTTGGGGGCGTTGATTCTATTGAGAAACCTAGACGGATAGGATGTAAACCTAAGTTCCCTTGTAAGATTTGCAAGGGATATCACCTTACTCATCTATGCCCTGTCATTCTAGAGGTACAAATATTGTGGTCCCTGTCTGCAAGATCTTTTGATTCTGAGTCTTCTGAGGTTTCCTCACAGTCTAGTCAGTCATTGGTTGAGAAAGTGGTCATGCTGATGCAGTCATTGGCTGATCCCACTCCTCTTTTTGGGGGTGAGGTTTCTTTAGACCATGTAGTCTCGTATCCTATTCAACCATTGGTTGAGAAAGTGGTCATGCCGATGCAGTCTTTGGTTGATCCCACTCTTCTCTTGGAGAGTGTAGAGTCTACCAAAGTGTTCATGCTGATACAGTCTTTGGCTGATCCCACTCTTCTCTTGGTGAGTGATGTGTCTACCGACTATGTTTTTAGCATTTCCAGTTCAGTACTTTTAGAACAAGGTGGCATTCTGCTCATTCCTAGCACACCTCCTCCAAGCCATAGGATGGTTTCCTTTGATTGGAATGACCTTGTTGAGCCTCGTCTTCGTTCTTATGAACCTTTTCAAATAAGGGTTGAAGTTAATTCAACAAACATTTATCGATGTATTGTGGATGAAGGAGCCTTTGCAAGTATTTTATCCTCCTCGGTTTAGAAAGTCTTGGGATCTCCCAAGATTGTGTTTGATTCACATGAGCTGTTGGATTTTAACAGACGTCCTAGTGAATATTTGGGGATTCTTCCTCAGTTGCCTATTTATTTAGGTGGGAAGACTGTCCTTGTTGATGTTATAGTGGTGCAAGGCTCGTTAGATTTCAATATGATTCTTGGGCGTGATTATGTATATGCTATGAATGTTGTGGTGTCTACGCTCTTTCGGATGATGCATTTCCATCATAATGGAAGCATTGTCACTATTGACCAACTGGCCTCTGATAATAAACATCCTAATTCGGTGTTATTTTAGACTACCCCTCTACATGTTCCTAGTGTTCGTGTAGAATCTACCCCACCATGGGTTAATTATGTGGCATCTTATCCTCGGTGTTCAATTTCTTCTGAGAAGGAACCTGTGTAATCATGTTTGCCTTCTGTGTAATCATGGTTTGTGTTATCTTCCCTTTTGGGATAATTTCCAAGTTAACTATCAAAGAGACTCTTGGTTTGAGCCTAGTAGTGGGCTCTACCTGAACCAGTTTCATACATGAGTCGTAGCCCCCTCGGATAATCTTTGAATCCCTTTACAAATCCTCTAAACATGAAAATATTGCTGAGCAATCTTGTTCCCTTCACGCTCACCAAACTAAAATTCGAAAGCACGTCTATCCGGCGATAGTTTACCCCTTTTTGAGTCCGGATGGTCATTTGTACGAACAAAGGTATACTCTAGGAGCCTTGATTCTCTAGAAGAGTATTCTCAGGTATAGATTTAACCATTTTTTGGGCCTGAGGGGATGAATTTACGAAAAAGGAACCCCCGTGGAGTCCATAGTTAATCTCTTTTCAGACTCCCTAAAATTGAAAAGATTGCCGAGTGACCTTATTTCTTCACACTCGTTAAATTGGTCAAGACGAACACCCCTTACGGAGTCCATAGTTAATTTTTTTCAGACTCCTTAAATATGAAAAAATTGCCGAGTGATCTTGTCTTTGTCACACTCGTTAAAATGGTTTTGAATAGACGTCTTTTCGATGCTAGTTTACCCCTTTTTCGAACCGAATAGACTACCTTCAAAAAAGGTACCTCACTAGAGTCTCCTTTTACTTTTTTCAGACTCTCTAAAGATGAAAAACCATCGAGCTTACCTTCTCTGGGATCGTTAAAATTACATCAAAGGATGTTATCATTGTGTCTTGTTAATCGCATTTGCATTCTTGCATCTTTGGCCTTATGCTGGGTCCATGTTTCCCTCAACTGAACCATCTGAAGCATGCCTCATACGCAAGCCTTGTAGCAGTTTGCCTCTGCGTGTTGACACCTTGACCCATGGAGGGATTTTCTCGAGTGCCCTTTTCCTGTATATGTCTCCTTTCTTTGAGCATCAGTGTGTTCCTTGCGCTTGGAACTAGTATGTTTGCAACACTCGTTCCCCCTTTGTAACGTAGCATTCTTTTATTCTTTTTCAAATTTCCTAGAAATTATTGAAAAAGATGAAAAAAAAATCAAATATACCCCAAAAAGAGGAAGGGAAAAGTATTTTCTTTTTGTTAGCACATGACTCGCCCTTGGACAAAGCACATCCTTCCGCTTGTTCATAAAGTTATGGGATTTAATAGACCTTAGGAAGATTTTCTCCCTACATAGAGCTATGTCCTCTTCCATTTGGTTATTCTTCAAAACATATGGAGAGTTTGCATTACATCCTGCATCATGAACTTATGTCAATACTATGCTGCCTAAGTCTCATCAATTGTCATGCTATTGTCCAAGGGAAGTTTTTACCAAGCTTGAGTCATCCCTTCTTCAGTTTGTCTCTTGACCTCATGCCCAACCATCCCAAAAATCCCAATCAAGTCTTTGTTCGATATCAATGAAGCCCTCAGCCTGATCATCAATATCCTCTAGTCTGTTCCTGACAAGCCATCAAAGACCTTTGGGTAGTAAAGTTGTACACTCATATTACACTCCTACCTGAGTTATGAATATTTTGAAGTTGTTTCTCAAGATCTAAAGGCCTCATATCTAGCCACGAGGAATCATCAGCTTCGTGAATATGGATACTATACATGTATATCTTTTTGATTTCGAGATGTAGATCCACTGTGTATTTCTCGCAGCTACACTTTATATAGTTATATGACATGGATTTGTAGTGTATTTGATTGGTAGCCATGATTTTGTTTCATTCAGATCATGGGTATGCCCGCCTCAGTGAGACAATTTTTATTTTGTAGATGGCACCTCCCAAACTCTGGTCCCTGGGCTCACTCCCTTCGTATGTTGGTAAATATTTTCGGCCATCAGAAGCTATTCTGGCCTCACACATTAGGGGGCATATGTTATAACCCTAATTTGCACCAGACATAGATACCTAGCTTCAGACCATCTCACTTTCCACTTTTTCCAAGCCACCATTGAATAACTCTTCTAAAAACCATCCTTTTGAAGATGTACACGCCCTACACCACTATTTCCCACGTGTATACTCTATCTGACCCATTACAACCCACATATATTGACAAAAGCACAAAAAATAGAAAGTTGTAGACAAAATACAGATTTTCGGGTAATTTCCTAAACTGTTGGCCACCCATATCCGGTCACTCAACCGGATAACTACCCTCTTTTAGGCTATAAAAGAAGAGGTAGGGGTCACATTTCAAAGGAGAAAAAATAAAGGCAAAGAAACTCTACCCTTTTTTGTATTACCCTTGCCCCAATCTTTTGCAACCATTTTGTGAGAACTGAAGAGGAGAAGCATATGTGGAAGCAGTTGGTGCATAGTTGAAGAGGATCCCAAGACCAGATTCGAGGAGCAGTAGCCGATCTCACCATTGTAAGTGAATTTTGTGAGGTTAATAAAAATAATTACTTTTCTCGTCCCGCCATATGAGGTGTTCAATATTTAATTTTGATTTATATTTTATTAGAACATCTAACCCACTAATTCATATATAAGATGCATGTTTGTAGTTCTTTTTTTGTCTATTTGTGAATGCATGTTGGCTTTGGGAGGCAAATTGCAGTCGAGGAGAAACCGAATGCAAAAGGACTGAAACCAAATGCAGAGTTCAAGGTAGAGTTATCAGATCCTTTTATCCTTGTGTTTTATGCATGAATGTGGGGTCTATGCCATGATAATAGTAGAAAGTAGGAGACTTTAGACAGTTATTTCTGCATGCATTACAGAACCCTTAGTGCTAGTCCATAGGGGGTTTTCCCACCCACAATCGGAGGAGATGTACAATAGAATTGAGGTAGAACTCCAAGGGGTGAAGCAGGCACTATAGTCCAGCCACGCAGTCTCCACTGTGCCTATGTCACTAGGAACACCGGAACCAGGAGATGAACCAACTCAACTCCAATGGCTCGCTGATATAGTCGAAGCTCGCCTTAGATGAGCACAAGAGGAAACATCCTAAGCCTCCCAGGCTTTGGTACAAGTATAAGGAGTACTTGTAGAACATCACCGAGCTGTCGAACAGGAAAAGAGTGCTCTGCAAGAAAATTTCGATGAAGAAAAGGCACAGCTGCAACAAGGCAAGGAACAATTGCTTGCTGAGCAACTTGAAATGAAGGAAGCGATCAACATAGAACTACACTCTGTGACTATTGTAGAAATAAATATAGAGGATCAAGTCACAAATAAAGTAGCACAACTTGAAGATGTGATCCAACAGCTGCAACAATGCATTGTAGACCTAGAGCTATGCACTGTACCTGAGACACCACAGGAGGTAAAGGACCAAAGAGAAGAAACTGCCAGGAGAATAGTTGAAAGGCTAAAGGACCTCACCTTAGAATGTAAGAAATTCACTGATCGTAGTGCCCAGACATATGAGAAACTCACTGAGAACCCACAGTTGTAGGCACTAGAGTCGCAGCTCCAGGAAGCGAAGAAACACGCAAAAACACTACAGGACTAGCTAAAAGCCTTGACAGCTGTGGAGAGAATGAAGAGATCTCAAGAGCAGCGAATCACCCAATAGTATATCCACACTATCCAAAGCATAGTTATGGAAGTAAATTAGAGACTCCGACCTATACAAGATAAGGCCTATCAGTTTTTTACAGAGGTAGAAGGCCAAGGAGAAGAACTGGAGCAGGTTAACACCGCAACAGAACAATGCCTGGAAGGACCTATGAATGATGTAGTAATTCAAGAGTTTGTTGAGCAAGAGATTTTAGCACAACAACAAGTCAAAGTAGTTCGAGCCATGATCGAAGTGTTCAAAGCAGAACTTCCTATATCAAAGTGAATCTGGACAAGTCATAGGTGAGTGTTGGGGGCCTGTTGGCCCTTTCCAATTTTTGAGGGATCTGGTCAAGTTTGAACTATTTTGGGACTTCGATAGCCTATCAAAGGAGGAGCGTAAGAAGAAGCATAGATCACGGGATATCGACCCCTTTTTGGGTCCTTTTTCAGATTTGGGAATATGTAACGGGAATGGGATGTCGGCCCATGGGTTTACCCATGTTTAGGCCTATTTTGTTTGTATAAATAGAAGGCTAGGAAATGTAATAAGTAGTGGAATAGTGCGCAAGTTTTGTGCAAGTTGGCTAAGTGCTAAGAGTGGGATTTGTGTGATCAAGATTTGTAAGGCTTCGTGCATGCCACATGAGACTTGCAGAGCTAAGTGCAAGTCATTGTAAGAGACTGTGAAGGCTTTGTGCTGTAACACAAGGAAGGAGGATCTAGTGAGGTGTGTCGATCTCCTATCCTAGGCGAAGTAGGGTTTTGACGCTATGTGCTTCTAACCAATTGACTGAAGAAAATAAAGAAGAAGAGTTGGCGGACATAGCCCTAGGGTGGTGTTGAACCACGTAAATACTGTGTTGTCTTTCTTTGTGCTTTGTCGTGATATGTTTATGCATTCTCTAGCTAAGTTCATTGATAGAGATAGATAAATCTGCTTATGCTTTGTGCTGATGATGTGTAAGAATGTTAGATCTAACCTATTTGAAGGTTCTTAGTGCTCGATATGATTTATATAACTAGCATGTGTATGATAGAGTGCTTAAATACATCAGATCTGAGTGAATGATGCGATGCTCTGTTCTATATGCGCAGTAGTTATTGGTTGAATATTGATGAACTGTTGATGCTAAGTGCTCCATTAAGTATTATAATCACAGATCTGTGTCCCCACTAATGTTACAGACACCTTAGTCTTGCAACCACCCCTACCTCTACCTCGGGTGAGACTTCATCTGCTTCGCAGGTGTTGCCGAAAGTGCCTATAGTTTGGGTTTTGTTGGTGCGTTGTTGTAGCGTTGAACCCTGGGTCTGCCCCTGTGCCAACAAATGGTTCCATTGCCAGGACTAAAACTGTGATTGCTGGGAACTAAAATTTTTTTTTGTGCATAGATCTACTGCTGAAGTGCGTAGTATCGAACATGAAACTATGATTACTGGGAATTGAGAAAGAAGAAGCTTTGTGCAAATATTCAGCCTGAGATTGTGAAAGCTATGTGCATAGATCTGTTGCCCTAGTGCGCAATATTCTACTTGACCTAAGGAGATCTGTGCCAATAAAAGAGGTCAGATCTGAAAGAAGAGAGGTAATATCTGTAAGCTTTGTGATCTGATAAAGGTAAGAATAGTGAAAATTTCTATATCTAGAATCTTTGTGCTATGAAAAAGTAAGACAATTGGAACTTTTTGTTTCAAAAGTATTGATCTAGGTGTGTTTGATAGTTTCTTTCCTAGCTTGAAAACTAGGGTATTAATAGATGAAATAAGGTTTGATATGAGTAGATCTGATATGAATAGTGAAAGATATGTTATACCTATTCATAGAAAGAATGTTTGGACTAACAAATGGATGCAGGATCCTAGAAATAATTTTTTGTAGGTTAGCTCCTATGATCCTAGCACGTAGCATAGGAAAGGCTGGGGATCACTTAAACGAAATAGAGGATTAACCCTCTGTTACAGTTGCAAAATACTGGGACATCTTGCAAAGAAATTCCCCGGGAAAAGACTTGTTGTCTTTGTTGTAAAGCTATGGACCATGAAGTGTTGGATTTCCCTAGAATGATTGCTAAGATGGGAGGAATGAATCTGAATCAAGAAACCCCTAAGGTAGATATAGAAATATAAGAACCCCAGAAATAATTAGAGAAAGTATTGCTACAAATGAAAGAAACCCTGAATGACCACCGACATGTCATATTATCAGAGATCTTCAAGGAAAAAGAATGCATTGAAGTAAGAATAAGAGACTTCGACATTGACTATGTTCTAGATAAGGAAACACAAGTGAATATCATGACAAAAGGAACTTGGGAAGCTATAGGGAAGCCTGCTATGATCCCTTCATTAGGAGGAATAGGGTTATTCAGAGGAAATATGATAAACCTATGTGGAAGGCTCGCTCAGATACCTATGACTGTTAATGGAACTTCGACAAAAGAAGATTTTGATATTATTAAATTTATTGAGAACAACACCCCATTTACCATGTTACTAAGAAAACCTTGGATTGACAGAGATCAAGCTAGATGAAAGGAAGAAGAAGAAGTTTTGGAATACAAGAAACAAGAGTTAAAATATTTCATGACTAGAAGGATTGCACACTTGATTGAAGAACAACAGAACATATCGAAGCTATTTAACACTAGAGACCCAGATCTCGAAGTTGCAATAACACTAGAGGATTCACAGAAGATTGAAGTACCTATCCCAGATAAAAAATAATCATTATCCTGGAACCCTAGGGAAGAATCTCAACAACGCAAAGTGACTATGTCAAAAGAAGACAAAAATCAGAATGGAAAAAGGAATACCAAGACAAATCTCACTGGGAAGAAGGCTAGAAAGTTAATTAAGAAGAGAGCCAAGATTGATAAGTTGTAGAAGGCTCTAGAGGGAACCTCATAGAAGGAAAATTTTCAAAATTGGAGCTTCGTTGGGATATCAGAACAACGACACAGGGTACTTCGCCATGGCGAAGAAATATAACCATTAGGGACATTATAACCATTTGAGCGATGCTCCGAACGGGTAGAAAGGAATTTATGGTTCACCACCAGACCATTGGACCTCACCATAATGGATCAAATAGAGTTAATGAAGGCCTCATAACCATTGCAAGTGACTCATTGTCGAGTTACCTATTTATCCCGTCGCACCAAGCAACGAGAACACTTTTGCCAACTGAGAATTTGAGCCCACAGAATAAGTTTTTTTTGCACAATAATCATCGTACTCTATCCATCTATACTCTTGCAGTGTCTAAGTTACCCTCTGAATCGAGAATTTCCATTATGAGCACGTATGTTCGAAGATGTCACCGCAGTCGAAGAATCAGTGACAAAAGTACTCCCTGACCTGATGACTGAAAGAGTCATGTCAGAGAGAGGATTATCTATAGGTGTACAAGATTTATCTACGAGAACAATTCAAGCATTTCCATCGACTGCTCGCAGAACAAGACCATCCTGAACGTCCGATGAGAAGATAACTAAGCACAGGGATGACTTAGCGAATGCTAAATTGATTCCAACCATATTACCCACCTATATACCACCTTTGAGTGGTGCTGTAAACCGCAACAACGTACCTAGATATTTTGAGTACGCCTTGGTCACTGTGTACCTCCCGAAGGGGATACTCACAGTGTGAGCAGACCAAGATAAGATCATAGCGTTTAAATTTAGTGACTTCAACCTCAAAGATCGCAAAGTCTACAACATGTTATCCCCACATAAGTATCTGACTAGAACAAAAGGGAAAAACTCAAAGGTAATTCCCCAAGCATGGACCCATAACCTCGCGCAGTCCACCCTACTCAACGTCATGAAAATTCCCCACTTTGGAAGACACCAAGAGGTGAATGCATGTGTCAAGCTTCTACTGTCTTGTTACCATGGCAGATATTTGTGGCTAAACCATCGTATCACAATTGATCCGACCTTGATCAATCGGATCATGGGTTTGAGTATGCAAGGACGCGACCCACAAGATTTCTATCATGGAAAATCTATGGACCATGCTCTTGCACAAAGGATCAAGGAAACTTATGGTGATGTCAATAAGGGCATGTGAGGCTACAAGGTAGACTCTATTCAAAATGACACAATGCACCTCGCCTATCAGATGATTGCACCTCTCCTTTCAGATGATTGCAGGGAAGTTAGTATGCAAGAACCGACCCACCCAAGTGACTGGTTTTGTAGTCGACCTCGCAGGGAAGTGCGTGGAGGGCTTTCAAATGAATTGGGCAAAGTACCTAGTGAACCAATTAGAACTTGACTACAGATAATCCTAGGATCAAGGGTACGAATTTCATTTTAGCTGGCTATTGATCCTGATCGCTTTCATTTCCTGGGAGATGCTGGAAGGTGCGACCTTCCCAGACATCGAGCCATTTGAACCTTTGGTCATGAAGTTCAGTACACTGTGGTACTAAAGTGACATGAATTAGCAATGGAAGTCAATTTCTATGTTCTATACATACTACAATTAGCTGAAGATAAACATATAGTTCGAGCCTCACATGACGCTGAACACTTTACACTGATTCAGGCCTCTGATGAAGTTCAATGATGATCGAAATTTCATTTATATCACAGTGTGAGATGACGAGCACAAGCAAAAACTTCAGTATTATTACAAGTCGACGAAGGAGGACTTAGAGGATATTACTAAGGAATGGTCCACTTACCTCCTCATTCTAGCAGACCCTGTAGAGATATCTAACATAGATAGCTCAGAAACTGCGCAAGATACACCCGGGCCCAGGAAGACAAAGAAGACCGAAGGAGTACAATACTTAAGAAGTGCCTTAGTGAAGACTGCTTCCATATCACCAGAGTGAGGGGGTGATGGTGAAGAGATAGATGGCGTAGAAACTGAACAGAAGAAAGGAAAAGTAACACCACCTAGATATGAGGAGGACCCCTCGAAGAAAAGGAAGGTTTCTCCCCTGAAGCCTTCCTCCTGGAAGAGATCAAAATCCCCTATAAATAATATGTAGACCGTCTTCACCTCTAATTATTTCAATTTCATCATAGAATCCCTGAATGATGCTTCGCTAGAGATAGCAGAGAAGCAAGAAGCATAATAGGAGGAGATGTACAATATAATTGAGGTCAAACTCCAAGGGATTTAACAAGAACTACAATCCAGCCACGCAGTCTCCACTGTGCCTTTGTCACTGGGAACACTGGAACTAGGAGATGAACCAAATCAACTCCACTGGCTCCCTGATACAGTCAAATCTCACCTTTGACAAGCACAAGAGGAAATAGCCCAAGCCACCCAGGCTTTGGTACAAGTACAGGGAGTACTTGTAGAACAATGCCGAGCTACTGAACAAGAAAAGAGTGCTCGCCAAGTAAATTTCGATGAAGAAAAGGCACAACTGCAACAAGGCAAGAAACAATTGCTTGCTGAGCAACTCAAAATGAAGGAAGAGGTCAATAAAGCACTGCTCTCTATGACTATTGTAGAAATAAATATAGAGGATCAAGTTATGAAGCAAGTAGCACAAATTGAAGAAGTGATCCAACAGCTGCATTAATGCATAGCAGACCTAGAGCTACACACTGTACCTGAGACACCACATGAGGTAAAGGACCAAAGAGAAGCAACTTCTAGGAGCATAGTTGAAAGGATAAAGGCCCTTACCTTAGAATGTAATAAATTCACTGATCGCAGTGCCTAGACATATGAGAAACTCACCAATAACCCAAAGTTGCAGGCACTGGAGTCGCAGCTCCAAGAAGCGAATCAACACGTAGAAACACTTTAGGTGCAGCTGAAATCCCTAACAGTTGTGGAGAGAATGAAGAGATCTCAAGAGTAGAGACCTTCCCAACAACATATCCATGCTATCCAAAGTAGAGTTATGGAAGTAACTCAGAGACTCCGACCTGTACAAGATAAGGCCTATCATTTGTTTAAAGAGGTAGAAGGCCAAGGAGAAGAACTAGAGCAGGTTAGCACCGCAACAAAACAACGCCTGGAAGGACCTGTGAATGATGGAGTCATTCAAGATTTTGCTGAACAAGATATTGTAGCACAACAACAAGTCGAAGAAGTTTGATCCAAGCTCGAAGCGTTCGAAGCATAACTTCCTACATCAAAGTGACTCGGGACGAGTCACAGGTGAGTGTTGGGGGCTTGTTGGCCCTTTCCAATTTTTGAGGGATCTAGTCAAGGTTGACCTATTTTGGGACTTCGACAGCCTGTTGAAGGAGGAGCGCAAGATGAAGTGGAGATCAAGGGATCTCAGCCCCATTTTGGGTCCTTTTTGGGATTTGGGAATATGTAACAAGAATGGGATGTCGGCTTATGGGTTTACCCATGTTTAGGCCTATTTTGTATGTATAAATAGAAGGTTTGGCAATGTAAGAAGTAGTGGAATAGTGTGCAAGTTTTGTGCAAGTTGGCTAAGTGCTAAGAGTGGGATTTGTTTGGTCAATATTTGTAAGGCTTCATGCATACTATATGAGACTTGCAGAGCTAAGTGTAATTCATTATAAGAGACTGTGAAGGCTTTGTGCTGCAACGCAAGGAAGGAGGATATAGCGAGGTGCGCCAATCTCCTGTCCTAGGCGAATTAGGGTTTTGAGGCTCTTTGCTTATAACTGATTGACTAAAGACAATAAAGAAGAAGAGTTGGTGGATGTAGCCCCAAGGTGGGGGTGAACCACATAAATATTGTGTTTTCTTTCTTTTTGCTTTGTTGTGATATGTTTATGCATTCTCTATCTAAGATCTTTGATATAGATAGATAAATCTTCTTATGATTTGTGCTAATGATGTGTAAGAATGTTAGATCTGACCTAAATGAAGGTGCTTAGTTCTATATCTTCTAGATATAACCTACATGTGTATGATAGAGTGCTTAAATACATTAGATATGAGTGAATGATGCGATGCTCTATTCTATCTTCGTAGTAGTTATTGGTCGAATATTGATGAACTGTTGATGCTAAGTGCTCTGTTAAGTATTATAATCACAGATCTGTGTCCTAGCTAAGGTTGTAGACACTTGAGTCCTACAACCACCCCTGCCTCTACCTTATGTGAGACTTCATTTGCTTCGCAGGTGTTGCTGAAAGGGCTGGTAGTTAGGGTTTTGTTGGTGCACTGTTGTAGCGTTAAACCCTAGGTCTACCCCTGTGCCAACACACGAGAAGCAAACAGGGGGGAGTGCAACAACAAAAAATCTTAGACAAAAAAAGGATATCCCCGAGCATGTCACATAGTAGAAGGACCACACAAATTCCACAAATGGAGGGCCATATAGGGAAGATAACATCCCTGCGTAGGAGGGACAAGAAGTAGGGGACATACTAGAGACATAAACCCCAATCACAACAAAACAAACATATTCAATAACACACAAGAGAACTATTTTACAGTCAGGAGGAGCACGCAAGAAAATGAAGGCACATAAGGAGGTCCCCCAGTATACAATAATCAAATATGATGCAGAATTAATCACGAAAATAGTACAATACTGCACTGCAAAAACATATGAAGATGCATAAAAACAAAGTGAGAAGATAATGCAAGAACTGATAGAAGTCAAGCAGGTCTTGGGGAAGATACAATTTACCTAGGTGGAGCACAAAGGGAAAACACAACATCAACAACCAGTGCATGAAAAACACATGCAAATGTAGATTGAGGAGGAAATAGTACAGATAATGATAGTGGCAAGTGAAAAATTTATCATTACTAAATACATGCTGCAAATGGATGAAGACATGGAACATAAATAGGTCAAGGATGTGGCACATATGGAATTGGTATTGGCTAAGATACCAACAAAAGTGCTACATAGGTTACATATCAGTGTTGCATAGGAGGTACAATCAAGATCTAGGACAAATGCGACAAATTTGGAGACAACCAAGGAATAGAAGGAGGTGCTAGAGAAAATCTTCAAAGAAGTGCAGATCGAACGTGAGGAGGAAAAAAAACATGCAAAAAAAATAGAGCAAATAATTGAGGAAGTCTTCCAAATGATCCCAGACAATGCACTAACAAGAGATATTAGTGTCGAAGAAAATATAAAGATGATAGAATAGACGATGGATGGGTATAAACAAGAGATAGTAGAATTGGTTGGGAAGCTGACACCAACAACCCCTCCATAATTTCGATCAGAAAGCATGCAGTAGGAAACATAACAAACATATAGTATTTCACTGGATTTAAAATAAGTAGTCAGGCTCAATGAAAGGACCATGAAGATATGTATTAGCCTAGCATAAGATGAAGGGATCCAACAATTGGATCAGAGGGAGGAAAATATGAATGTCACAACCCATGATTTGACGTAGAGACAAAAGACAATGAGTATTTCATATAGGCTAAAAAGCGCGTAGGAGATGAAAAATATGCAAGAAGTTTTGAAGACAATCCAAGGGGATAGACAAACAAGACATGCTCAGTTGGAGCCTCTGCAGAAGAAATAAGAGAATATGATATCGGAGTTGGAAATAGAGAAAGGAATATTTGAACATGCACACTCAGAGAATATAAAATTGATGAAGAAGAATATAATAGTGCAGGTGGTGGTGACCCCGATAGAGAAAAGTGTGCAATCGAAGATGCACTAAAAAAGAAGTTCCATGCATTGGATATTCGAGAAATCAATGCAGGAGGAACACATTACCTGAGTGGCTCAGAAGGAGCCACAAGTTAGTGTTGGGCGCATGTTGGAGCAAAACATCTTGGGGTTCTGCAGAGTAAATGAGGCAGACGGGACCAAGGAAGCAACAAATGCTAGGAAAGAAGGGAAAAACAACATGACAGAGGGAAAAGGAAGTAGTGCATTGGGAATTAAGGAATATCAATGCCGATTCAAAGCAAGGAATGGTTGGATCGAAGACCAACCACATGGAAGCAAGTTAAAAAGTGGACAAGTTCAGTCCACTTACAATTAGGGTTTTTAGTCATGATGTAAGGGTTTTTTCCCATTTTGTAATATAAATAGAGGATGTATGAGGTACATAGGGGTGTCTTAGAAATCTTGTGTGAAGAACCTATTTTTTTGAGAACTTTTGAGTCTTGAGTCGCAGTGCGAGTTGTTGGCTAAGAGATGGGGAACTCAATTTGTATCAGTTTTGGAGAATCATGAAGTATAATTGAGTTTCAGGTCACAAGCTATGGATCTTGGTGCGACATTGGTCAACCTCACCACAATTATTAAACCTATGATGTAGTGCATACAATGCCATATTTTGATTAAGAATAATAAATAAGTAGAATGTCTTTGTGGTCATAGCCCAAGGGGGTGAACCACGAAAAAATCATCTGTTGTGATGTGTTTGAATGATTTTTTTGTTGTTTCTGCAATTATGAATGAATGATGAATGGTTAGAATAGTATTTTGTAGCGCGTAGTATTGATAATACAGAATTGAATAACTATTAGATCTATATGAATGGTACAATATAATGCATGTTAAATTAGAAGCAAAAGAAGTAAAACGAACATCCCCAATCCCTTCCATGATTGCATACATTTGCGTCCAGTAGTCACCCATAATCCATCTCTGGTGAGAATGTACTGTGCACTCTGTGCACGGTGTAGCCTTCTTGTTTACCATAAGGGCCAATGGTTTCTAGGGTTTTGATGGAGAACTAAGGTAGAACCCAGGTCAGCCCATATATTCAACATGTGAAGCTTTAGTAAGCTTATCCACCACTAGCATATTATAATCATGTTTCTTAGCAGTCCTGGGTAGTTTAGTAATGAAATACATGGTTACAAATTCCCATTTCCACTCAGGAATGGGAAAATAATGTAGAAAACCAGCTAGGTGTCTATGCTCAACCTTGACATTTTGACATCAAGGCATCTAGCAATAAAATTAACAACCTCCTTTTTCATGCCTGGTCAATAGTATTTCTTTTTGACCACTGCAATTGTTTTTTGGTAGCCTGGGTGCCCAACATAAGGAACTTTATGCATCTTTGACAATAATAGAGTTTTCAACTCCTGATCATTTGGCACATAAACTTTGTGCCTATACATGAGGATTCCATCATCTTTTACCTCATAAACTTCAAATTTCTATTGCAATTTACCTTGCTGTAAAATTTCCTTTATGTCCACATAATGCTGATCTTATTTGGCAACCTCTAAAATTATGTCACTAAAATATGATTTATACATGCTAATGGTTGTAGCGTGAATCTTATGCAACCTCTTGCTAAGTGTGTCAACCACCTTGTTATATTTTCCTTTGATATGCTTGATATCAAAGTCATAATCAATGAGGAATTCCAACCATCTTCTTTGTCTAACATTTAAAATTGGTTGTCCAAACAAATATTTCAGACCACTGTGGTCTATCCTCAACTCAAATCTTTTCCCCATTCGACAGTTCCTCCACATCTTCAAGGCATGCACTATGGATGCCAATTCCAAATCATGAGTAGCATAATGCCTTTCATGCTCTTTTAATTTCCTTGATTCGTAGCCTACTACATGCCCATTTTGACTAAGGACTCTGTCGAGCGCTTCCTTGCATGCATCAATGCACACAACAAAGTCTTCATTAATATCAACAATTCTCAAAATTGGCACACTTGTCAACAAAATTTTCAAGTGCTGAAAACACCTTACACAATATGGAGTCCATTCAAATCACACACCTTTCTTTTGAAAGGATGTAATTGGGTGTGCAATCTTTGAGAAGCCTTTAATAAACCTTATGTAGTACCCTGCAAGTCCCATGAAGTATATCCCCTCTAGGACATTCCTAGGTATTGGCCATCATTCAATGGATTTTATCTTCTTCGGGTCCACAACTATCCCTTCCTTTAAAATGATATGTCCCAAGTAATGAATCTTCCTCTGGTAGAATGAACACTTGTTCAACTTTGCATACAATTAATGTCCTTTCAATACTTGCAACACCATCCTCAAGTGCTACTCATGTTCTTCTTCAGACCTTGAGTAAATAAGTATGTCATCCAAAAATACAATGACAAACTTATCTAAGTATTCTATGAAAATATCATTCATTAAACACATGAAGACAACTAGCGCATTTGACAAACCAAATGGCACTACTATAAAATCATAATGGCCATACCTCGCTATTAAGGAAGTATTTTTGATGTTTTATTATTTAATTCTCACTTGGTGATTGTTACACATTATTTTGGTCACTCTGATGATGACTCTACAGGCATGTGTTCAGTCTCTCAAAACAAAATTTTACATGAGAAAAATGACTAAGTTCTTCCCCTACAAGGAATATTTTTAGAAGGACGTCGCAGGTTGACAATGATACACAGTGCGAAAATCCTTGATTTCCATAGGCTACTCGATGCTTGGCTCCCAGGATTTCCGCATGATTCTATATAGATAGGATGTAGTGGTGTTTGAAGATAAGGAAGGGAAGAAGTTTCATGAAGTTTCTAGAAGGACAATCTTCTAGAATGTGAGGTGGCATCCATATGGTTCTGGTCTTATTGGATTCTTTGATTTGGTGGGATCATCCTCATCCTTGTAACCACTCCACCTTCTCCTATATAATGATGGGTTTCTCATGGAAAAGGTTAAGCAAGATTGAGCAAAGAATTGTTGAAAGAATAGGCTGAAGACTATGTGAAGGAACCTGTTACAACTGATGCTTGTGGCCTCCAATTGTCCATCAATATTTTGTGGACCATCTTCATACAAATTCAAAGCAAGTGTATGTGTGTGTTGGGACAAAGGACTAGTGAAAGGGAATTTGCAACATCAAGGCAATTATTGGATCATGTTGTCATTGATGCCAATGGTTTGATTGATTGATGTCAAGTGATTGATTGATGTGAAAGGATTGATTGATTGATGATTGATGTAATATAATATGTATTTTCCTTGATGATAATGCATAGATGAATATGGATCAATGAGTTGTCATTGATACATGATGAAGATGGATCGATGTGGTTTCATTGGTATATG
>JZKD02S1802214.1:120037-134400 GCA_000966675.3 Picea glauca
GAATAAATGTTGAATGCTAATTGATGAGTTTTTGTGCAAGAGGGAAGTTTTGGGAAAAAGAGCCCCACACTCATTCACCCCCCCTCTAAGTGTGGTAGGTGTGTCCAACAACAATTTGGTTGTATCTTCTACTTTTACTTAATATGATATTGTGATATGATTATTTCCCATAAAATCATTAGTGTTTTATTACATGACTCCTTGATCACATGTTTAAGTTTCCATTGAATCTACAAATGTTTCTTTCACTTTGGTTGGTTTGTGTCATTGCAGATCTGATCTCACAAGAGCACCGGAGCGAAGCAGGGACAATAGAGATATAAGGAAGCGATATCTAAAGGTATGCCATCTATTCCTTCTTTGGTAGTAAATTCATATGTAGCAACTTAGGGAACACGTCATCTCCTGTCTTGTTTTGTTCTAGATATAGGTGGATCTAGGGAGATTAGTTTATGTCCGCATTCACCAATTTATCCAACAAAAATGATATCTAGATCTAACATCAATCTTTGAAAATATATGCACACCCATCAACTAGTGAAAAATGTCATCTATCCTTGGAAAATGATACTTGTTCTTTATTGTTACTTTGTTCAACTACCCGAAGTCAATGCAAAGCCTCAATGTACCATCCTTCTTCTTCACAAACAATATTGGGGCACCCCAAGGTGACACACTTGGGTGTATATACCCCTTCTTTAGAATCTCTTCAAGTTGTGTCTATAATTTTTTAGCTCTGGTTTACTCATCCTATAAGGCGTCTTGGATATAGGGGTTTCTCCGGGCATCAAATTTATAGAGAAATAAATATCTCTTTTCGGTGGAAACCATGATATTTATTTAAATACATCTTCAAATGATTTTAGTACTGCACAATCTTCAACATTTGGCACTTTATATTTAGGTTCCTGCTCCATGTGCCCTAAAAATACTTGGCATCCTTTCCTGTAGCTTTTCTTCAATTGCAAGGCTGAAACATCTCTGATAGTTACAACTCTTGGAATTCCTTGACCTGTTATTAAATTTCCTTCCTCATCCAAGAAAGTGAATGCCTTATTATAACAGTCTAGAACAATACAATTCTGGTTCAACCAATCCATACCAATGAGGCAATCATAAGAGCCCAAAGGTATGATATTAAAATCAAAATTTTCACTCATCCCATTCATATCCATTGGACATTCCTTACACATCTCATTAATTTTCCTTTTTTCTCTTGTAGCTAGTTGTACCAACCAAGGTTTTCCAAGCTTGCTTCTTGGCAATTTGAATCTTTCCACTATCTTAAAATATAGATAACTATGAATATCTCCCAAATAAATTAAAATAGTAATGGGTTGGTCATTAATCTTACCATCCACATCAATCATGTGTGACTGAAAATTAGCTTGCTTGTTATCTAGGGCTGCGTAGATCCTTGGTACATTTATGCCCATGTCTTCAACTGTCATATATTGTCGTGCATTGTGAGAAGTCCTCACTTTTTCACCTCTATGATGGAAATATCTATACATGTGGTATCCCCCACAACCCCAACATTGAATAGAGGGTTTCCTTCGTCTTTGAACCATTGGCTTAGTCATTCTGGGATCCTTGGGAGTTGGCTGTCCTTGAGAAGTATTTCTGAAGAATGGTGGCTTATTCCCCTTCTTCCTCTTTTCCATCTTTATTTTCTTCTGGTCTTCCCAAGCCTTTTGGAAAGTTGGTCTTTCCCTTTGTTGATCATAGAGAAATTTATCTCTCCTTATGGTTTCCTCCAATGTCTTGGGGTCATCATATTGTATCTTGTCATTGATAAATGATGACATCCCACTCAGGTACCTATGAATTTTAACTTTCTCATCCTTGATGAATGAAACATATTTCAATAGCTTTAAGAATCTTCTTTCATACTCATCTATTGACATACTCCCAAGATTGAGTTCAAATAAATCCTTCATTTTCTTGTCATAGTATCACTTAGTTAAGTATTCATTTTGAAAATACCTTTTAAACTCCCTCCAAGTAATCTTCTTCTCATCAATGTGTTGCACTTGCACGAACTGACCCCACCACATTGATGCTTTTCCCTTTAGTTGATAGATGGAAATTATCCCTTATGCACGTGAAAAGCAATTATGCAGCTGGAAGTACTTCCTCATGCCCAAAAATTGGGTCTCTGCATATTCATCCTTCTAGTGCTCACTATCAAAGGTAGGAGGGTTGATCTTATTCATTTCTCCCTGTAGTTTTTCTACCCCGGTCCTTCTCTTATGATTTATGACATGAGATGGATTTGAGATACTATCTTCTTTCCTAAGTGAATGTTTTGGTGAGTGGAGATGATTCCTATCAACATTTGTTGTTTTTCTTCTTTTACCATGAGACACATGACTCCTCAAATTGCTTGAATCTGTCTCCTTATCAATTTTATTTTCTATGTTTTCCAAGCTTTACATCAACTTGATATTGAAGTCATCTTACTGCTCCTTGGATTTCATAAGCCTCTCCTTATTAGAGTTATAGATTTGGAATTTTTTTTCAGTCCCTTTATGGTTTCTACCAAGTTTATGCGCTCCTCCTTGCATTCTCTATGCTCATTGTATTCTGTACTATCAACACCCATACTGATATAAAAACCCCCGAATTCATCATCATGGCTGTAATTTCTCTGTGCATCATCCACACTTTTGACTCTCTACAATGATTCTATCATAATCTAATCACTGTTAATTCTGTAGAATGTGTAGGCAATAAGATTTGTTAGATGAATTCATGCAACAACTTCATGAAACTCTGCACCATTTTGTTATAACCCTTTCCTATGATTTCTTAGATGATTTTAATGTCCCAATTCAAAATTTCTAGGTGAATAATTGGACTCCTTTGTCCAAGACTTGCCTATCGACTTCTCCGTTTTGCAATTCTAAATCTTGCTCAATAAATTATGGTCATTTGGAATTCACCAAAATACCCTTTTACTCTTTCTTTATTACTTCTTAATCCCATGCGTGCACTGGTATTCAACTCATACCAATGCACGATGTCAATATTTAACATACACACCGCGTATCAGTATTACATGTGCACCATCAATTTTTCTCCGCATAGCCCCAAATTTTAGTGCACACACTTGTGCACCATTATTTATGTGCATTTCCAGCGTCACACTCCGTAATGTCAAAATTTAGTGCACACACTTGCACATTCTTATTTTATGCGCACCATGGCCGCACTGTAATTGCAAATTCGACCACTTTTGAGTCCAATTTTTTTCTTAAGTAGATACTCAACACATGCAGGCTTATTGTTGAAACTAGAGCTTTGATACCATTATGTAATGTACCCAGCCTCCTAGATGGGTCCCATTACCCAATTGTAACGTCTCCACTACTGCAAACTTCCTAAATACAACTCTGACACCACTTTGTAACATCCCCAACTTACTGTTGAGCAATGCCACTCCAAAAATGTAGTGTGCAGATTCTACACTATAAAATTAATCTACACAAGAACATGTGAGATAACGTGCATGATCCCAAGATGGATCAAGCCACACAAACTTTCCTCTTCAAGCACTAGTTATAGCAATGGAATTAACACCTAATACAATAACGTGCACAATCATTCAATGCACACAAGTATTACTGTGCATGTAACCACTCTGAACACATGAATACTACAACACACATAGATTCAATTCTCTTTATGTGCATAGATCTACTTCACTATGCGCACAACGATTCTAGACTCTTACGTGCACACATTATTTCCCTACATGCATGACAATTATAGAATTTCCTTGGAAACTCATGAATATTTTTATAAAGTTAACCAACATGAATACTTAATAAATGTCATACTCTGCATGTGTGGAAATAATTATTGAATACAGCATCATGATTACATGTAAAAACAACATCATATAGAATAACAATAATTAATTATATGCAATGTCACATAAGAAATAAATCCATTTTAGACATAGATAATTAAGCACACAGTAAATTAGATAATCACATAAAGGACACTTATCTTTTTATAAAGAATCACCAATTGCGCGTAGAGCTCAGATGTTCCTCTCACTCATAAAATCTATTGCTCATATACTTTCAGAAAAAGGTCATCCCGAGCTGGGGCTTAAAATTCAGGGAAAAATGATTCCTAATGCTAGGCTAAGGTTTGATAATCAATAGAATTTCTCAATCCAAGGTGCTCAATTTTTGCAACTAGCCTATAATCTCTCATTCCCCACATGCCTATCCCAGATTAGTAAGTGTTCCCCTTATTTTCTCAACAGTCCCTCGGCTGCCCCACTTCCCTTCCAGGGCTTCATAAACAGGCCGAAAAGGAAGTCTCATAGCCATGTAACTAATTATTAGCGCACCAAGGAACAATTTCTAGCAAATATTTCACCTAGAGAGAACGTTCATGAGCTTGAAAACCTGCTTCTTCAACAACAAATCTCTCACCTAGAGAGAATTCTCACGGGCCTGACAACCCGCCTCTTTGACAAAAAATATCTCACCTGGAGAGAAATCTCATGGGCCTGACAACCCACCTCTTCAATAGCAAGACTCTAGTTACTAGATGGAAAAACCCCTTTCCAAGGTTTTATTTATAGATAAGGTAATGGACGTTCCCCGTTTAGATGGTCCAACTGATGAAGAAAAATGAGTGAATCCCCCCCCAAAAAATACACTGATGTTCAACCATATATTTGCATGGTCATAACAAGACACTTTTAACCTTCAAAATTAGCTTTAGCCACTTGGTGAATTGTTCCCATCCATCGATAACTTAAGATAAATAAATATCCAAAAATTATACTTGTTGGCCCTTGGTTATGGAAGGTTGCGATGATTAAGGAAATAAGTGTAAAGTGAAAACTACGCGGAAGACACGTTGACTAAGATTGGGTCGAAGTGACCAAAATAGCAGAAAAGACGGAGAAAAGTAAGAGAAACCAAGCCATTGGACGGGGAGAGTGAGGAAGATAGATCAAAAAGGAAGATGGATCGTGGATGACTCAAAAAGTGGAAAAAGCCACCAATAGATGCTTTGGAGCACCTCATGAAAAATAAGGAAAGACAGGCTGACAAAGCCCTAAAAACATGGGTCAAGTTGACCTAGGGTTTTAGACACCTAGGTTTCGGCCTAAGGATGTCCGAGAGTCATTGTAATGTATAAATAAAGGTCAAGAGGACCTAGGATGGGTTAGAAAAAGAGAGAGGGAGATTATGTATGATGAGTGATTGTTGTTATTATAGAGAGAGAAGTAATGTGTGGTGAGAAAAGTATGTGTTGTAAGATCTTCAGTTGGGTGTGCAGAGAGGGGAGAGAGGAGAAGAGAAAGAAAGAGAGATATCTGCAAGCTAAGTGCAGATAGAACTGTATGCTTTCATATAATATATTATAAAGAGAAGTTCTATGGATGTAGCCCTAAGGAGAGGGTAAACCATGTATATCCTATTGTTATGTGTGATTGATGTTGTGTTCTTATGATATTTGATATAATGTTAATGCAATATTATGTTAGATATGAGATATAGTTCACGCAATAGGCTAAAGAAAGATAAAGAATAACTAGATCTGTGTGAGAGTGTTTCCCTAGATCCACTTTTCATTTCCTCTAGTTGTATACACCTGTTTCTTGCAACCCCCTATAGATACTTCAGGTGAGACTACATCTGCTTTGCAGGTGTTTCCGAAAGGGCCAATATTTAGGTCTTGTTGGTGCACTGTTAGAAATGAACCCTGGGTATGTTCTTGTGCCAACAAATGGTTCCGTTGCCGGGACCAAGATCTTCTTGAGGGAATGTTAAGGTGGTTTCCATCGAAGACAAAGATTCAGATGTGGATAGAATAACAAGAGAAGGACTTCGATGAAGCTCATAATAAGAACCCTAATATTAGTACAAGAGACTGGTTGGGAAGGTATATCTTTACTGATATACACGATATTTTCTTTGGAGAAATTCATAAGGAGCTATACGAGTGGCTAGCCAGATTAGTAGATACCCATTTTGAGATCAGACTCAGATCGCCTATGGTTTGGACGTCGATGCTGATCAAGAAGGTCAAGAGAGTTGATAACGCTGTGTCAAGAGGAGTATATCACTGGTTTGATAGTACCATTGGAGGGTCTATCACTGAGTTTTCTATTAATAGAGTAGAATCATATAGCCAAACATAGAGATATTTCTTTAAGGGACCAAGAGGAAAATTTTTACACTTCTTGAAGTTGAAGATAAAGATGCTATTGCATGAGAAGAACATCTTGAAGATACAGTAGTGGGTCAGATTGAAAAATATAATGTTCAAGAATTCAGACAGCAACAATGACACAGAGGTCAGACACACACGCAGTGGGAGAAATTTCAGAGAAATTCCTCTAGTGGACTTGTTTGAGCATAATCACGAACCACTAGCACAAGAAGAAGGGTTCTACAGTGGATAAGAAGAAGAGCTACTAAATGAGGAAAATTCATAGTCCGCTAGGGCAGAAGAAGGGAAGACTGAAGAACCTCACTGAGAAGAGTCATAAACTTTAGGAACTGCATAGATTGTTGAAGTAAGTACTGTTACACCTCCTTTTTTTTTAACAACATTAAGTAACCAAAGTAACCTAAGTTATCAGAGCACTTAGAACACTGGTACAAGAAGTTCAGTTCATACTCAGTCAGGAACCCTAGGAAGATCTATGGAAAATGAGATGAGGTTACCCACCTTTAGGGGAGATGGATCCGAAGATCCTGATCGACATTGGTTCTTATGCAAAGATGTATGGAGTATTGAGAATGTCACTGTCGAAGCTATTAAGAGAGATCAGTTTAGTACTACCCTAAGAGACTACGCACTAAGTTGGTACATGAAGTTATTCCAAGGAGTTCTCTAGCCGAAACCACTGAACGAGATCAAGATTGCATTGATTGCATAATTCAAGAAACCCAAGTCGGATCTGCAGTGCATCACAGAGTTGAAAGAAATGAAGTAGAAAGTAGCGAAACCTGTTTGGGAGTTTGATAAGATATTTAAGACCCTGACAAGTCATTTGAATTTTTCATATTTCAGACGAACAAAATAAAGAATGGTTCATTGCTGCTCTCTTACCACACATAAGAGTCCCTCTGATGCAACATAAGATCGCTTCACAATATGAGGTGCTGGATATCGCCATGAAACTATAATAAACCCCTATGGGAGAGTCCAGTTCAGGTATGAGTCAAATTTTGAGTCAGCTAACTAGATTATCACTGCAGGTCAAAGATATGAAAAAGGATAAGGGAAAATATAAAAGAGAAGATATTTGGTGTATCAGATGAAAATCAGAAGGTCATGATAATGAGCACTTTCCTCTATTCCATGAGTACTTGGCTTCAGGAGCCCCAAGCCCTTTGAAGCAAGTTACTCTACCTTGGTGCGAGGTATGTAGAAATAAACATTGCCCTGGAGAATGCTATTACATGAAAAAATATGTCCAGACACCTACCAACCTTTATTGCACATTTTGTAAATCTATGGGGCATGATGAGAAATATTGTAGAGCTTATGACCTCTTTCATGAAAGATCAAGAGACACATATAGAATTCAAGGTGAAGCACATTAAGAAGGAAATACTACGCAGTTTAACTCCCGAGGAAGAGAAAAACTTCAACCCTCGTGGCAGATTCAGAGGAAGAGGACGAGGAGGAGGCATGGGCTGAGGTTGAGGATGGATCATTTGTTATAATTGTGCATAGCCAGGTCACTTGGCAAGGGACTGTCAGAACCCTTGTACCACTTGCAATTACCGCAATGCATTTGGACATGTCATAAAATATTGTCCTGATTTGTTAGCCAAACTTTAGGAAATATGAGGAGGGAATAAAAAAGTACAACTAATATCAGCATAACCTCACAGAGTGGATCCTAGTGTCGCCATTATCACTAGAGGAGGCGCTGTTACATGAGAAGAAAAGGTGACTCCAAGGAATATTACAAAAGAATTAGGAGTTATAAGAGCTAAGGAGAAGACACATGAGTTTGATCCAAAGAAAGAGAAGCAAATATTTGAAGAGGAAAGAAAAGAGTTTGGAAGAGATCAGGATTCTTCATCAAAGGCACAACCAGAAGTGAGAGAATGTGGAATGCCCCTGGCCTTTGATCAATCTGCTTTTCTCGGAGAAGGAAAAGAGGTAAGCAGACTTATGGAATTCTTATGTACTTGCATTAAATTGATTAAGGATGAAAAATCCATACAAGAACTACAAAATTTGATCAGACAGTATGAGATATGAAGGGTAGATCCTTTACTGAATAAAGCAGTACATCAATTATCCAAAAAGTGAAGGACAAATAAGGAACTACACCTTAATACCCAAATTGGATATTATGATATAGATTATGTGGTCCTCAACTTAGGGTCGGAGGTCAATTTTATGACAAAACAGACCTGGTAACTAATGGGAAAACCTAAATTGTGTTGGAAGATTGTTTGTTGTCATTGATGTCAACCCTAGTCATTGGTTTTGGACCACAAGATTGATGAAGATATTTGCACATGAAGGACATTGCACATTCAGATAAAACACCCATGGATGGATAATATACATCAATTTGTTTCTAGTGGTATGTGTCACGTCACATGGATCCTCATGGTTGAGTAGAAATGAATTTTTGAAGATGACAAAGTGAATTGAAGAAGGAAGTACATGTAGGCCTTGAAGATAATTAAAGAAAAGAATTACAAAATAAGAAAGTGTCAGGTCAGCCCTAATGTTAAAAGGAAGTGACATAAATGGTATAAATAAATATAATTATACATTCATTTGATACACAAGTCGAATTTAAGAGGAAATCAGAAGTAAAGAAGGCCAGATTTCAAGGGAGGATGAAGTCTTTTGGTGATGTGTTCTAAGGTATGTTATTTTCAAGTCATCTTGCAATTTTCGCTATAACTTTTTTTCTAGAACGATTCCAATGGTAAAATTGCTATGGTATTGAGAAGACATATAAAGGTACTTGTGGTAAAAGTTTCATCTCTTGATTCGCTATAATTATGGATATAAACTCTGTGGAAGATAGGGTTTTTGACCAGTCCTGAATCTAGTCAATAAATAGGTGTTCCGAGTAAAACCATCATAACTTCTTCATAGAGAATCCAAATGAAGTGGGATGAATTTCATTGGAAATATTACGGACTTTATTTTTGTTTTTGTGAGTTTCATAATCTAATGTTAAATATTGAGTGCGGGGCATTCTGTAAAAGTTCAGTCTTCTGAATAAACCAGAATTGAACAAGGTCTACCATTCTCTCTATAACTTCTTTTTGGGGAGGATTCAAGGAGTGAAACTTGGAGATGTTTCAGAGAAAAAAAGGATTAATATTATCTACAAGATCATAGTATTCCAAGAATTGAAGAATTTCATAAATTGAAGAAGTCTCAGGAAGCATTATCAGGTTCTATGTGATGGTTGGTTGATGGTGATGATTTAATGTAAAGTTTTATTATCTATCATATATTCTTGGGTGGAAGGAAGGGGAAAGGATGTAGAGTTCAAATATATATTGATATTGGAGGATTGTCTCTTCCTCTTGGAGTTTTATCCCTCCCTTTACATTTGGAAGCTGTAGATACCTTTGGAAGTCATTACTTCCCTTGAACAATAACTATTGATTATTTCTCATATATTGTGCATGGTGTATTGTGGTGTATTGGTGTAACTCTTATACTATTGTTCATTGATGATTGGATATAATTGAATGGTTTAAGTATAAGTTGGAAAAGGTTTTAAATTTTATTTGATGTTGATTCACCCCCCTCTTAGTATAAACAAGTTGGTCTATTCCCCTATCAGGATTAGGATGGATAATCAACAGGAAGTAAGCCCCTTTGGTAGGTTGGAGGATGTCCCTGTGGACATCGACGGGGTAAGAACATTTGTGGACTTAGAGGTGATTGAGATAGTTGATAATAACTTTCCTTATCCTGTGCTGTTAGGAATTGATTGGGCTTTCAATCATTCCACTATTGTTGACTTAAAGAAAAGAAGAATGAAATTTGAAGGTGATGGCCTTAGGTTCATTGCACCTCTGGATCCTGATGAAGGTCGAAGCTACACAGAACCCATCAGAGAAGAAGACCACTCATATGAGATAGAGAATATATATAAATTGACAACAAGACCAAAGGATTACATTAACCCTACAACATATGGGAATTTAAGCTAGCGAAGTGACAGTGCATGCTCATCGAACTCAGAAGAAGCACTGAAGAACTGGTATAAAAAAATGTAAGATTTTTTTGGGTGGAGATGTCCAAGATTGACCAAGGAAGTTCATTGGATTGGCACATAAGTAAGTAACTTGCCCACATTTGATTGTTTGAATTACTTAGAAATGTTCTTAATGGAATTTGAAGAATTTGTACCAGTACAACATATATTGTTGGCACTGGATGAGGCTTTGAAATCTACTCCAACAATATGGTGGGGGACACATAAAAAGAACATCACGGACTGGATACAATGTCACACTTTGATGACAATGCGATTTTCAGACAACATTGAAGGATGCGAAGTTATATACACTGGTCAAAGTTGTCCGAAGGACTATGTGTGAGGTTGTGAGGAGGCCTGGAGAAACATTCCTCAAGAACAATGGGTGCATAAATTCATCAATACTCTAGACACAATGCCTATCAATTGGCATATTCAAGAAGAACTGTGCCTCACCACTTTAGATTGGTATGGTATGACTCATATATTTATAGCTACATTTTCATTTGAAATCCAATACCCTTCATTAGATCAATCTCTACAATTTTTCAGACATAAAGTCTTTGAGGAGGCACCTAGCCTCCCTGAGGAGCAAGAAGAGGATGAATGGACTACACCTCTTCAAAAAATACAATGATGTTACAATATCAATTTTGATGAAGACAATGATCCTAGGAATGTGAACATTGAAGAAACAGAAGGAAAGAGAGATGTAGAAGGACCAAGAGTCGAACTACCTTTCATTGGACAACCGATCAAAATCAAGAAAGTTAATATTGGAACAAAGAAAGCACCTAAGATTACTAATGTTGGGGATTACTGGGATGATGACACCATTGATAAGATCACATAATTACTGCATGAATATTAGGACTTGTTCCAAACCAATTTCACTGATATGAAGGGCATAAAAGACGCCATGGGAGAGATGAAGATCTGCTTGAAACCAGATGCAAGGCCAGTCAAGAAGAGACCCTACAGATTGAATCCCAAATATAAGGAGAAAGTGAAGATTGAATAAGACAGAATGATGGAAGCAAGAATCATAGAACCTGCTGAAGAGTCAGAGTGGATTAGTCCTATGGTGGTACAAGATAAGAAGACATGAGATATTGGGATCTGTGTAGATCTTATAAAGCTGAATAATGCCTATTTGCATGACCCATTCCCTAGACCATTTATAGACGAAGTGTTAGATAATGTACAAGGACATGAGGTATATTCCTTTATAGATGGATTTCTAGGTTATCACCAGATCAGGATCACCAAGGAAGATCGCCACAAGACCACATTTGCAATAGAATGGGGTTCCTAATAGTATACAGTGATGCCTTTCAGATTGAACAATGCACCAACCATCTTTTACAAGGTGGTGGTCGAAGCATTCAAGGAGTTTTTACATAAATTTTTGGAATCCTATTTTGATGATTGGACTATTTTTAGCTTATTACAAAATTATATTGCATGTTTAAGACTAATGTTGGATAAGTGTAGGAAATGTTAGATTTCCCTAAAACTGAAGAAATGCATCTTCTTTTCACCCTTTGGAGTTTTGTTGGGCCATATTGTGTGTAAGAAAGGGTTGTTGGTAGATCCGTCCAAGATTTCCATTATTCTTGATATACCCCCTCCTACTTCAGTTAGACAACTGTGCACTGTACTGGGACATACTGGATACTATAGGAAGTTTATTAAGGGATATGCATAGATTAAAACACCTATGGAGAAGATTTTGAAGAAATATTGTCAGTTTCAATGGACAAAAGAATGTCAGCAGATCTTCGACACACTGAAAAAAAAATGGTTACTCCACCTATTCTGGTCTTCCCACATTGGACCAAGGAATTTCATGTGCATGTCGATACATCTTCTATTGCACTAGTAGTAGTGTTAGCATAACCGGGAGAAGGATATATTGACCACTTGTTAGCCTTTTATAGTAGGAAGCTATCTATAACTGAGATAAACTACACTACCACTGAGAGAGAAGGTTTAGCCATGGTGTACACGCTGCAGAAGTTTCGACACTACTTGTTGGGAGGGAACTTTAAGATGTTCATTGATCACTCCGCGTTGAAATACCTAGTCAACAAGCTAGTGTTGGGGGAAGAATATGAACATGGCTACTATTATTCCAAGAATATGATTTTGAGATTGTGGTCAAGCTAGGGAGAATGAACAAGGGACCTGATCATTTGTCTAGGTTAGAACATGGAGAGGAACCTACTAGTTTGGAGGATACACTACTAGATGCATAGTTGTTGGCCATCATAAGGGTTGATAACCACTTCACCGAGATAGTCCAGTTCCTGTCAACAGGAATGACACCTAGTGAATATACAATCATCTAGAAGAAAAATCTAGTAGTGCGCACTGTAGATTTTTCACTTATAGCCAGACAACTATACAATATGGGACCTGATGAGATCCCGAGGAGATGCGTTATGGATGCAGAAAGACCACTAATTTTAGCAGAAGCACATGAAGGCATCGCATGAGGACACTATGTAGGGAAATCAATAACACACAAGGTTCTTAGAGATGGCCTCTGGTGGCCTACTTTACATAAAGATGCCAAGGAATACTATAAAGACTGTGATGTATGCCAAATAGTTGGGAAGCCTTCCTGAAGATATGAGATGCCTTTAGCACCACAACTAACTTTGCAGGCATTTGAGAAATGGGCAATTGATTTCATGGGACCTATAAACCCACCAAGGAAGCACACAGGAGCTAAATACATCATCACTGCGACAAAGTATTTGACAAGATGGGAAGAAGCAATAGCATTTAAGGACTGTAGTGCAACCACAACTGCGTGATTTATATTTGAAGATATCATAACTAGGTTTGGATGCTCGAAGACCCTGATGAGAGATCAAGGCACACATTTTATTAATAATACTATTTAATCCTTGACTCAAGAATTTGAAGTTCATCACCATAAGAGCACCCCTTACCACCCACAGGCTAATGGTACAATTGAAGCTTTCAACAAGATCTTGGAGACAACGCTAACGAAGATTTACAATGTGAACAAGGATGACTGGGATTTGAGAGTACCAATAGTGCTAGGGTCTTATAGAACTACTTGCAAGAATCTAACAATGGAGACTCCCTTTAAGTTGGTGTATGGCCTAGAAGCAATTGTCCCTATGGAATATTTGGTTCATAGTCTCATAATTTTAGCATTCACAGATATGGATGCCACTGGCACTATTCAAGAGAGGCTTGCACAATTGGTCAAACTAGAAGAAGATCGATTTATTGCAAGATTCCATCAGCATGTAAAGAAGGAATGAGAAAAGGCCTATCATGATAGGCACATCAAGAAGAAAGCCTTCAAGAAAGGAGATCTAGTATTGGTATACGACACTAAGTTCATGAAGCATCCAGGAAAGTTTAGAACACATTTTCTTAGGCCTTATGAGGTTGACTATGTCACAGAAGGAGGAGCCGTGCAGTTGAATACTTTGAATGGAGAATGGAAGGAAGGTTTGGTGAATGGGAGTTGGTTGAAATTGTATTATGACAACCAACTACCTCACAACTCCTAGTAGAAGCATGAGAAAAAGGGTCAAGGTACTAGGTGCAGTTGAAACTGGGTACCAGACACAGAAAAGATAGTCTATACAAGGAAAGAAGGGAGAGACAGAGAAAAAATCACAGGCTGCACACATAGTTCGAAGACGAAGAAAAATAGAAGGTTTTGACCTGAAGTGCCTCGGGACAAGTCACATGTGAGTGTTGGGGGCCTGTTGGTCCGTGGTTATGGAAGGTTGTTGATATGGAAATAGAAGGTTGAATTGTTATGCTATGCAAGCACCCTCTACTTCAATAAAATAAACCTTACAGGACCTTGCTTCATGTGTTTAAATATGCAAGATGGTTTATGTGTTAAGTTCTTGGTTCTTCTTGTCAATGATCATGTGTGAGGAAATGTTCCTTTAAAAGATTAAATATGTGCTATAAACCAATACACAACAATATAAAGTGCAGCAAATAACACAACAAACTCACAACAATAACAAGATGATAAAGGAGTTCACCCCTCCCTGGGCTACATCTCCTTGAGCCTCCTTCAATGGACTTGGCTCTTTGGGATTAGTTTGTCAAATGTTCT
>JZKD02S1802214.1:149590-170034 GCA_000966675.3 Picea glauca
TTAATTCAATAGTTATATCTAGGGAAAGCGGTATATTCTGTCATGTTTTGTTCTAGATCCAGGTGGATCTAGGGAGATCGGTTTGTGTCCGCACTTACGGATTTATCCATAAACACACCATCAGTAACAAGAAAGTGCATCACCCATTCACTAAACCTCAATAAGACGTACCGCAATCAAGATATCCTTACACATATGTCATGTCAATCTATGAGCCAATGATACAAATAACAAGTGCCTCAAATAATGTATCAAATGTGTACCAATCATGCATCAACTTATAACTCATCAATCATGCACAATATCACCACCTCATCAACTCATCAATTATATCTCCCAATGTGTAGCTCATCAACATGCCAATTGCATTCACTAAGACATCCAAAAAACATGCCTCTAACAAGATATCCATGGAGCTCACATATGTACCATCCATGTTGTTGGGTCACATATTTGTCCATATTTTCATCATCTATAGACATCAATTCCATCCCTTTTCCATCCTATTATCGTTCATTTATCATTCCATTTTCCATACATTTGCTACAATTGCTCATAAAATGACATATTATTCCTGTTATGCTTTAGTGGTTAATAATGATTATTCTTCCTTCATTTTTAATGAATTAAAGACTATTATGCATGATTTTTCTGATGATGTTTTTAGAAGTGATTTTATGTATCAATAGTTGCAGCAGTCAAGGTTCCAACCTCCAAATGACACATGTGAGTTCCAACTCGTGGTTAACCGTTTTCAGTGAAAAACGTGGCAGATAAGGAGACGAATTTGCGTGGAATATTGTGAGCAGATGAGTATGAATCTTGAAAATCTGAGACATGGGTTTTGTTCAGAATGGGCCCAATTGAGTTCAAATCAAGCCGTTTTCCAATTGGACTACGGTTTGAGAGAAATCGTTGGTTCTTTAAAAGGGTATTTTCTAGATTTACAGTTGTGACCGGTTCTCTAAACTTAGCAATTTGTTTGAGCAACCCAAAGATTTGGGGATTTGATTTGTATAAATAAGACCTATTCAATCAGGAGAGGGGCATTCATGAAATTATATGTAATTTATTTGTAAGAAAGAGTTGAACTTATGTAATTTCTGATTTTTCTTCAATAATACAAAGGAGCTGATGGATCTGCAATTATGTGCAACTTTCTCTTAATCTTGTAAGTCTTTTGGCCATGGATGCTAGGTGAGGCAGGGCCCCCTCAATTTGGTATGTGTTGGTATTATTCATTTACTTGTATTTTTCTTTTCGTTGTCTTAATTTATCTTGGTTTATGATTAGTTGATCACTGCTTACAGTTGTGTGTTGTTTATTAGATTGCTCTTACAGTAAGATTCAATTCATGTTGTTGTTACTTCATTTTGTTAATAATCCTTTAATTTATGTAAGAGTGTGGTAGTGGTTTTATTTCAGTTGACTGTATTTTCAAGCAAGAGCGGATTTGATTGATTTTAAGTTGTGTGTTTTATTTTATTAAATAGATAATAGTGTTAGTTGGAATTTGCTGCTTGCATATATTGTGCACGGTAACTTTGAAATAAAATACTTCCTCGGGTTGACAATTGAATAGTTGGGAAAATACTACAATGCAATTAATTCAAACATTAGTTCAGCCCAATGTAGCGACTGCTGTTCCTTTGAGTGTAGTTGTTGTTCATTTGAAAGGAACAACTATCATTCCTTTCACGCGACTGCTATTCCTTTGAGTGTAGTTGTTGTTCATTTGAAAGGAACAACTATCGTTCATTTCACACGACTACTGTTCCTTTGAGTGTAGTTTCTATTCATTTGAAAGGAACAACTGTTGTTCCTTTTGTGCGACTGTTGTTCCTTTCACGCAACTGTTGTTCTTTTGAGTATCATTGTTGTTCATTTGAACGAAGCAACTATCATTCCCTTTATGATTGTTGTTCCTTTATAGGTGTTGCATCTCTGGAGGTTGGGTATTGAAAATGGAAGGTAAGAACCTACGTAGGCAACAAATAAAATGCTTGTGCCAGCGCCTACCTTTGGTTGATGCATAGAGGTTGATTTTAGGACATATTTAGAGCCCAACACATGTACAATGACAAATATTCCTAAAAAACCATTCACTATAACATCCAATAATATCTCTAGACATGTACCACAAGTGTGCCTCAATATATCACTGATATCACTAGCTCACATCACCATGATATATCTCATAGACAAAGTTCCATAACTTCATTGACATAACCAACAATGTCCCTCAACAAAAAAATGCCTCAATCCACATTCTAGGGTTAGTACTATTGCATCCAAGATAGGCATCAAGCATATGCATCAATATTCAACCATATGTCATCACTATACATACATCAACCATACATGGCATCACATGATCATGAAGACCTACAACAAACCATGCCAGACCTTGCAAAACAGAGTTATACCATCAAACCATGCCGCAACTCATCTGCATATACTTCTTTCCAATGATTTTACTACATGTATGTGGTCTGTTCTATAGATATCTCGCGTATGTACACGACCTTTATATAGGTCACCTCAAAAATGTAAGTGACTTCATCCATAGGATCCCGCATATGCTTTAGAAAATGTCAAGCTTGAGCTTGCTTCATGGCTGCCATTCTGTTCTAGTTATTCAATGTTCTTCACCCACTTCTGAAGGTGTCTCAACTTCTCAGAACTTGATCTATGGGCTTCCATATTTTCAACATTGTCTTCCTTCCTAGCTTCATGTGTTCTTCTTGTCATGCTATATGAAGTACTCTTCATGGACTGTCTTCTTGTGTTCCAACAATCTTGGGCATTTTGGCCGAACCCACTGCAACTGTAACATATCATGGTGTGACAATGAGAAATAATGTGTCCTACTTGATTACATATCCAATACCTTAGAGTGTTATGAATCCTTCCAACATATTTTCTTACATAATGTCTGCAATCCAAAGCTTTGTAACCACATTCATTACATGAGAAGCAGTGACCATGAAAAACATTTTCATACCTTTACTTTTGTGTCCATCTTGAAGGTGTCTCTCTTTTGAATTTGCTTTGAGGTGTAAGGATGGATTCTTGATGTCTTCCTTGCTTTGTTATTTTGAAAGTTTCCTTTATTAGTGTAGATGGTTGATTTGCAACATTGCTTCCACCTTTTGATAATAAAGGACTTACCTCATGCTTCTTAGAAGTGATAGCTCTAAAATGTATAGCTTCCTTGTTGTATCCAAGACCTGATTTATCATTTGGAGACATTTGGATATCTAGGATTTCATCTAGGATTGTTGAGTTCTTCATGAACATTTTTGAGTTCTCTACTTTATTTCTAAGATCAACAACTTCAACTTGAAACTTATGGCATGCATCTTGTTTTTCATTTATTTGATTCTTCAATAGTTTCTCTATCCTTTTGACTTCTTCAATTTGAGTCTTCATATTGTTTCCGTCCTTATACACACTTGCAAACGTGAGCTAAGTTTGACTCACTTAGTGTGTCCTTGGAGGCACAATGCCTAGGTTCAAATCCCACCTTGTCACTTTGAATTGAACCTCTTCCGTCGAGGCTCACTCCTAGGGAAGCCAAGGAGGGTAGTCCCTAGTTTCTAGATAAGTTTTAAAGTTAGGTTCTAGGAGTTGATTTTAATTTCTTAAGGTTAGAGGGGATCTACCCTAAGATGCTAAATATGCAATGCAAGATGCAAGGGTTAGTATGTCAAACATGCATTTTCCTAGGGCAACTAAGACTAGTGCCTAAGGTTGGGCAAGGGGTCAACTAGATGGTAGGGTGTTTCGTTACAAATATGATTACAAGATACTTACAAAAGGAAAAATAAACCCAATGAATATTAGATACAAGATTTACAAATAGAGAATGTTAGGATACAATAAGAAAACTAACTACTTTTAAGTTTGTGTGCAGGATACATAGAGATCAAATCATTACCATCACATTCATGATATCTTCATAAACACATTATTATCATCAACACATAGACAAGAAGATTTAGATATTTCAAGCACACGTATTTAAGATGATGAAGATTATCCACACTCTTAGTTATTCAACCCACAAAGTATTTATTAGATTAAGACCAAGGTTGGATTACTTAAATAAATTAAATGTTTCTTAAGATTATAAAGTTTTAGTTACCTTTATTTAGTGATTCACCAAAGCCTCCTCCTCCTATTTCCAAATGGCTGCTGGATGCTCAATATAGTATGGCAATGAGGCCAACCCTAGCTGTCACAGTCAACCCAAAGAATTGAGTTTTTACGGAAAGGTCACTCCTTTGTGTTGTGAGACCATACCTGGCCTATCACCGTTTGTTTCCCTCCTCAATACCCATTTTAGATGGTGAAGATGGTGGTCTAAGTTACCCTATTAAGTATATTAAGTTAATATATTAATTAGGTAGACATTCAAGAGTATCTAGTGGTGTTTTAGTGATTTTATGATGCCTTTAAAGTGTGATTTAATTCTATGGATGAAACTCACTTCAACTTAAATATGTGTTGTTTAAAATTGAAAATGAAAGGCATTAACACATATAAGCTATGTGAGAGAAATTACTTAATGCACCAATATATATCTTGCAAAGTTAAGAAGCAAATTACAAGGGCAAGAATAAATTGCCAACAAGATATGAGAGACAATCACACTTATCTTAAGATGATTAAGGGCATTAAGAATCAAGCATTAACTGTGAGAAAAAAAATTTAAGTGTTTGCCTACACTATCAACTTAACCAAAAGTATTGCTTCAAGTATGTGGAAAATGGACTTAAGATATTATAGCATGAAAGAAAAACACCATTCACTTAACTTATTGAAGCACGTAAACATTTAGGGTTAGATTTAAGCATGTAAAATAAAGATCATTCTTTAAGGAGCTTAAGCATGCAAGTAAATCTAGCTAATTTGATTATGCCCAATAGGCTTATACTAAGGATTAATTAGGTGTGAGATCTAGATCTAGAATATTTTAAACCATTAAGTGATAAAAGATCAAAAACACATATTAAACCCTAGCCTTACCACTTGGGGTATTTCTCTCCCAATAGGTAGGCGATTATTTAACTTTTTAACCTTTAGAAGAAACTTGAAATGAGAGAGAAAGATAACAAGAAGGACAAGCTAACTAATGAACAAGAAAATGAAAATAAAACAACCTAATCCCCATGTCCTAGGCTTGGAGGATGCCCAAAATCAACTAAGCCCCACATCCTAGCTCAAAAAGGTGCCAAAAATGAAAGAAAAACAAGATCTAAGCTAAAATCAAACTACCCCGAGGCTCACATGTGGGAGGAGGCTGTACCAATCCTTGTCCCAAGCAAGTGAGCCACTAAATCAACAAGAAAACTACTAGATCTATGCACAAGAAGGCCTAAAATTTGAGAAAGAGGGTTGAGAAATAACTACCAATTTTTGGAGGGTCATGGGGTGTTGTGTGGATTTATTTGGGCATCCAAACCCCTCTCAACCAGATCTGAATCTGCAAAAACTAGCAAGGTATCCTAGCTGGAAATGCTACACACAACAAACAAAATGAAGAATTTTTTTTCCCTTTTTAGGGCAGAAATTTTTTGCAAGAAAAAATTGATTTTAAGTGACCAATATCACTAAGTTAAACTAGCTGAAATACATATGAATGAACAACAATAGATAAAAGAGTAAGAGTAGAGAGAGATGGAGTGTATATGTGTCTCAAGGGAGCCTTCTTGCTTGAGGTATTCCCAATGAAACCCTTGAAGCTAAACCTACAAAACTTGAGAGGTGATGTGCATACAAGAGATAATATGTTGGATATACTAATAAGATGACATTTCAATCCTATCTATCCAATCAAGATATATATATATCTACAAGAACATGCATTGATAGATCTACCCAAGTAACATTTTACCCAAGATCCAATGTGTACAATCACGAAACAAATTGAAACAAGTTTACCTCATAAGTATGGAAAGAACAAGAACATGCATATCTCTTCCAATTATCGTCCAAATATTCTCTTTATTTATTACTCAAGAATTGGATCTTGGAGATAACTTACTCCAAAACCCTAAGGGCCAAAGAATGGAAATGATGGAACAAGAGAGAGAGAGAGAGAGAGAGAGAGAGAGAGAGAGAGAGAGAGAGAGAGATAGAGGAAGATATCAAGTAGCATAACATTATCTCAAGATATGGTGAGTTGGGAGTGAGGAGAGGTTTCATTTTATACTTGGAGAGGCAAACTCACCCCTCTTGGATCAATGCCAAGTGTCCCACACCAAGCACAAGAGGGAATCCCAAGGCTAGGGCGCACCATCTAGGGTTTAGATCTTAGATCTAGGGTGTAGAAAAGTGTGGGAGGCGTTGGGATCACACAAAGGAAAGTGGGAGGCTCATGGGATCCTTTTCAAGGGAGAGGAAAGGGTTAAATAATTTTTAAAAAAATATTTTGGAATTTTCCAAGTGGAGGGGGGCATACCTCTCCTAGGAGGGCACACCACTTGGAGGAAAGGAAAGAAGGGGAGGAAATAAATGCAAGAAAAAGGAGTATATATGGGTTAAGGAGGGACGTGGGAGGTGAGGGAGAGAACACCACCCAAGAGGGAGGCCCATATACAAAGAAAAACCCAAGGGGCCACGTCCCATCCTCAAGGAGGGTGTAACTTCCTTAGGAGGGCGTCACATATTTAGTGAGGTGAGAGGGTGAGAGGGGTGGAAAGGTTAAATCAAGGTTAGGTTGGGTAGGAAAGGCTTATGGAATCTCTCTCTAACCTTTATCCATCATTTAAAATCCTTTTAACTTATTATTACATTTTTACATTTTCGCTATGTTTGGACTTTAACAATTAAAATTGTTGTTTTTGACTGACTGACACTCTAGGTGGACAAACCCATAGCAAAAGTTGTCTGATAGAGATGAAACTTTCTCCAAGGGTGTAGGGGGTGCTATTCCATTTATTTTGAGCAAAAATACCCTCATCAAAAGTCCAAGGATCTGGTTCTTACAATTTTTACTAAAAAATAATTAATTAATTAAATGATTAAACCTCCAAACTTAGGGAAATTTAATTAAAAATTAATTAATTAAAAAAACTAATCTAGACTCGACGGAATTCTGCAAAAATTTATAAGATGTCTTGCATGGTCGTTTACAATTATTCCCTACAATAGTTACCAAAAGATAAGCCCACTATAACGTTGTTCACCACTTTTGAGGAATTATTGCAAGTGTGAGGGAAAAACTCAAGGGAAATCAATAAGGCTGAAAAGCCCAATTGATAACCCGAGGATAAAAAAACCCTTGGTGAAAGGAAATCTCCCAGTGAACTAATCCCAAGGTAACTGAACTAGACATGAATCATGCATACCTATTACATTATTGACCCACGCAGGGGTGCAGAAATTTCAGTTACAAAAAGAAGTGTTGGGGCCAAACAATGCCCTGTAGAACCAAAAGTCTTCAACAAATTTGCATATGATGATGCATATCTTCATGGTACATGGAGTTGACCACCTATGTTGGAGAGGCATTCAACATCTGGCTCCACATGGGGACGTGTGTTCAATCGTCTCACTTGAGACAGAGAGCATACGAGAATCCAATGCCTACAACAGAGTGCTCACCAATAACCAACATAAGAATACATATATACATGATTAAATAAATGAATACTATATAAAACATTTACAAAATGAAATAATAGTACAACATCAATATTTTACAATAAATGAAATCTATAGTAAAGAAAAAAAAATTAAGTACACATTTACATAATGAACGAAATGATACAAAACTGAAATACAAGGAAAAGGGTTAGAGATATGTTACAAAGGGTGTCCCTTTGGACACCAAGTTGCCCCATAATCTGAAGAAGAGCTTGAGCTGCTTCCCATTCCGTGGAATGATGATGGGCTCACCATCCAAATGGCTGAGATGAAAATAATTTGGCCCTGCTATCTCTCTGATCAAATATGGCCCTAACCACAAGCTTTCAAATTTGCCATGTTTTCTAGGTTTCTCTTTGCCTTTATCCCATAACAAAACTGTATCACCAACCATGAATTCCCTCTGTCTGGCCGACCTGTCGAAATCTTTCTTTACCTTACTCTGATTTCTGCAATTCTGATCATAAGCATTTCGTCTGATTTCATCTAATTCAATGATTTGATTGACCCTGTTCTGAAATGCATCCTACTTTGTGGAAATGTCCTCAAATGACCCATAAGTAGGAAGTCTAAGGTTCACTAGCTACCTAGCCTCCAATCCGTATACTAACTCAAATAGAATCTTTCTAGTAGCTGCTTTCTTTGTTATTCTGTCAGCCCATAATGCATGTTTGATTTTACTATCCCAAGACCTTTTGTTTTCACTGACTATTTTCTTAAAATTGGTCATTAATTTTTTATTACTTGACTCTGTCTGACCATTTCCTTGGGGATAGTAATCCGATGCGTGTGACAAGATAATACCATACTTGAAACAAAAGGATGACATCTCTGCTGAACAAAAGGCCTTAGCATTATCTGTCACTATCTTTGATGAGACCCCAAATCTAGTTATTATTCTGTCTTCAAGGAAATCCATCACTACCTTTTCAGTTTCTCACTTTGTAGGAATGGATTCAACCCATTTTGTAAAGTAATCTATTGCTGTAATGACCCATGGATAACCATTACTCGAATTATCATTAAACTTCTCGATGAAGTTCAAACCCCACTACTGAAAAGGTGCTTCAACCACAACTGGTTGCAAAGGGAGTGCTGCTAACTTTTGCTTTCTTGTAAAAAGCTGACATGGCTCACATTTTCGAACAAACTGATGCACATCTGAAAATATAGTGGGCCAATAATATCCCTCTCTAAGGATTTTGTGGGTAGTAGTTTTAGCAACAAAATGTCCACCACAAAACCCTCCATGGAATTCGTCCATTAGTTTCTTTGACTCAATGTCATCCACACATATAAGGATAATTCCATTAGGATTCTTCCATCCCAATCCATCTCTATTCAGGACATACTTAGAAGATTTTAACCTCAAATCCCTTTTCTTGTGTCCTTCTAGATGTCTTGGACAAGTTAGATTATTAAGATAGAAGATGATGTTTGTATACCAATCCACTTGTTCAAGTTTCAATAAGTTAGGATGCCACTCTTCATTATTAATTTGGTAAACCATATCCGAGGATTTCTCATTCCTTTCTCTCAACATTTTAGCCAACCCTTGACCCTTAATCAATTTTGTTGGTCTAATTTCCAAATCATATTCTTGGATTTTAGAAATCCATATACCCCTTGAGCCCAATCCTTCTACTTGAGATAAAACATCTTTAACTGCAGAATTAGGAACATAACCAATCACTTTGGAATATCTGATGAAGACTCTGAAATGTTTGAGTGATTTGACTAAGGCATAATCCTGTTTCTCAAACATGGGATACTTTAATTCTGAATTTTGCAAGGCCCTACTCATATATGCAATGGGTTGATCATGGCCTTGATCATTTTTCCGAAGAAACACTCCAACAATAGTGTCTTCAGAAGCAAAGGAGAAAATATGAAAATCATTATTGTAGTCAAGGCTAATAAGGACATGAGATTCACATATTGCAGTATTTATACTTTCAAAATCTCATTTACTTTCATCATTCCATTCAAATTTTACATCCTTCTTAAGCAACTTATATATAGGTTTCATGATTTCATCATAGCTAAGAATGAACCTATGGACAAAATTAGTTTTTCCTAAGAAGGATTGAAGAAGTTTCTTTGATGTGGGCAAAGGAACCTTACCAATGGAGTCAACTCTTTCCAGGTCTAGCTTAACCCCATATTTAGTGATTATGTGGCCCAATAATTTACCTCCAGTCACCCCAAAGACCGACTTAGCAGGATTCAAAGAAATTCCAAATTCTCTACATCTGTCCAAAACTTGCCTAAGGTGGTTAATGCGAGTTTTCCCATCCTTAGAAAAGACCGTTAAATCATATTGATATATTTCAATCAATTTACCAATCAACCCCCGAAAGGCATAATCCATAGCTCGCTGAAAAGTAGCTCCTGCATTTGATAAACCAAATGGAATTCTGAGATATTCAAAAGTTCCCCATGGAGTAGTAAAAGTTGTCTTATGCCTATCCTCTTCTTTAAGTCTTATCTTATTATAACCTGAGAAACCATCAAGCAAGGAAATCATTCCTGAACCTATAACTCTTTGAAGTAAAGTTTCCATCTTGGGTAGGGGATAATGGTCTTTTGTGCAAGCAATGTTTAAGTTCCTGAAGTCAATGAATATCTGAATTTGTCCAGTCTTCTTCCTAGCAACAACCAATTTTGAGCACCATGAAGAATGTCTAGTTTGTGCAATGATTCCTACTTCTAACATTTTTTGAACCAAAGGAGCTAACTTGGGGTTTAACTGCCTTAACTTTTATCTAAAGGGTTTGGTATCTTCCTTAAGAGGAATCACATGTTGAATTACATCCTCCCTGTAGACTTTGAGCTTATCATAACTGAAGGCCAAAACATCCCTATATTCTTTTAATAACTTAACAATTTCATCTCTTTCGTCTATAGGGGTAGTCTTGCCTATTTTTATCATCCTAGGCTCTTCATTATTTCCAATATTGACTTCAAGGTAATCACATAGTTTTTTCTTTGATTTGTCTCTTTGCTTATGACCATCCTGTCTATCAAAATCCCTTTCCAAAGAGACCACTCGCTTAGGTAGTGTTTTCACCTCATCATCATTCTCGGTGTAATTACAACCTTCTTCTTTCAAGCTTATGCCTAAGTCTGAAAATTCATGGATGTGAAGTAAAAAATTGACTATTTGTTTGTCATCATCAAAAACCTAGCAATGGTTCATGTTATCCGGGACTGAGGGTGTAAAAATGACTTCAAATGAAATATTCTCATCAATAAAACTATCTGGAAGTTGCTACTGCAAGTTCATCGTCTTTTGAATTATGTTCTCTAGGAATTGCAATCAAGTCTATAACATCAAAGTCACTTATTAAGTTCCAAATTGCATTCCTATACCCTTTCAATCTTTCTGACTTGCAAGCAAACTTGTTCTTTAATTGTTGTATGGCCAAGTCAGAATCCCCTTTGACATTTAGACATTTTATTCCCCTATCTCTGCAAAGTTCTAAACCAAGAAGTAAAGCTTCATACTCAACCACATTATTGGTTGCTTCAAACTCCAATCTATAAGAAAATTTCAACACTTCTCCACTTGGAGCTTGAAGAACAATCCCAACACCCTTTCCTTCTCTAGAAAAAGCACCATCAAAATTCATGTACCACACCTTGTCTAATTCATTATCTTGAACTATTTCATTAAAAGGAACAATAGAATTAGACAAGATGGCATAGTTAGAAAGACCTTCATCAATCCACTTTAACTCATTTTTGGGATCTTCAACATGATAGTCTTCCTATACACTTCCTCATTTAACTTAAAAGTTCTTCCATCTGGGGTAGGGAGAGTAGCATAAGATAGATCCATTTGTAGACCACCACCCAAATCTGCAGTTTCCTTTCTATTCAATAACATTCCCCAAACATCTGGAACATCAATTACCGCAATATCCATCTCAAACATGATATCCGGAAATACTGCTAAGTGTACTTGTAAACCTTTAATCAATCCATGCACTTCAATCGTTTGACTATCCAAGGCACAAATGTTATGGTAAGGTCTTGATATTCTTAAGTTTAATTGTTCCATCACCTTCTTAGTAATAACATTTGAGATTGCTCCTGAATCTATCATGCAATTGTGTAACACTTTGTCGTTTACAAGTAAAGAAAGGTAGAAAGGAAAATTATTCTCATTCTTTCTATCCCAATTCTATAAAATTACTGGTGCATCCTGGTAATCCATGACTAGTTGTTTCTCTACAACAATTTTAGGAGGTGATTCTATGGCTTTAAGTATCTTTTCCTTTTGTGAAGGGATCTTCATAATTTCTAATACCGGCACTAACATCTTTGCATTACTCAACCAACTACCTAAGTCAATATTCAAGTCTACATTAATAGGCACATTAAACTTAGGAGGGATTGATGATACCTTGGGAATACTAGCTTGACCTTTATCCTGACTTTTGTTTCCATTCCTTTGGTATGTAATGCCTCTATACTTAGCCATTTCTGCAACCTGTTGGGGAGTGGGCTTGGGCCCATAATTTTTTGCAGCTTTATCCATATTACCATTCATAAAGTGTCCACTAATTCCATAATCATTGACATCCATCCAATCATACATGCCAACGTAATATATTTCATCACACATATTTACTTGTTCATTTCCTTGGTTTCCATAATCATTTTCACATTTCTCAAGGAAAACTAGACAAGTCGATTCCTCATGAAACTCACCACAAGGCCTACAATAAGGTATAGATCGATGTTCTACCAAATTGGTGGACTCAAAAGGATTAGGTGGCTGTTGATCATTTTGAGGAGGTCTTATTGGCCACTTATCATTTGGCTTGTGTTTTTGTCTGTTATTACTTTGGGACCTCTCCATTGTGATCAACCTGTTTTGCAAAGCATTGATTTGATTGGCATGGTTTACTTCCATTTGCTTAATTAACTGAGCCAATTTTTAAATATCATTACTTGATAATCCTTTACCCTCATCCTTATTCTTATTTTCATCATTAACCTTTGAAGAAGAACCCCTATCAAAACCAATAATGTTGGACTTCCTAGCCTCAAGAATATTTTGTTCAATTTTCATAGTTGTTTCTTGTGCTGCTGGTAAAGTCTGAGGATCTTTATCCCTTAAGGCATACCTCATCTCTCCTTCAAATGCCTCTATATAATAAATCAAAATTGTAGCATCGATAGGCTTGACATCTTGATGAAGGCTCTTTACCAAGCTATTAAACTTAGAGTTAAACTCTACCACTGTTTCATTTTCTTTCTTTTGGCTAGTGGTAAGAGCACCCAACTAAAATCTATGTTCCTTCTAATCACCTCATCTCTTCTTAAATTCATCAATAATTGAATTAAGGGTGTTGAACTTGTTTGCAGGAAAATCTTCAAACCATTCGACAACATTTCCTTCCAATGAATAAACAAACAAAGTCATATTTACATCTTCTTCCTTATGACCTCCACAATACTTTTCCACACACCTACGAAAACTTGAGATGTGAGAGTTGGAACTTATAGCATTGTTCCCATGGAAAATAGGCAACTTATCAATGGCTTTCTCAAGAACATTGTGAGGGGCACCCTAGATTGATGAAAAGTTCAAAGGACTCAAAAAGGTGGTCATTGTAACATTAGGACTATTAGTGGGATTATTAATAGTTGGTTGATTATTAGTTTGGAACAAGAATTGGATATAAGTGAGTTCTTCTTCCCCGAGACTTTCAAGTAGTCTCCTAAGATCAAGGCGGTTTAGTCTCCTCCTATAAACCTTTTCGGGTTCGGGAAAAGAATAAACCACTCCTTGTGAAGTGCTCCTAGTAGTATACTTGCTATATTTTTTCAATGGAGTCGCCACTTGAGAAGGAATCACACAAAGCTAACCAATACAAGCTCAAAGAATTTTAAGGCCTAATTTTTTTATTATTTAGTTCTTAAAGAATCAAGTTAAGTCAATTTGACCAAGGATAAATGACTTATCCTTGGTAGCAGCGCCAAAGATGTTGTCGTCCTTATACACACTTGCAAACGTGAGCTAAGTTTGACTCACAAAGTGTGTCCTTGGAGGCATAATGCCTAGGTTCAAAGCCCACGATGTCACTTTGACTTGAACCTCTTCTGTCTAGGCTCATTCTTAGGGAAGCCAAGGGGGGTAGTCCCTAGTTTCTATATAAGTTTTAAAGTTAGGTTATAGGAGTTGATTTTAATTTTTTAAGGTTAGAGGGGATCTACCCTAATATGCTAAAGCAACAATGCAAGATGCAAGGGTTAGTATGTCAAATAGACATTTTCCTAGGGAAACTAAGACTAGTGCCTAAGGTTGGGAAAGGGGTCAACTAGATGGTAGGGTGTTTCGTTACAAATATGATTACAAGATACTTACAAAAGAAAAACTAAACCCAATGAATATTAGATACAAGATTTACAAATAGAGAATCTAGGATACAATAAGCAAGCTAACTACTTTTAAGTTTGTGTCCAGGATATAAGGAGATCCAAGGATTACCATCACATCCATGAGATCTTCATCAACACATCAACAAGAAGATTTAGAGATTTCAAGAACAAGTATTTAAAATGATGAAGATTATCCACAGTCTTAGTTATTCAACCCACAAAGTATTTATTAGATTAAGACCAAGGTTGGATTACTTAAATAAATTAAAGGTTTCTTAAGATTATAAAGTTTTAGTTACCTTTATTTAGTGATTCACCAAAGACTCCTTCTCCTATTGCCAAATGGCTGCTGGATGATCAAGATAGTATGGAAACAAGGCCAACCCTAGCTGTCACAGTCAGCCCAAAGCATTGAGCGTTTACGAAAAGGACACTCCTTTGTGTCGTGAGACCGTCCCTGGCCTATCATTGTCCGTTGCCTTCCTCAATACCCGTTTTAGATGGTGAAGATGGTGGTATAAGGTACCCTATTAAGTCTATTAAGTTAATATATTAATTAGGTAGACTTTCATTTGTATTTAGTAGTGTTTTAGTGATTTTATGATTCCTTTAAAGTGTGATTTAATGCTATGGCCGAAACTCACTTCATCTTAGATATGTGTTGTTTAAACTTGAAAATGAAAGGCATTAACACATATAAGCTATGTGAGAGAAATTACTTAATGCACCAATATATATCTTGCAAAGTTAAGAAGAAAATTACAAGGGAAAGAACAACTTGCCAACAATATATGAGAGACAATCACACTTATCTTAAGATGATTAAGGGCATTAAGAATCAAGCATTAACTGTGAGAAAGAAAATTTAAGTGTTTGCCTACACTATCAACTTAACCAAAACTATTGCTTCAAGTATGTGGAAAATGGCCTTAAGATATTATAACATGAAAGAAAAACACCATTCACTTAACTTATTGAAGCATGTAAACATTCAGGGTTAGATTTAAGCATGTAAAATAAATATCATTCTTTAAGGAGCTTAAGCATGCAAGTAAATCTAGCTAAGTTGATTATGCCCAATAGGCTTAGACTAAGGATTAATTAGGTGTGAGATCTAGATCTAGAATATTTTAAACCATTAAGTGCTAAAATGTCAACAACACATATTAAACCCTAGCCTTACCACTTGGGGTATTTCTCTCCCAATAGGTAGGCAATTATTTAACTTGTTAAGCTTTAGAAGAAACTTGAAATGAGAGAGAAAGATAACAAGAAGGACAAGCTAACTAACGAGAAAGAAAATGAAAATAAAACAACCTAATCCCCATGTCTTAGGCTTGGAGGATGTCCAACATCAACCAAGCCCCATGTCCTAGTTCAAAAAGGTGCCAAAAATGAAAGAAAAACAAGATCTAAGCTAAAATCAAACTACCCCAAGGCTCACACATCAGAGGATGCCATACCAATCCTTATCTCAAGCAAGTGAGCCACTAAATCAACAAGAAAACTAATATATCTATGCACAAGAAGCCCTAAAATTGAGAAAGAGGGTTGAGAAATAACTACGAATTTTTGGAGGGTCTTGGGGTGTTGTGTAGATGTCTTTGGGCAGCCAAACACCTCTCAACCAGATCTGAACCTGCAAAACCAGCAAGGTATCCTTGCTAGAAATGATACACACAACAAACAAAATGAAGAAAAACTTTTTCCTTTTTAGGGAAGAATTGTTTTGCAAGAAAAATTTGATTTTAAGTGACCAATCTCACCTAGTTAAACTAGCTGAAATACATATGAATGAACAACAATAGATAGAAGAGTAAGAGTAGAAAGAGATGGAGTGTATATATGTCTCAAGGGAGCCTTCTTGCTTGAGGTATTTCCAATGAAACCCTTGAATCTAAACCTGCAAAACTTGAGAGGTGATGTGCATTCAAGAGATGATATGTTGGATATACTAATAAGATGCCATTTCAATCTTATCTAGCCAATCAAGATATATAGATCTACAATAACATGCATTGATAGATCTACCCGAGTAACATTCTACCCAAGATACAAGAACAAGAACATGCATAGCTCTTCCAATTATCCTCCAAATCTTCTCTTTATTTATTACTCAAGAATTGGATCTTGGAGAGAACTTACTCCAAAACCCTAAGAGCCAAATAATGGGAATGATGGAACAAGAGAGAGAGAGAGAGAGAGTGGAATAAATCAAGTAGCATAACATTAGCTCAAGATATGGTGAGTTGGGAGTGAGGAGAGGGTTCATTTTATACTTGGAGAGGCAAACTCACCCCTCTTGGATCAATGACAAGTGTCCCACACCAAGCACAAGAGGGAATCCCAAGGCTAGGGTGCACCATCTAGGGTTTAGATCTTAGATCTAGGGTGTAGAAAAGTGTGGGAGTTGTTGGGATCACACAAAGGAAAGTGGGAGACTCATGGGATCTATGCCAAGGGAGAGGAAAGGGTTAAATAATTTTTTAAAAATTATTTTGGTATTTTCCAAGTGGAGGGGCACGTAACTCTCCTAGGAGGGCGCACCACTTGGAGGAAAGGGAAGAAGGGGAGGCAATAAATGAAAGAAAAGGGAGTGGATATGGGTTAAGGAGGGACGTGTGAGGTGAGGGAGAGAACACCACCCAAGAGGGAGGCCCATCTACCAAGGAAAACCCAAGGGGCCATGTCCCATCCTCAAGGAGGGCGTAACTTCATTAGGAAGGCGTCACATTTTTAGTGAGGTGAGAGGCTGAGAGGGGTGGAAAGGTTAAATCAAGGTTAGGTTGGGTAGGAAAGGCTTAGGGAGTCTCTCTCTAACATTTATCCATCATTTAACATCCTTTTAACTTATTATTACATTTTTACATTTTCGCTATGTTTGGACTTTAGCAATTAAAATCGTTGTTTTTGACTGATTGACACTCTAGGTGGAAAAACCCATAGCAAAAGTTGTCTGATCGAGATGAAACTTGGTCCAAGGGTGTAGGGGGTGATATTCAATTTATTTTGAGCACAAATACACCTATCAAAAGTCAAAGGATTTGGTTTTTACAATTTTTACTCAAAATTAATTAATTAATTAAATAATTAAACCTCCAAACTTAGGGAAATTTAATTAAAAATTAATTAATTAAAAAAAATAATCTAGCCTCGACGAAATTCCACGAAAAATTCTAATATGTATTTCATGGTCATTTACAATGATTCCCTACAATAGTTACCAAAATATAAGCCCACTAGAAAGTCGTTCACCACTTTGGAGGAATTATTGCAACTGTGAGGGAAAAACTCAAGGGAAATCAATAAGGCTGAAAATCCCAATTGATAACCTGAGGATAAAAAACCCTCGGTGAAAGGAACTCTCCCAATGAACTGATCCCAAGGTACCTGACCTAGACATGACTCATGCATACCTATTACATTATTGACCCACGCAGGGGTGAGAAAATTTCAGTTACAAAAAGAAGTGTTGGGGCCAAACAATGCCCTGTAGAACCAAAAGTCTTCAACAATTTTTCATATGATGACACATCTCTTCATGGAACATGGAGTTTACCACCTATGTTGGAGAGGCGGTCAACACATATTGACATTAACTTCAAATCTTTTTCTAATCTCATCATCTACCTTCTTCTTTTCTTCTTCTTGATTAATTATTTCATTCTTTAGTCTTTTGATCTCTTCTTCTTTTTGTTCTAATTGAGTCTTTTTATTTTCTTCTTGTTCTTTGAGCATTTTCTTTAGTTCCATGATATTCTTTGGATACTTTTCTAGGACTTCATTGATGCATTTTCAAGATACTAAGAAGCAATTGAATAATTTCCTATTTCCATGCTAACATTGCCTAACTCAAATACAAATTTTTCTTTAAACTCCAACAACTTTTATTCTTCATCTACACAAACTTCTACTATATCTTCTTCTTAATTTGTAAGAGAAAATTCAACTTCACTAGGAGTATTATCATCAAAATATTTTGGAGAGTCTTTTCCTTCATTTTATTTGATGGAGTTGTCTTCTTTGTCTTGATATAACTTCTCTAGGTTTAGCCATGGATCCTTGGCAGAAGTACATTGTCCCATGCTTTATTTGACAAAACTTGAGAGTCCATTGAAAATGGTCTTGAGAGATAATGCATCATTCTTCTTTTCTTCCTTTTGAGCTGAAAAATTTGACTCATTCTTCAAGGGACATGATCCACCAATAGATTCTTTCCAAACACCCGCTCCTTTTTCCTTCAAATACTCTTTCATCTATGTTCTCCATGTTGAATAATCTATCTCATCAAAGATTGGAACTTCATCATCCATTTGTGTGTCCATGGATCTCCTCCAAGCTTGTAAGGCTTATAGTGAAGGCCTCCTTTGATACCAATTTTTGGACACACCAATCACACTGAGAGGGGGGGTGAATCAGTGTAGGGATATTTTCACATTTATTTTCTAAACACCTTAGTTAGCAATCACCATTTACTCATTATTCATTACTTTAACTAGTAAACATATCTCAACAACAAACATCATCAATAAACCACAAGGAACAAATTATATATGTATAAGTTTATTTTGTATTATTGACTACAATCCTTGGGGTTTTTCATCGTCAATTGAAGAGAGTAACAACTCTACAAGAGCACCAAATTTCAATGCAAGACTCAACCTGCAAATCTTAGCACTAACTGAGAAATGGAATTAATGCTCAAGTACAAGACCCAACTTGTAAATAGATACCAATTTATCAACAGGTACATGAACTATTTATATTATAGACCACATTTGTACATGACATGCCTATATTTCAGCACACATATGTACACGTCCTGGCCCACTATTAGCCTCCGTACACCTTTAGAAAATAGGGTTTCTGAAACTTCAACCTTCTGGCACTTCAGACCCTTTCTGCCTCTATCACATCCACTTCTTATTTTTCACTATAATCTGCCTTTCACTGCCCAATCTATACCATAACCAGTCAAAAATATATCTATTCCATCCAACAACCTATGCATGCTCCTCAACCATACACCATCACATATTATGGATATTCCTCAATCAGAACGAATCTGAACTATTCAAATAAACATCTACCATATTTAGACATCAATACAACTATTCAAAGAATGACTCAAGCATTCACCATACCATAATAAATTATAAACATCAAGACAATGTGTACCCATACCAGAACCTATGTGGAAGATCTGAACCTATAGAATGTTGATCTGGAACTTGCTTCAGACTTCAGAAACCTGGCACCAACTCTTACTCAAGCTTCCATGACTCTCTCCATATGTACATGCCTTGATATCCTTCAACCCATGTGTGTATGCTCCATGGATCACTACAACCCATGTACGTATGTTCCCTGACTCACTGCAGCCTATGTACTACTTCATAAAACTAGGTTTTTTTGAACCCCCAAAACATTCACCATCAAAACCTCAGACTTATGAAACTTTTGATGCATCCATGAGTACCTGCAATGAATCTTCCAAAAAAATATATATTCAATATGATCAAGAAATTCACATGTAAGAGACCCTTTCTCTCTTATTTATACTTCTCCAAGTAGCTTCCTCATCTAACCAACTTCCTTCTTTTGGGGCTAATCCACTTTTAACCACTTGTCCACTTATAACTACTTTCTCCACAAATAGTAACTTCTCCAGTTCTAGTTGCAACTAATTTATTTTTAATTGTTTTTTTGTTGCAACCACTTAACCCATTATTAAACACTTTGACTAATCAAATTTATTCTAGGATATTCTAGAATAATTTGACTTCTTTGACCTTCTAGGGGATTCTATACAACACATGAGGGTTCTCCAACTTCATATGGCCATAACTCTCTAAATGTGAGGAGTTATGTAACGTTCCACATATCACCAAAAATGGCATGACAAGTACTATCCATATAGAATAGTCTCACAAATAAATTTACTGATATTCATAAAATTATTCCTCAAACAAACTTGGGTTCCCTAACCACACTGCTAGGATGAATCAACCACTTAACCATTTGGACTTCACAAAGCATCTTCCCGTGAGGTATTTCACCATAAGGGAAAAATTTGGAGTTAATCCATTTGGTACTTCCTATCAACCATGATAATATTGTTATCGGACTAATCGGTAGGTGCGGACACTAACTGATCTCCCTAGATCCACCTGGATCTAGAAAAAAACACACCAGAACATAACACTTTCCTTAAGTTTTAGATATTGAATTTACTAACTAAAGAGGGATGGGTGACATAGTGTTTAAATGTCGCTTCCTCTCACCATCACCATCCTAGCTCCATTCCAATGCTCATACAATGATGAACCTGTAAAAGAACACAACCAACCAAAGTGATAGTAATAGCATAAACTCAATATAAACCTATGTATGTGATC
>JZKD02S1802214.1:213559-225117 GCA_000966675.3 Picea glauca
CTTCAGATGAAGTTATCATCGAAGCCATGAATGGTTCCGACAAACCTTGGGATGATATGCATCACTGCTCTTATTTTCTCCCAGATCTTGAAATAATCGAACATGATGACTTTCGCTCTACTTTGAGTGAGATAGTCGGTCACACCGTAGTTCCACTTGATACACATAATTTATTCTAAAGGGAATATGGTGAGTATTTCCCCTACCTTCATGATCGATATCTCTTGTACTCCTGACAAGGTTGAAAATGTAAATATCGGTGTTGATTGTTCTCCAGAAGAAATCCTAATCTACACCGAACTCTTCAAGGAATTCTGAGATGTATTTTCTTGGTCATATGAAGAGATGCCAGGAATCGACCCTCGTATTGTCGAACATGATATTAGAACTTATTCGGATGCTAAACCTGTTCAACAATGTCTTAGAGTTGTCAATCCCCGGAAGGTCCCTGCTATTAAGGCAGAGGTGGAGAAGCTACTTAATGTTGGCTTAATCTACCCGGTTCTCTTGACTGAATGGGTATCCAATTCTGTTCCTGTGAATAAGAAGCAAGGAACTACCTGTGTATGTATGGAATTTCATAACCTGAACAAGGCCTGTCCTAAAGAAAACTTCCCAACACCTTTCATCGATCAGATTCTTGACGAGTGTTCGAGAAGCAAGGTATTTTCTTTTATGGATGGATTTTTAGGGTATAATAAAATTCAAATCAAACACGAGGATCAACACAAGATGACATTTATTTGTCCTTGGGGTACTTTTTCATACCGGAAAATTCCTTTCGGCCTTAAAAATGTCGGAGCAACCTTTCAACATGCCATGACTTTCACTTTTCACGATCTTAAGCACATAGTCGAAGCTTACCTTGATGATCTTGCTGCTCACTCTCTCAAGAGAGAGGATCACCCTATGCACCTTCGAATTGTTTTTGAAATATGTCGTTACTATAGAATTCAGTTGAACCCTCACAAGTGCATCTTTTGCGTTAGGTCTGGTCATCTTTTGGGATTTCTAGTTTCTGAGACCGGGATCATGGTAGATCCACTAAATTCTAAGGCAATACTTTGATTTCCCCCCCCACACACGATTAGACAACTTCAAGGTTTGCAGGGGAAAGCTAACTTTCTTTGTCAGTTTATAGTGAATTATACCAATATCACTAAGGGTTTAATGCGTCTTTTGAAGAAGGACACCCCCTTTATCTGGGATGAGCGAGCCGAGGAGTCCTTTGATTCTTTGAAGAAAGCCTTGGTATCAGCACCTCTACTAAAGTCTCCTAACTACAATAGGGACTAATTGATTTATATCTCCGCGTCTGAAGAGATGATTGGTATGGTTAGGATTTAGGAGGATGATGAGCTCTGCACGCATGTCATCTAATATCTTAGTTGAAACTTAGTTGGTCCCAAACTTAATTATTCTCACATTGAAAATATAGCTTTGGCTTCCATTCATGTAGTCCAACGTTTGCATCATTATATATTACTTTTCAAGACTACTGTGGTTTCCGATGTCAATCCATTTCAATATGTCCTTACCATGCGTATCATAGGGGGGAAATATAATAAATGGATTGTCATTTTACAAGAGTTTTATCTCGATTTCACTTCTACGAAATCTAAGAAATCACTGGTTTTCGCGGAGTTAATATCCGATTTTCCATGATTAGATGAGGATGTTATCCATGTTGATTCATTTGCAGATGAACATATTTTTCTTGTCTTGTCGTCCGACCCCTGGTATGGAGACATTATTCTCTATCTTCAAACTTTGAAGTTCCCTCATCATCTCTCACGAGATGACCAACGACGTGTAAAGTACCAAGCTAAGAAGTATACTATCATCGGTGACACTTTGTATCACTGAGGAATAGACAATATATTATGTCATTTTTTAACTCACAGAGAGGTTGAGTCTGTCCTGAACAATTTCCGCAGTGGGGCTTGTGGTGGTCATCTATCCGAGCTTGCGACAACCCAAAACATTTGCAATCCGATTATTTCTGGGCTACTATATTTAAGGGTTGTATTGAAGAGGTTAAGAAGTGTCACCCATTCCAGGTGTTCACTCAAAAAATGAGCTCGCATCCAGCCCCTCTTCATCCAATCATTACCATCGGTCCCTTCACCAAGTGGGGGGTGGACTTCGTGGATTGCAACCCAACTTCGGCTGGAGAAAATCAACACATTATCATGTCCTTCGACTACTTTAACAAGTGGGCCGAGGCCATGCCTAAAGTTAAATCCAATGGGAATACTTCCTCCTTCTTTGTATTCAATCAAATTATCGCCTAGTTTGGTATTCCAAGTGAGATTGTCACTGATCATGGAAGTCACTTTCAGAATGAAATGATGGAAGAGATAACATCTAATATGGGGTTTATACATGGTCATTCTTCTCCTTACTACCCCTATGAAAATGGACAAGTAGATGCCGTCAACAAGTCTCTCAAGACCATTTTGCAAAAATATGTTAGCCAGAGTAAGTTTGACTAGCATATTATGCTATATCCCGTACTCTGAGCATACCAAACCTCGGTCAACAATGCCACCAGTTTTTCCCTTTTTCAGTTAGTAAACTGTGTGGATTCAATCTTACCTATTGAATTCAAAATCCCTTCTCTTAAGTTGACATTCCCTCTCTTACCTGACACATCCGATCTCGAGTGATGCCTTGTACACCTAAAGAGTCTTGACGAGAAACGTCGAGACACCTCTACGACTATCGAGGTGAAAAAAATACGTGTCAAGGTCTAGTATGATAAGTCTGTCTGTCCTCAGTTGTACATTGAGGGTGACTTGGTCCTATTGTATGATCAATCCAAGGAACCACTGGGGGCATGCAAGTTTAAACCCATGTGGCACAGTCCTTACATCATGCGATGTGTCTTAGAAAAGGGATCCTATGAGTTATAATATTATGAAGGGAATATGTTGGACGAGTCTAGGAATGGGCTCTACTTGAAAAGATATTACTCTTGAGCCCTGAGCTTGGGAGGAACTCTTTTTATACTAATGCGATTTAGTGTATATATCTTTTCCCTGTTCTTTTCTTCATCTTTCTTATCGCATTTTCCCTTGGTTGGAAGATGTCGATGGAGTCTTCGGTCTACCTAGGATTTGCAAATGGAGCCAGTCATCATACAAGGAACTAGTTACCGTCGCTTGGGTGGTTTACTCACCCGAGGGTCTGCTGGTGTCTTTAGGTGGCGTATGCCTAAGGCCATCCACGAACAATGTAGCTGAATATAGCGTCGTTATAGAACTTTTGCATGATGCTATGTCACATGGTATTCTCTCTTTATAGGTTTTCCTGGATTCCCAGTAAGTAGTATGTCAGTTGAATGACAGTTACTATGTGTGTGATCCTACTTTACTCCATCAATTCCTACAAGTACATCTTTTAGAACAAAAAATTGATTTTATTACATACCATCACATTCCAAGGAGTTCTAATCATGTATCCGATGCTTATGCTAATTTCATTTTAGATTGGAATTTGTCACATAAATAACCCAAAGAAAACCATCGCATCAATGTACACATTGTAAAATATAAGTAAATCCGAAGATCCATTTTTATATATTTCAAAAAATATGGTGTTTATAGTACAAAATTTGGGCTAATACCCTCAATACAGATATACAGTTGATACTACAATATCCACGACATCTACGCCCGCGACACCGGATGTGTGTCATGGTAACAAAATACGACATTTGCGAGATGCCAAAAGAGTCACACCCAAGCTCTGGGTACACCAACCACCTATCGTTGCATGGCTTCAGGAAGATCCTCTACCTGAACCATGGGAATCCTATGATTCAAACGAGACAGGTTTTCCTGCACATTTTTTTGTAGGACTATCTCAGCTTCTCCTCCCATTGCCTCATATCCCCGGTTCCTCCGTCGGTGTCGAGGAAACCCTTCCGACTGTCGCGGACCCACGTATGCGTTACACAAGTGTCTAGTTAGTACTTAAGAACCATCCAAATTTTGTTTTTTTCTATCATACAACAATACAAAAAAAATGAAATATTTAAAAACATTCTACATACCTATGTCACCGTAGGCGGTCCCTGGTGGGAGTGGCATGTCCAAATCTCCTCAGAATTCTATCCCCACATAGGGATAGTCATCTAGGGAAATGACTTGTCGCTGCCACCGGTAGAAGAAATCCTCGTTGTAGGGGGTGTGGGCACCCTACCTCCCCCTTCCACCCCATTACCTCAGTCCATCATGCCATGGCTATATCGCAAGGTCCTCTTGAATCAATCTTGACTCTAGGTCCCAAATTGGAACCCGCCCGAAGAAGAAACTGCATAGGATAGAGGCAAACCCAAAATTTCTCTTACTCCCCTGTTTGCGCTCTGTCAACTGGCTCTTCATATTTTCCAGTAGTGAGGTACACCAATCATATATTGTGGGTCTCATACACTGCATTGCATAGAACATGAGTGACCTCGATGGTTGGTGCAACGAGGTCGAACCTATGATCCTAGTCAATACAAGAAAACCAATATTCAGGCTGAGATTGTTTATCACCCGGATAGGGATTTGAGTCCCTACCTTAAGATTCCCTGCTACACAATGGGCATTGATTCACTCCTCTATTTTCATTCAGCTCCCTACTCCCCATGATTTGAGGTTTACAACCTCTCCCCCGGTGTGATAATCCAGTCAAAAAGTAGATATCCTCTACTTCAATTCTCAATGGTTTCCCATCGAGGTTGAATCTTTCACTCTTAGGGTCTTAGTAACCCAGAAGCATCTCAAGCAGCCTCACCTGGTCCCTCATTCCTTTGAGTGACCAAAATTTATATAAGCCACATCTCTTCAAGGCCATTTGGGCCCATGGATCTTGATCCACAGCAGCATCGACCTCCTCGTGCTCTCTCTCTTTCAATTCAAGAACCATCCTACCAAAGGAAAACCAAAATTTGAGTTAGAAACCTTGGAATTCATTGTTTGTGTGCATGTATGCGAGTTTCTTCACTTACAATAGCATATAGGGTTGGGTATAAGCATCCTGTATTTTTCACAGGTGCGTATAAGAGACAATCCGCGTAGACCGAATTTTATAATTTACGCCCTAAATTACTCAAAATTTGGAACCTAATTTAAATTTAAATCCACTGGAAATGAAGAGGAAGGGAAGTAGATTTACCTAGTCCAGACAATTGCTGATTTTGTTGCCTGACGCTCCCACAATCACTATTTGAATCTGAAAGGTATTTTGGTCCAATTTTCACTATTTCGGTAAAATGTCAAAATGGTATAGTAATTTTTTGTTTTATTACTATTTATAAGCAAGTTTTACCCACTTTCTATAGTTTTGAGCCATTTTTTCACCTAATGGACTAATACAAAGGTGGATTGAGTTGGTTTTCATAGTTTTAACCAAGGATTCTTGCAGATTTCAACGTTACATTGGTCATTCGTCACCACATGCAGGTATTTTCATTACCTAACATATAGGATAGGTATCCATTATGTCATGCATTTTTTCATTATCCTATAACTGTCACTTTTTATGCCTTAGGTACAAACCCATTTGTCACGACACAAAACCTTCCATCTGCTATAAGTTGTGTCATTATCAAGTGGTAGAGACTTACCAAACATGGGTTCCCTAGTTATATCCCCTACTTCACTTGGTTCCCATGCAAAGATTTTTTCCATAGGACCAGGAGTCCCTTATAGCTAGTACATGACTTTATGTTGAGCCGCATTTCCCACTCATAAACATGTTGCCTTATACCCCGAGGAATCCCAACTGATTTTAATTTAAGCTCTTTTCCAACTCATCTTAAAAAATAAAAAAGATTTTTGAGTGATTTGTCCCTTTCACACTCATTAAATTTAACTTGAAAGGTTGTGAGTCTTAGTTAATCTCTTTTCCGACTTGTTATCAAAAAGAGAAAATATTGTTGAGTGAACTTGCCTCTTTCACACTCGTAAATTGGATTTTAAAAGACGTCTATTTGGCACAAGTTTATCCCCTTTTCACACCAAGTAGACTAAAATACATAAAAATGATATTTTTTTGGCATTAAGTTGTGATTTCATCTCATGCCCCCGCTTGTAGTATTGATCCTATAGTCAGTTCTCGCTTTGCATTATAAACCATTTTCCTCAACAAATTTTTCATCCTCAACCAAACAGAGACTTGTTTATATCCTTCACAATTTGACACCCTATACCCATGAGGGAACATTCCCCTGAGTGTCCATCTCCCGCATGCATATCCTTGCATTGAGCATAGGTATTTTCCACTATTGGAACTAGTTTTTCTTACTTGTGACACTTGTTTCCTCCTCTGTATCATAGCATTCATTTGTCTATGAAAAAACAAAAAAAGATGGGTAGGAAGGGAGTATTATCTTATATTGGCAGTAGTTGTGTCGCCTTTGAACATATCACAAAGTTATTTGAGTCCATTCATTATCATAATTTTGGGATTAGCATGGCCTTAGGAAGTTGAGCTTATTACAGAGTCTTCTTTACCGACTGGTTACTCTTCCAGTTCCTATAGAGAATTTCATTGATGCCTCCTATATATTATGGTTTCATCATGGGGTCTGTGCTGTTGGAGTCCTCCATATGTCTCATGCTCTTGTTCAAAGGAAGTCTATTAACCTATGTTGGCACTCCTCAGAACTCCTGACTTTGCATGTCGGCCATACCCTCAGTGTGTCTCAGAATCACATGATACTATAGTCCTATCATGCACCCTGGCCCTACTTTCATCATTGGTAGGTAACCTTGAACCCAATAGTCGACATTTCATCATTGGTCTTTGACTGGGTGGTTTCCCTTGTGTTCGACGACAAGACATCTATTCGCACATTGGTATTCATGTAGTGTCTTGGATGCCATTAGCCTAATTGGTGGTTTCCTCGCCTTTTTCAACAGTTTTCATCATTGGATGATATTTAGAGGGTATTTTTTGTGTACCTCTTGCACTTGGCACATGCGAAAGATGTACAGGGTTGTTGGTTCATGAGCATGTTCTTCATTCAATTTACACCAAATCATGAAGCTCCTACTTTGTATCTTGTGCTGACTGATGAGAGATGCCTTAATTCTCTCCTTTCAACAGGTCTCTTTCCATCGAATTCAACTCATTTATTCTGGAAACGAGACCTAGAGTATTATGAGTACCTTGAGGCTTGTAGTCATTAGTGGCAGGCTCTCTCTCCATCGACAGCTGGGAATACATCAATGTCTCCTGATCGATGGATTCTTCAGGTGTTCGACACCAACTCTTCTATTCACACTTGTAAGATTGTACTCCGTGCCTTGATACCTACTTTCATTATTGATAGGTTGTCTCATGTTTGTTAATGGTATACCTCAATGATCGGTAATCAAATGATGTCTCATTGTGTTTGACCTCAAATCCTTTATTCACATAATGTAGACTTTCACACTTGGCAGATTGTGTAGAAGAATTGACAACATCACCATGTGGTGGAAGATTTCCTGATTTGTTGCTTCCTTTTCATTGGATCAGTACCTATATGACTTCATTGATCATGGGAAATTAGATTGTACTCCATTGTATACATATATCTTCAGATTTATTTTGAGACTGGTTTTACTGGGCCTTGTTTGTGACTATGACAACTATTGGCATATAACCACATTTTTATTTTCCTATTCATGGCCACAAACACTTGCTTGGTATATTTTCACATGGATCTGTAGTGTAATTTTATTGGCTCCCATGTGTGAAAAGTCAGTGCAGAATGTAATGAGCAACTAGTTCATCCAGTTGGTCCCCTACCACTCCACTTCTGGGTTGTTTATAATGTATTTCGACCATCACAGATACTCCTCTGACCTCATAGATTAGGGGGAATATGTTATAGAAATATTTTCCTCACCCTATGAAATCTTGCACAGAAGGACATTTTCCATTTCGCCATGCAGAATTATCATCCCTCTTTGTAAAATCCAAAGCCAAAAATAAACATTTTTCAACATGTACACATCTTTCACACTATACAACATGCGTATATGCAGGATGCTCCACTACAACTTGTGTACATAGAGATTTGTGCCAGAAAATGAAAATTAATGTCAGGTTTCCATGTCACGACAGGAGATCTATGATCCTTGGCCTTCCATATACTGGAAACATTCCGACTTGGCCCTTTAGTTCCATTTTGAAGGCTATAAATGGGCCAATCATAAGCTATGGAAAGAGGAGAAATCATTCAACTTTGAGAACAAAGTTACTCTGGAGAAATTATTTACTTTAGATTGAGTCTGCATCCCTTTGTCCTTTAAGTCTGAACATAGTGTTTAGCCCCCAAGCTATTCCCTTATTGATTAAGAACCTCATTGTTTCTCTCTTATGAGCTTGCCTTTGGTGGAGGATTGAAGTGGTGGAGGCCCAACTAGAAGGAACTTAGTTTCTCAGTTTCGAACTATGTCGACATGGAATTCTGTAATATTTTCACTTCTGTTGATCATTTATTAATAAAAATACTCCTTTCCCGTCCAATTTATATCTTGAAAATATATGAGTTATTATCCATGGGCATATTTGTTATGTATATTAATGGATTATGCTATCTAATGTGCTAACCTTTTTATATTATCACCATATGATTGCTTTTCTTGTTTGTTGAGAACTAGTTGCAGGTATATAACTTTGGGTCCAAGTTCTCAATGGTGGACTTCATCGAACATATGGATGAGGTATGCCTCTTTCTTATATCGCTTGCATATTGGTTTATATAGCATGTTTTTGGGATTGAGTTGATTTCTGTAGTCGTTTCCGTCTGTTGTGGTTTACCCTAGCCATAGAGAGATTTTGCTCGTAACAATATCCATTTTCTAAAAAAAATGAAATATAAAAAATGGTACAATAGTTACTGGAGGAGGGGGTAATTCTCCCTAGTACCATCCCATATTCTTCACCCATGGTGATGGTCTTAAAGAAATAAGGTACTTGGTGCATGTGCCCTGATTTTTGTGCCATGAATAAATTGACCATCAAAGATAGGTTTCCCATTCCTATCATTGATGGTCTATTGGATGAACTCCAAGGTGTCTACGTATTCACCAAATTATAAATTTGTTCCATCTAGCACTAGATATGGATGAAGGAGGCCAATATTCTGAAGATTTCTTTCAAAACTCATAAAGGACATTATGAATTCTTGGCCATGCCTTTTGGCCTTTGCAATGCCCTATCCACCTTTCAAATTCTCATGAATAAACTATTGAAACCTTATCTTCAAAAGTTTGTCTTGGTTTTCTTTGATTACATCCTCATTTACAACCGCACTTGGGATAACCACCTTCTTCATGTGGAAAAAGTCTATCACTTGCTGCAGGAAAACAAATTATTTGTCAAAAAGAAAAAATGTTCATTTGGAGCCAGTGAAGTGGAATACTTGGGACACATTGTCAGTTGTGAAGGGGTAAAAGTGGACCCCAAAAATATAAAATCTATGCAAGAGTGTCAGTGACCCACGAAATTAAAACGCATAAGGGGTTTTCTTGGTCTCACAAGATATTACAAGAATTTTTTGCACCATTATGGAAAAATTGCTAAGCCCCTGACTGACCTCCTTAAAAAGAATGAATTTCATTGGACAACTATTGTTGAGCAAGCCTTCAAAGAGTTAAAGAGGGCCATGTGCACTACTTCTGTCCTAGAAACTCTTGACTTTAAAAAAACATTTTTGGTGGAATTGGATTCTTCTTGCAATGGTATAGGCACAATACTTGATATGGTCGACCTTTGTAATTTACTAGCCAAGCATTGAGTGGCCAAAATATGGGTAGATCTATGTATAAAAAATAAATGATGGCCATTCTCGATGCAGTGCACACGTGGTGGCCATATCTCTTGGGACGTCGTTTTCAGATCAAAACAGATCACCATAGTTTGAAATATTTTTTGGAGCAACGAATATCCTCTCCAAAAACAATAAGTGGTTGACCAAAATGTTGGGTTATGATTATGAAATCATATACAAAAAGGGAAAATATATAGTAGTAGATGCATTGTCAAGACAACATGAGGAGGAAAGATCCCTCTTTTCCTTATCCTTACGGGTTCCTTATTAGATTGAATAAGTACACCAAGAGTGGATAACACACCCAATTATCTCCAAGATAATTCAACACCTTTAGGAGGACCCTAATCCTCCCATCGACTACACTTGGTAGGACAATATTCTTAGATATAAGGATCGTTTGGTTGGATCATAGGTCTGTTAAATGATTTTCACTCATTAGCTATTGTGGGTCACTCAGGGTTCCAAAATACATATGCTCATTCTCATCGTTATTTATTTTGGGCAGTCATGAAGAAGTATATCCTTCACTTGGTCACATAGTGTGAGGTGTGCCAACGTAATAAAGGTGAAACTATCAAGTCTCCAGGCACCCTACAACCTCTTCCCATTCCAACTTCTATGTGAAAAACAACTCCATGGATTTTCTAGTCGGCCTTCCTAAATATAGGAACAAGTCCATCATCATGTTAGTGGTTAATCGCCTCTCCAAGTATGCTCATTTTTGTGCATTACCCCACCCTTTCACACCTGCACTAGTAGCACAAGTTTTCCTTGATCATATTTTCAAGTTACATGGCATGCCCACCTCTATTGTATCTGATCGTGACCCAAATTTCACCAGCACATTTTGGCAAGAGTTGTCTAAATTGCAGGGAACCCAACTAAACATGAGCACAACCTATCACCCCTAGTCTGACTACTAAACAAAATTGTTCAAAAAATGTTTGGTAACATACTTGCGGTGTGTTGACGCCCAAAATTGCAATGTAGGGTACCTACTTGAAAATGGTTGCAATGCCTTATTATTTATTTATATTTAATAATATACTAATAGGTGGGACCCCCTGTGTGAATATGATGGAAGGACGACACATATGTTTTAGGTGCTTATGACTTGGTTGCGATATAAGCTCTATAATTATTTTCTTTTAAGTTGTTGTCGAAATAAGTGACCAAATGATTCTATGGGATATATGATTAAAAAGGGAATGATGTTGTCTTTATATATCTCTCACAAGTGTTATTATGTTGCATTTAGTTTGATGAAGGATATAAAATCCATGTTCAAGTTATATGTGTGATATGGTGATTTAATGCTACAAGGATTTTGTGCATTGTTTGAATTGGAAGTATAAAGGTTTAGACATGGTATCCTTAGCAAGTTTTTGATATATGTCGCATTGGAGTTTTAAACAAAGGTTGGCACATTTGTTAAAGTTTGAGACTTGGGATATGGTGGTGCATCAAGCTTGGAGTAAATTGTTAGTGGTTTGTGTGATATATGGTTAGATTACACATACTAGCTATGGATGAATATGTAAGTGTAGATGCAACATGCAGTAAATGCATGTCGCTCTAACCTACCTCAAGCCCACCACCCTAGCCATTTCACATTTGGTATTTTGTTAAGCCCTAATATTGGCTCATTACCACTTAATTGGTGCATATTAGATTAGTAATGTTATTTTATTTATGTCGGCTTTAGGCCATTAGTTGTGATTTAGATTAGTAATGTTAT
>JZKD02S1802214.1:225127-240610 GCA_000966675.3 Picea glauca
AAATAATGATTAATATTTACATCAAACAATATTGGGTCCATTACCCAAACCTTTTTGCTATGGGGCTTTCTTCAAGGGTTGACATCAATGACAACCAACCTTAATCAACAACCATTACCAAGATAAAATGTTGAGTATCTTAGACAGAGGTTGGGTGCGATCTCATTTTCATTACTTCATTAAATAATACAACTCACTGCTTCTAAAGGTTCCCCACTTGATGTTGTATCAGGTGCAAGTGATATTATTGTTAATATTTACTTTAATTATAAAAATAAGTTTTTTTTTTGTGGAGATGTGCACAATAGAAGTTTGCAATGGTTCTCGATGGTATTCTGTTTGAGGGTGGTTTTGTGCATGTCCAAAGTCTAGGAGAATGTTTTAGCATAGAATTACATAGGTCCTTCTTCCCAGGGGGAGAATCTACATAATATCTCTTTGTCATTGCTGTCAAAGGGGGAGAGTAACAAGAAAAAAGCAACAAAGCTAGATGTTGATACACATTGAAAGGGGGAGTTTGTTGTGCACATTGAAAGGAGATAAACTTAGCATAAATTCCATTCATTTGGAAGTCATGATCTTTTGGTTTCCATCAGTGATAAAGGGGGAGTTTTTTTCACCTATGTTTTCATTGATGTCAAATTGTTCATGGACATGGTTATTTACAATGCAATGTTGGCACAGGGGAAAACCTAGGGTTCAACGCTTCAACAATGAACCAACAAAACCCAAAATACCCACCCTTTCGGAAAAACCTGTGAAGTAGATGAAGTCTCACCCGAGGTTCAGGTAGGGGGGTTGGAGGACTCAGGTGTCTACAACCAATATGGTACACAGATCTGTGATTACAATACTTAGCAGAGCACTTAGGGACAACACACAATAATTCATTATCTTTAATCACATCGCATATAAAACCCTAAGTACAGATCAACGCAGTAATTATAATCAAGATCAAGCACTTACAATCACTTAGCACATAGCATTAGCTCAGATATAGTATTTATTCATATTTAATACCATTAAGAACTAAGAAAAAACATCATATCCATTCATCATACATTATAGAAACAACACTAAGCAGATAAACACATAAACAACATCGCAAAAAACACATCAAGACACATGATATATGTGGTTAACCCCAGTGTAGGGCTACGCCCACCAAATTGTTATCTTCTTCTTTATTAGTCTTCAATATTATTACATTCATCTGCTCATGTGCACAAAGCCACAGAGCTAAACTCCGCAGAGGATAGGATATCTACACGCAGTGCACCAGATCCTCTTTCCCAATCAGGTCAAGGAACAGAGCCTCTGTTTTCACAAAGCAACTTACAACCTCTTGCACTAAGCCACCATTAACACTTACAACATATGGTGCACATAGCCAACCATCTAGTTACATCACTGTGCACATAGCCAAACACACCCCCACTTCTTACATCGCTTAGATACTTATTTATACATTTACAAAAAGGCCTAATCATGGGTAAACCCATGGGCTGACATCCCATAACCAACTACATAAACCCTAGTAAACCCTTTGATGGGTCCAGAAGCCTGCCAAACGAGTGAGATCCCGTGATCTCAACTCTTCTTGGGTGCTCCATCTTTGACCATCCTGTCAAAGTCCCAAAAGTGGTCAAACATGACCAATGTTTCCCCAAAACTTGGTCAAGGGAAAACATGCCCCCAACACTCACTTGTGACTCATCCCGAGTCACTCGGATCTAGGCAACATTGCTTCAAAGGCCTCAAGATTAACTCGATCTTCCTTGACTTGCGGCTTCTCCAGATCTTCCTACTTGGTGAAATCCTGAATCACTTTATCTATAATAGGCCCTCCCAGACGTTGTTCCACTGTCGCAACCACTTGGTCTAGCTGCGAGCCTTATCCTTCAATCTCTTCAAAAATCATGCAGGCCTCATCCTACACCGACTATAGTCTCTATGTAATTTCCATGACTCTTCTGTGGATGGAAGTAATCTGCTACTGGAATGCACATTTCTCCTATTGTTACACATTATTTTTGTCACCCTTATGACCATTAATGATGTAAACCTATATGTTTCCTTCAGAGGGGTCAATGGCCTAGATTCCTGAAGAAAGAAGGGAGAAGAAATTTCCCTGAGAGAATAAGTTGTATTTTCCTTTGTAAAAACCCTATTAAGGAGGATTTCCGCAGTTGCACTATACAAAGGGTGCAGAAATGCCTGATTTTTGCACCTTTCTCTATAGATAGGTTGTAGAGTTTCTGCAAGTTTCTCTATAGCTAGGGTTTGTAAATTCTTGTACGTGGGAAAAACGCGTGTCTTCTCGATGCTTATAGAAGGATAAGCTTCTATGGTGAGGTGGCCTCCAAACGACTTGGATCTTACTCTCTTTCACAATTTAGTGGGATCATCCTAACCTCCTCACCTTATCCTCTTTAGCTTATAAAAGGAAAGGAGCTCTCATGGAGAAAGTTAGATTGGCTTGAGCTTGAGTTTTGTAGATTGGAAATTTGGCTTGATTAGAGTGGCTTTGGACTTTTTTTTGTCAAGATAGATTGTGAGTATCTATCAGATCTACAGTCTCAGAATCCATGGATTAGAAGTGTGTGGGAAGAAAGGAACTGTTGGAAGGAACCTCACAACATCAAGGCATCTGGTTGTATCTTTCTTCCACATTCTTTAATACAGATATACTTTTATTTCTTATATGAATGTTATTTTTCCATATTGTATGATTCCTTGATCACGTACATAGTTTCATATCAAATGGGCTCTGTTATTCTTGTCTTCGTTGGCTTGTGCTTATTTGTAGATATTTCTCATAAACCTCGTGATGAAGCTCATATTACATTGGCGAAGTCATATCTTTAATATTTAAAAGGTATGTTCTAGATCCATTTCTCATTTATAATCAAAAGCTAAGGAAAGAGTAATGTATTGTCTTGTTTTGTTCTAGTTTCGTAGTGAAGCTAGGGGGATTGATTTGTGTCTGCACTTAACAATTAGCCTGATAACAAAATTGGTGACTCCACTGGGGAACATATTGTTTTCCTAATTTGTCTTGCTTTCTTGCTTTGATTGCCTGGGTTCTATTTTTTGAGGCACTGGGAGATCTAAATTGACTCTTTGACTATTTAAGTTCACTAGAAAAACCTTCTTACTTTTTATTTTTTCATTTTTACTTTGATTTCCGCACCCTACTTTGAGGGAAAATGTGACAATATTTGATTTCCGCACCCCACCTTTTTGACACAGTGCGGCATTTCCGCATTGTATTGGTTCTCTAGCCTGCGAAAATCAGGGATATCCACACTATGTTAGTCTGACAGCTTGCGATGATTGTGAAATTTTTTATTTTTGATGTTTTTTCCTTACCTAGATCTTGGATTTGGTTTTGGGGTGAATTTTTTGGGTTTGATTATGATCTGTTTGCAGTCTGCTTGACAACTTTGAAACTTCTTTTAGTCATATTTTCTTTGTTTTCTTTTGAAATATTTGGGCGCTTGTTTTGAGTGTCTTTCAGTTACAAAGCCTTGTTTTTCTTTAGAATTGTTTAGTGAAATAACTTTTTCTTCTTTCATTGAATAGTTCATGTTAAAAGAGAAAATTTGTTTGGTTTGCTTTGTTTTATAAATATTTTCTATTGCTTTTAGCTATCTTTGAAACAAAAAATATTTAATTTCTTGCTTTACATTAGATTGAGGGCATATTTGCATTTGAAGTAGCAAAATTGCATGGTTTTTGGCTTTTTTTTTAGTCTTGAATCCTAAAAAAATTCCCCCCTCATGGCCCAGGGGGGCCAAGAATTGTGTATTGGTGTACAGTCTCTTTTGTTCAGTTCTTAAAGTTCTTGATATCAACAAGTTTAATAAAATTTTTGGACATTATGCATCTGGGAATGATAAAAGTTTTCTCCTTCTCGTAATATAGCTTTCATCAAAATGAAATAGTTTCATTCTCATTTCTTTTGCATTGTTTAGATTTGGTCAAAACACCATATTGTCCATGCCATCTTCCTTTTGAGTAACAACATCCTTTAAAATAAATCTCTTATAAAAATTGATTAGACATTTTTATATTTTCTGGTATCAAACCTACATTAGATTAGTTGTAGGTATTTGGAATAGGTGTGAAAGATAACTTTCCGAAGCTGCAACCAAACATAGAATCTTGCATTAGGGAGTTGTGAAATCCACTTGCTACATTTTTTCCTAGGAATCCCTTCTCACACAAGGTTCAATCACGAGGTCGAGTTAAGACTAGCAGAGTTACTCACCCTGCTTTGTTGGTCTTGGTGTAGAGATTGCCCATATTATGGGGGTTGCTTGAAAGTATACCCACAATGATGAGTGGAAGCCTTTCAAGTTGATTTTGAGCTAAATACCCTGCCTTTGCACGTGGATCGAATTGTTGACTATTTCCCCAGGCATCACTGTAGTAATTGGTAGCCTTAGTTTCCTATCTCTTTAGGGTCTTTACACACGGTGATTGTGGAGGCGCAATTCTTCACTGTACTTGGAATCGATGTTGGCCAAACTCACTCGAGATCCTTGGAGGGTATACCTACGATTATGTGTGGGAGCTTGCACCAAGGCGTAAGTCTGTTAATCAAGTCATCAACGTAAATTTTCCACCTGCTCTATCTCATCCCTCTCTTACTTTGTCCTCGCAACATTGGATTTCATCACCAACTAGTGCGTTCATTGTGAGAAGGTTTTGTTTGCTTTCTTGCTTACTAGATTTTTAGCATGTGTTGTTTATTTTCCCTAGCTGGCTCTAGGTTGGATTTGTGTTAAATGGTATCAATTCCTGGAATGACCAATGAAGAAACCCCTTTTCCAGTGGAAACTTTTGTTTTTCCTTCTTATGGAAACATTGGTCCTCCTCACATCGCTACTTTGAGTCTTCTAGGTCTCATGATTGGATTACTAGTATGGTTGTTTTCCACTCAGGTAATCCTGAATGCAGCTAGTGCTTCGATTGTAAGCACTTTACCTCAAGAACATCAACCTCATGTTGATTCTTCACCTTCTTCACCAGTAATATCTTCTTCACCTTATTCACTTGCAAGGTCCTCTTCCATTTCATATTCTTCACTGAGTTAAAGCTCTAAATATAGTAACTCGGTGGATAATAAGAAGAAGAAAAATAAACAAGGGTCCAAACTTCCAACCACTGTCGGACATGTTGGAAAGAAACCAATTACTGTTAATTGTGTTGGGAGTGTTGATGATGCCAAGATCATCCAAACAACCTGTAAGCCCAAGTACCATTGCAAGATTTGTAAGGGTAGCCATCTTCTTAAGTATTTCCCTGGTCTATCCAAGGTTATAGAAGCATGGTCTACACAACCTCGCCAACCCATGTTGTCAACCTCTGAACAAGATGTTGATGACCTCCCGTCAACTAGTCAAGATATCATTCTGAAGAAGAAAAGAAGAGTCAATTTCTCATGTATGTTATGCAAAGGGAGTCATCTAAATCAACTTTTCCCTTGTATGGATGAAGCCTCAAAATTACTGGAATACATGACTTTTTCATAGCCTAAAATTCTAGCTTCTTATCGCAAGATTACTCTCGACCCACATGTAGTTGATGGAATGATCAATCCGACCCCTTCATTGGTTAGTCTGGTTGATCATGTAGTCAATATGGTCATGTCCTTAGTTGAAACAGTTGACAAAGTGGTCAATCTGATCCCATCCTCAGTCGATCTCACTCTCCCGTTAGAGAGTGAAACCCAATCGATCGATCCCTTTCCACCCATCGACCCCTTTATCCCCTTGGAGAATGAAACCCAAGTGGTTGATCTGATCTCTTCATCGGTCAATCCTACTCTCTTGCTAGAGAGTAAACCCGATATTGCCCATGTTTTTATCATTGATACAGAATCTACTGTGCTGGGGGGAATTCCTCCTTCTCCCATGGAACCTCCTCCAAGTAATGAGGCCATCCTTTTTAATTGGGGTGTGCTAACTAGACCTCGTCTTCTCTCTTACATTCCTTTCCAGATTATAGTACAAGTTTGTTGCCGGGACGTTCCTCAGACATTGATAGATGAAGGTGTGTCCGTTAGTATTTTGTTCTCTATTGCTTAGCAAGCTTTGGGTTGCCCTCAGCTTGTGCCGGTTACACATAATCTGTTATCTTTTGAAAGAAGAACCAATCAAACTTTAGGGACCCTTCCTCAGTTTCCTGTAACTTTGGGTAGGAAAACTGTCTTTATTGATGTTATGGTAGTCCAATACCCCTTGGATTTCACTTTACTCCTTGGGCGGTATTATATCTATGCCATGAAAGCTATTGTGTCTACTCTTTTTCATGTGATATCTTTCCCTCGTGATGGAATAATTGTGACTATTGATCAACTTTCATTCATCGATCCTGACTCGATTACCTCTCTAAATGGTTCGTATATGCAGATGGTATCGCCCCCACCAGAAGTCAATTATGTGGAATTGTCTCCCATGCCTTCACCTGCCGATGATGATGAGCCTCTCACTATAAGCTCCGTATATTATGACTTGGATCTGGTAGTTGACATGGTGATCTCTTCGGTAGGGCTATTGGAGCCTGACCTCCTTACCCCTATCATGACCCTCAACATGTGTTCCTTCCAGAGTGTGTTTCTTCCATCAAATGAAGATCTCTTGGAGTCCATGACCGAGTTTTGTCCCTTGACATGGTGTCCTACCAGAGAACTATCCTCTTGGAAGCCGTGATCAATAAGTTAGCTTGAGCATGGTTTTTTGATTTCAATCTCATTAAAAAATGAAACAAACTATGAGGATAGTTTTTTCATTTCTGTAGAAATCGTTAAAAATGAAATAGAGATTACAAGCATAGTTCTTGTTTCTGTGTCAAGCTCGTTAAAAAATGAAACAAAGGTATAGGGATTGAACCTGGATTCATGAGCATAGTTGTTCTCCTATGTCAAGCTTGTTAAAAAATGAAACAACTTCCCCCTCTCCGTTTGAGTCAAGTCTAGTATTTGAAGCTTCATTTCATTCACCTTTGCAGTTGGAAAAAACGAAGCTTAGGGGGAAATGCTTCCAGCCTCTGGAATTCATGCTGAAGTTGAGTCACTAGTTTCTTAAGTTGGGGGCTAAGTACCAACCATCCCTGTATTATGTATTGGGAATTCCAAGCATAGTTTTCTATAGTTCAAGATTGTGTAAAAATGAAACCACCTACCTCAAGCACAGTTTCCTCTTGTTCAAGCTTGTGTAAAAATGAAACCAGGTTCAAGCATAGTTTTGTTTAGTTTTTAATCTTGTGTAAAAATAAAATCTATCCCAGGCATAGTTTTGTTTTGTTTTAAAGCTTGCGTAAAAAAGAAAACAATCTTGATCTTAATCTTTGTTCTTTCTCATGCTCGTAAATACATGAGAATAAGTTACCGAGCTTAGTCTTTGTTCTTTCTCGTGCTCGTAAATACCTGAGAATGTAACCAAGTATACTTTTATCATTTTTTCAGACTCGTAAAGGTCATACGAAAAAGGAACCCCCTGGAGTTCCCTTTAATATCTTTTCAAACTCTCTAAACATGAAAAAATTGCCAAGCAACCTTGTTCTTTTCACGCTCATAAAAGTATTTGAAGAAAACGTTCGATGGGCAGTAGGTTATCACTTTTTCGGTCTCGTCGAAATAATTTACAAAAAAGGAACCGAGAGAGTTCTCTTTAAGTGTTTTTCAAAATCTCTTAAAATGAAAAGCCCCTCGAGTTTTCTTTCTTTGGACTCATAAAACAAACATCAAAAGGCCCATATGGGACCGAACCATTCCTTCCTAGGGTTCGTTAAATATACTCCGAGGGACTCATCCAAAGGATGATATTATATTACAAGCATATGTTATCCTCCTCGAGATTGTGTAAAAATAAAGAGGTACTCGCCAGAAATGGTGGGGGGAAATTGGGAAAGAAATGTATCTAAAACTGTATTCTATGGAAGAGTCACCTTTGAACATGACACCCTTTAACTCTCTTTGTGTGTAGGTTGGAAAATCTGCTTGTCTCTTGATCATACTCCTTTATAAGATTAACCTTTGGTCTATGATCCCTGTTGTTGAGTCAATGTTTCCAAGATAATTTTCATGTCATCAATATGTTCAAAGAGAAGTTCAACCCAAAAATTCTTCTATTGTGTTGGCCATTTATACAGTCCTTAATCCTTATATTGCGTCAGCCATCCATGAATCAATCCTGAATCACTTGTTACTCTGATCTACCTCAAATATTTTTACCCATTTTGTGTCATTGATGGGGGATACATTAAGGCCCTCTTGTGACGATTCTTTTCCTGTCAACTTCAACTCATTATACAAGAATTAGACTTAGAAACCAATTGGTACCTTGGAACTTGCATGCCTCAATGGCAGGTTTCCTCGCTTTCAACAATGGGTTTTCATTATTGACCCTTGATTGGGAGATTCCACCGAGTGTTCGACTTTAGCTCATTAATTCTCATTCATTGGATTGTACTAGAGTACCTTGGGATTCATTGACATTAATGGTGATTTCCCTCATGCTTGTTAACGGTTCTCATTGTTGACTGGTAATCAAGTGGTTTCTACCATGTTTGAATTCAACACCTGTAATCACATGGCTAGATTCTTACTATAGAGTGGTGGAGATGAAGACCCTGAATCTTTTCTAACAGATTCAGGTTTCATTGGAGTATATGCATATTATATGGTTACATAGATCCACATTGCATGTCTCGTGGCTATGTTCAAATTTAAGTCTTTAACACATAGATCCACAATGTATTTTTAGTGGCTATGTTAAGATTTGAGTCATATTGGCATGGATCCCCAATGTATGTTTGGTGGCCATGACCTGTATTTCTTGACATGGATATTTGTATGTCGACATTTATGCTTTGAGACATTTGTATTCTAAGTATGGGAATGCCTACCTCAGTGATGATATATTATTGTATTGTATTTCCTTGTTTTTTGGCAGGTTTCTGACTGATGTGTTCCTTGTTCCCTACACAGACTCAACAAAATATTTCAGGTATCACTATGTTCTAACTTCATACTTTGGGGGGCTCTCTGTTACACATTATTTTCGTCACCCTTATGACCGTTAATGATGTAAACCTATCTATTGCCTTTAGAGAGGTCAGTGGCATGAATTCCTAAAGAAAGAAGGGAGAAGAACTTTCCCTGAGAGAAGAAGTTGTATTTTCCTTTGTAAAAACCCTATTAAGGAGGATTTTCGCAGGTTGCACTATACACAAGGTGCAAAAATGCCTGATTTCCACACCTTTCTCTATAGCTAGGTTGCAGAGTTTTCGCAGGTTGCTCTATAGATAGGGTGCGAAAATTCCTATACGTGGGAAAAACACACGTCTTCTCGATTCTTCTAGAAGGATAATATTCTATGATGAGGTGACCTCCTAACAGTTTGGATGTTAATCACTTTCATGATTTAGTGGGATCATCCTAACCTCCTCACCTTATCCTCTTCAACTTATAAAAGGAGAGGACCTTTCATGGAGAAAGTTAGATTGGCTTGATCTTGCGTTTTGTAGATTGGAAATTTGGCTTGATTAGAGTGGCTTTGGACTTTTCTTTGTCAAGATAGATTGTGAGTAGCTATCAGATCTACAGTCTCAAAATATGTGGATTAGCAGTGTGTGGGAAGAAAGGAACTATTGGAAGGAACCCGACAACATCAAGGCATATGGTTGTATCTTTCTTCCACATTCTTTAATACAGATATACTTTTCTTTCCTATATGAATGTTATTTGTCCATATTGTATGATTCCTTGATCACATACATAGTTTCATATCAAATGGGCTCTATTATTCTTGTCTTTGTTGGCATGTGATTATTTGCATATATTTCTCATAAACCTCGTGACGAAGCTCGAATTGCATTGGCAAAGTTGGATCTTTAATATTTAAAAGGCATGTTCTAGATCCATTTCTCATTTGATAATCGAAAGCTAAGGAAAGAGTAGTGTACTGTCTTGTTTTGTTCTAGTTTCATAGTGAAGCTAGGGGGATTGATTTGTGTCCGCACTTAACAATTAGCCCGATAAAACCTGTGATCTCTTCATTCACTCGACTGAAGTGAGTAGCTTCATCTACGCCTGCACAGTGGATGCCTGTTTCTATGCCTCCTAGAGATATGCTTCCAATTTCCTTAGCTTTGGATCTTCTATGAGGCGTTCATAGGTATGTGCACATCAATCACTCCACTGATTACATTCTAAGGCAAGGGTCCTGATCCTTCCAACTACGCTCTTAGTGGATTCCTCCCTTTGGTCGCGCACTTCTTGTAGAGTGATTTTCACTGCTTGGAGATCTAACTCTGTTACCCGTCCTTGAAGCTACTGAATGGCCTCAACAAGCTTCCCTACTTGCATCTCGACTGACTCTGGTTCCTCCTATGTCAATCCCAACATAGAGCGAAGTGATTTAGTTACCGCTTCTTTGACCACAGTCTGCTATGTGAGCAACTGGTATTTTTCTTTATGTATCTTCGCATTGTCCTCCTTGAACATCGCCTAAATTTCATCTTTCTCCTTCTCGTAGGTGGTTACACAAGACTGCGCAACTCGTATTTTCTCTAAGACCTCCTCCTTTTCTTGCTTCAATAATTCTGTAGCCTATTCCTTTTCTTCTTGGACTTGCTGAAGATGAGCCTCTGTTGCATTTGCTAGTCTTCGTAATTGGGCAGGCTCATCCCCCAATTTTTCAATCTTCGACAAAGAGGGCGCAGTAGGTACTGCATGACTCAAATGGATGGCTTGTTGTATCTCCTTTATCTCCTTCTCGATTATTTCATACAACGTCTCCTGATTTGCTCCATATCGCTGCAAGATATCCTCTGAAGAATCCTCCATAGTTGTGATGATTAGATCGATGCCATCCACTAAGAGTGTGGCCTTCATCTTGGGATTACTGGCACACAAATTCTTTCTTTTCGAAGGTTTCTGTGGGGAAACCTTTCTTTTCTTTGATGTTTCTGCCACGGTAGGGGGTCCTTCAGCGGTGTAGCTTTGCCTCCTTCTTGTGTTTCTTCATCATCCCCTCCTCCTTGTCCATTTCCTTGGTCTTCTCTATTACACGTCAAAATTACTCAATTGGATAAGAGTCGCATATTCCTCTCAATTGTCGTAAGTGTCGCATCTTCCTTACAACTTTTGCAAGTGTCACAAGTTGTTAACAAGTGTCAAAAACATCATTCAAGCATACTTCCATAATGACGACACTAAGGAGGCACTTAAAACATATCATGTACTTGGTTTAGAGAAGGAAAACTGGTTAACTGAAGTCAAGGGACTCTTGACACCTGAAAAGAGCTCTGAAACAATGGTTTTGAGGGTGAGCGCTCCCCTATATCAGCCTTAGGAGTGATGTCGCCCCCCTACAAGGCTTTAGGGAGAATTATAACGCTCTCATACCCTTTTACAGGAGTGCTATTCACTTTTGGAGCACTGGCGCTTCCCTTAACCTTCTTAGGGAGTGCTACAACGCTCTGATACCCCTTTTGCAGGAGCGTTGCCTAATCTGAGGCAGTAGTTGGCCCGTTGAGGAGAATAAGGGGATGATATTTCAAGATTATAAGGCAGTTGCATTTGAATTCTTGGTTTCATCAGGAGATCCCTGATCTAAGGAAGAGGTTCCCCAACTTGTTCTAAATATAACTCAATAGGTTAAGCTCCTCTTAACCTATATAAGCAAGCTCTATGATGGTGGAAAAGGAGGAAGAATTGCTAGCATGAAACCTATGATCTTATAGGAAACACACAGTGAGCCAAAGGAGAGTGATCAGTGAAGCTGTTGTTATCCAGGTTGTGGATCTTTTAGGCAAGGGTTAGACGAAGGGGACTTGACGAAGTTGTCGCATTCGCATCTACGATTGTAAGTATCACTGTCATTATTCTCATTAATATGACACGCTTGTCCTGTTTCTTTCTAGTTTCTGTCTAATGTTACATGAACTTATCATTGATAGATAGATCTGTTTTCAAGCTAATATCAATAGAGTAGGAAGTGTTCGTATCTTGTTTGTCTGCAGAACTCAGCAAGGAGCAAAGCATCGGAGCGCAACTCGGAGCGTGCAGGGACAAACGTCGATAAAGAGGTACTTCTGTTCTCCTTCCTTCTCATGTGTTAGTTTAGATAGATTTAAAAGGAAGTCAGTGTCCACGTTAAGAATTTTCTGTCTTAGAGTTAGGGTCAAGCTCTTAGAGGTGATCTACATGTCCGCAGGGAGATTTTCCTACAACATTCTCCTCCTCCTTCTAGCAAGCCAGATCCATCTTCTATAGAGGCACTGTCCTCCTCATCAATTTCTTGGAATTCTACCTTTTTCTCCTTTTTCGTCGTGTTTCTCTGCTCGACATGTTCGACCCAGGTGACCAAGGGGATTCCTATGATGTCCACGTCAGAGAGCTCTGCTTCTTCAACTAGTATAAGGAAATCTGTCGAACATTCTTTTTTGATCTCCTCCATATCTTCATCGGTTAGTTTATAATATGACTGAAACTCCTCCTTTCTTTCATCCCTGCGCGCAGTGATATAAATAAAGTGCCGATCTGCGTGGAACTTCGCTAGCGGTCTATATTGGTGAAATGTGTTCGGTGTCATGCATGAAAATACCTCAATAGCGTGCTTCAACTGTTGGTAGTAGGCATGGGATACAATATTCAACTTCCATTGCTTCGACATATCATTTGTATACCACAAGGTGGATAACCTCGCGGCTAATTGATCCAGGTGGATATTGGTGGCCACCCACCTATTCCACTTGGACCCCCACGATTGCTTCTTTCAGTTTTTCAGGTCCTAAACTTCCAGTTCCGTTTTGAGGCCTTAAACTACGTTTTTTTGGGAAAACAGGGAGCAACATACTTCATAGATCATGTTTCTCACCCAAAAGTTTTATTCCTCGGATAGATCTTTCTAACGAGGTATAAAATGCATCAAACAGAGATCGTATTCCAAAGTTACGTCCCTGGGAATTTGATGTATCAACTTACCCAAACAGGGCCCATAGTCTTGGTGTTTCATCTCCTAGGGTTAGGTATTTGGATGTTTAGGGTTTTCCATTGTTTCTCAATAATAATAGGCCTTCAAGGCTCATTGTAACATAGTTTAGAGGCCAGTAGCCACCAAATCTCTTCTCAGAGATAAGCTACCAGTGCCCTAGCTAGTTTATTTACATTCTGTCTGTAAGCATATTTCAGTCATTTGTTATTAATGAAATGAAGTCTTATTTCCACTGCATCTCTGTGTTTATGTGCATTTATTTATTTTATTGTGTTCCTACATAAATTCGGATCAGTGGTGTCAGAGCGGTCTGCTCATTCTCGATCCTTCTTTGCATGTCCCCAACGAGATCGGGGTATAAGGAGTTGGGGCTCGATCTAGTTGAACCTTTGGAAGATCAGCCTTGCAAACCCCGAAGACTGCCCATGGGGGAAGAAAAGAAAGATGAGGGAGCAGGAGATCCCATCAAAATGTTTCTCGAGGAGGCCCTCGAGAAACAAAGGAACACGATGATGGACAAATTTGCCCAAATTCTTCAACGGATTCCGACTGGCGGTGCATCGACATTCAGAAGCCACTTTGGAGGCGCCACTCCTTTTAAGGTACAAGTAAACTTTGACATTCCCATATTTGATGACCAAATATATGTAGATGTCGTAGATAGATGGTTGAATCTGTTAGAAGGATATTTCTCGGTTCATGACTTTTTCGACCGAGAAAAGATTATTTTCGCACTCCTCAAAGCTGCCCCCCATGTCAAGGACTAGTGGGAAACCTACTCAGAGCAAGAGGGTGAGGGAGAACCCTCTTTGTTCTCGGTCGCACCCACTTGGAATTCTTTCTGAGATTCCATCAAGGAACAATATTATCCCGTGGGGAGCTATGAGGACAAATACATACAATGGACTACGTTGCGACAACAAAGGGACCAATATGTGCATGAGATGACGAATCTGTTTCATACCCTACGCACAAAGTTGGGTATCAAAGATTCAGAGAAACATTTGGTGTGAAAGTACCACAATTGTCTGCACAGATACATTCAGGAGGAAATGGAGTTCCTCAACATCTCCTCACTTAGTGTGGCATACCGATATGCTGCCAAGATTGAGCAAAAGTTCAAACAGAAGAAGCGAGACTTTGGGTCTGCAAATCAGAAGCAAGGAAAAGGTACTCCAAAACCGCAGAACAAAGGACCAAGCCAAGGTGGGGCAGCCCAGGACAACCCGCCAAAGCCACAAGCAAAGAAAAACACCACGAAGACAAAAAAGGACACAGAGAAGTGGTGTGAGTTCCATAAGAGCTCCACTCACAACACAAGTGAGTGTCAGTCCAAGCAGTCACTGGTAGCCGAGTTGAAGGCTTCTGAATCGGATGCATGCTCTGACTCTAAATCAGAACCTGACAAGGGGAATGACAGGGGGAAGCAGATTATCGATGTGGATCCCAACACCACCGTTGCCATCACGAAGATCCAGAAGGAGGAACCAGAAGATCTAGAGGAGGCAGAGCATCTCTTCCATTCCAAGATGTGGGTAAAGGGTTCCCCATTGTAGTTCATTGTCGACAGTGGGAGCCAGAAGAACCTCGTCTCGGTGGAGGTCATGAAGCGGTTGGGCTTGCCGACCACATCACACCCACAACCATACATCATCGGGTGGTTGCACCAAGGACGAGACCTTTGCGTCTGTCAACAATGTCGCCTTCCCTACAACATCAAGCCCTTCATGGATGAGGTATTATGTGACATTGATTCTCTTGATGTTTCTGATGTATTATTAGGCCAACCATACTTGTGGAAGTGACATGCTGTGTAGGAGTCCAAGCCTCGTGCTGTTATTATCACTTTGGGAAATAAGCTGTAAAGGATACCGGAGATAGCACCGCCTACCACCATCTCTTTGGTTAGTGCAAAACAATGCAGTAAGCTCATTTCCAAAACCAGGAAATTTGTTTTCTTGATGATCTGCCCTCACGGAAAGAGGAAGACTATGGCCATGACCTCCAGACAAGGCCCTGCTGCACGAAAACAACAGATGGATAAGGTCGTGGAGGAGTACGAGGACATCTTCACCTCCCCCGCAGGGGTGACTCTACACTACCAGGTCAAGCACCCCATCGATCTGACCCCAGGTGCGTCGCTTCCCAATGGACCCATCTACCGGTGCTCTATCCTGGAGAATGATGAAATCAAGAGGCAGATTCAGGAGCTGTTGCAGAAAGGTCACATCCAGCCGAGTTCATCGCTCTGTGGGAGCCCGATTGTATTGGTGTAGAAGAAGGATGGGACTTGGAGACTCTGCATTGACTATCATGCACTGAACAAGATCACTGTCCGGAATAGGTACCCGATCCAACGGATTGATGACCTTCTGGACCAACTCAAGGGGGAAAAATATTTCAGCAAGATCGACTTGAAGTCTGGGTATCACCAGGTACCAATCGAACCCTCTGATGTGTGGAAGATTGCATT
>JZKD02S1802214.1:241911-270790 GCA_000966675.3 Picea glauca
TGTCCATTATGATGGCCTGCAAGAAGAATATCACAGCAGAAGCCACTGCTAAACTCTTCTTTGAACGAGTGTGGGTACACTTTGGGATCCCACAGTCTATCATCTCATATTGAGATAGTAGGTTCCTCAATACATTTTGGTCCAGCCTCTGGTCGATGTTGGACACCAAGCTCACCAAGTCCACAGCTTTCCATCCGCAAATTGATGTCCAGACAGAGCTCATCAACCGGATGATCGTACACATTTTGCGCATGTACAATTCAAAGCATCCACACACATGGGATGAGAGCCTCCCCTATGTACAACATAGCTACAACCGGGCTCTCCATAGCTCAACCAACCATAGCCCCTTTCAAGTGGGATTGGGATTCCAGCCACTATGTCTCATTGACATAGCCATGCCATTTGTGGCTACTCAAGAAGATTCAGCTCATGTCCAGTCTGAGGTGGATAAGGCAAACAACTTCATTGAGCACATTCAACACATCCACCAACAGGTTCATGACATCCTGGACAGAGCCAATGTTAAGTACAAGCAGTGACATGATCAACATTGGGTGCCACACAACTTCCAAGTGGGTGACAAAGTGTGGATGCATTTGCAAAAGGAGCGCCTCGCTGGACCCCACTGCAAGCTTCATTTGCTCTGATATGGGCCATACACCCTCACCAAGGCTATAGGGGAAAATTCCTTTGAGCTTAGCATTCCACCATTCCTTGGTCTGCACCCAATGTTCAATGTGGATCACCTTCGACCCTACTTTCCACATCTACTAGACACATCCGACATGGCCAAACAACTCACACCAACATAGTTAAATACAGATTGCATGGAACAAGCCAGAACTGATCAGATCATGGATAGATAGATCAAGCACACCCGAAAACAAAGGATACCACTATATCGAGTTGTCAAAGCAGGACAACTCCTTTACCAAGGCAAATGGCTCACCAGGGAGCAACAAGTTCAGCATAAGTTTCCTCATCTCATGGAGGAACTCAATGAAATGGGGAAAATTTCTTCCTAAGGGGGGAGGAATGATCCAGGTGGATATTGGTGTCCACCCACCTATTCCACTTGGACCCCCACCATTTCTTCTTTCAGTTTTTTGGGTCCTGAACTTACGGAGCCGTTTTGAGGCCTTAAACGACGTTTTGTGGGAAAATGGGGAGCAACATGGATTATAGATCATGTTTCTCACCCAAAAGTTGTATTCCTCGAATAGATCTTTCTAACGAGTTATAGAACACGTCAAACAGAGATCGTATGCTAAAGTTACATCCCCGGGAAGTTGATGTACCAACTTACCCAAACAGGGCCCATAGTCTTGGCATTTCATCTCCTAGGGTTAGGTCTTTGGATGTTTAGGGTTTTCCATTGTTTCTCAATAATAATAGACCTTCGAGCCTCATTGTAACAGAGTTCAGAGGCCAGTAGCCACCACATCTCTTCTCATAGATAAGCTACCAACGCCCTATCTAGTTTATTTCCATTCTGTCTGTAAGCATATTTCAGTCATTTATTATTAATGAAATGAAGTCTTATTTCCACTGCATCTCCATGTTTATGTGTATTTCTATATTTCATTGTGTTCCTACATAAATTCAGATCACTAATGTCTTTGATGTCTCAACTTCTCAAAATGTCGCTACTTCCAGCATCTGCCAAGCGACAAATGGGATTAATAAAAGTAGCTAGCTAAAATGGAATTCATGCCCCTGATCCTGTGCTTCACGACAATCTTTCTCGAGTTCGTTGACGAGGTAACCTACCTAGTTCATTTTCATACCCTCCACGCACTTTCCTACGAGGTCTACTATGAACCTAGTGACATATGTCAGATGGTTGTTTCTGACGAGCTTGCCACCTACAAGGTGGCAAGTGAAGCACACTATGCCATCCTGGATAGAGGCTACCTTGTAGCCTCGCTTTCCCTTTTCTACATTTCCATAATCCTCCTTTATGCATTGTGCTAAGGAGCGATATGAGCTCTTCCCTGGGTATAACTACTGAGGGTCGGGGCCCTACATGCTCAGTCCTGTGATCAGGTGGATCAACGTCGGATCCACCATGATGCACCCGTTGAGCCACATATATCCTCCATGGTAGCATGACTAGAGGACTTTAACGCAAGCATTAACCTCCTGATGTCATCCAAAGTGAGGGATCTTCATTACATTCAATATCATTTATTGTGTGAGCTCCTTAATCCTAGCTGGGAGACTATGCGCGACATCTTCCCAGTTTTCTTCATCAAATACCTATGGGGTGCGAGCATGGCGTAGTTCTTTTTGTCACCGAGATTAAAGTCATTGTTCTTCAGAGATGGGATCTGTCCTAACTAGGGTCCAACTACACATATCCCCATTCGATATGTATGAAGTAATCAACATATACTCAAATTCACATGGGATACTATCGCGGTTAACCACGCCAGCCAAAGGCAGTATGTAATATGTCAATATCGACGGGATCTTCTTCGCGTTATCCATATCATTGTGGTGCTTGCCTCACTTATTAATCACGGTATAACTAGGATGATGTCCAGTTGAAGGGGATACTTGCAATCCCCCAGTTGAAAATGCCTGTATTCATACAGACATAACTTTCTCATCCATGAGCTCCACGAGAATCTCTTCCACATACTTCTCTAACGTGCTAGCTTCGCCCGACATTCACACTTGTAACCAAATAGATCGGGTAGGCCAACAAACAAGTGAAGTAATCAAATGGATGGTGAGTTCTATAAATCACAGCGTGATATGAAATCAATTCTGTGTTAGCTTGGAAAGTCACAAGTGGCAAAAAGTGGTCCCGACGTAGCGTCCGACGGGTTAAATAACAAAGTGTCGTAACAGATTCCTCCAACGGGTAGGAATGTGTCCATCAATGCAAATTCGTCCTCTATGGTGTGGTCTCAATGATGCATTCACTCATAACTACATTTTCTAGCTGTTCTGGTGCATCATTCTCCAACGGTTGGGGCACCTCCAACGGTCATATAGTTTCGTCATGGTGAAGTCCCATTCTGCGTGGTTCTACTATTCTGGCGAGGTTCAAATTCTATAGATATGCTTCCTGTGAAGTCTTCCTTTTGTCTCTGTATCTTCCCGTAGCTTATCTTTCTTATTATTAAGCTTCATGGCCTTCTTTCCTGTAATTTGAGCTTCTCTAAAAAAATTTGGAATCCTCTTCCCATTTGTATTCTTATTCTCTCCTCGTGAAAGGACTTCGCACTGCTAATGTGATCTTACAGATTCCAAGGTTAATTTCCCTTATCTTACTATTTCTGAGGTGGCTATACTATTTTCCCGCATGGACAATTTCTTCAAGCCTTCCTGTGTTCTTTCAACTTTGACAGCTAATTCTCTTGCCCTTTGTTGCTTCAACTTGTCCTCTTGTTCTTCTACTAGTCACTTTATTTTTCTGGTTATAAAGTCCCTTAGTTATTTGTTTTTTTGTTCTGTAGCTTCCTCCTCTTCTTTCCTTTTGATCTAATCCTTCTCAATCCAAGTATTTCCTAATAAAAGTGGAAAAGGGGCGTTGTTCTCAACAAATTTAATGACTTCAAATTCTTCTTCAGTTGTTGTTTCATGAGAAATCATAGGTATATTAGTAACTCTTCCACATAGGATTATCATATTTCCTTTAAACAAGCCTATCCTCCCAATGAAGGTATCATAGTAGGCTTTTCCAAAATTTCCCAAGTGCTTTCTGGCATAATGTTCACATGTGTTCTGTCATCCAATACACAGTCGATGTTGAAGTCTTCTATTCTTGTAACTATGTGTTGTTTTTCTTTTAGGATCTCTGTTAAACTGATGTCTCTATGATCATCCATTTCTTCTTTCAACTGTACTAACATAGTATCTGACTCTTTCTCTTTATGATTCCCAACATGTTCTTAGCCTCTTGACTTTCTTTGTATTTTTCTTGTCTTGTTTTCATCTTTTCAACTTTAGCAATCAATCTTGGACAATCCTCAACCTCATGACCAATAAATTTATAATAAAGACAAATAGGACATGTACCAGGGAATTCCTTAGCAAGATGTCCCAGTCGTCTGCAATTATAACATAGTGTCAATCCTCTCTTTATAAAATTATTTCTATGCATAGGAATAACATATCTTTCTCCATCAAATTTATTTAGATCAACTCTTTCTTCTAACTATGCCCTAGCTTTTAGACTAGGATAAAATATATCAAACATACCTAGATTCATTCTTTTGAAGAAAAAATTTCCACTTATATTACCCTTACCAGAGCACAAATCTTTAAGATCTTACCTCTTTTCTTTAGATCCAGTTTCTTTCTTAGCACAGAGCTTCACAAGTTAATTAGAATACTGCACACTATAGCAAAAGATCTACGCACAGAGATTTCTCTTTTCTTCAGTTTTTTTAGGTCCCAACAATGGAACCATTTGTTGGCACAAGGGAAGACCCAGGGTTCAATGCTTCAACAACACACCAACAAAACACTAAATACCGACCCTTTCAGCAACACCTGCGAAGAATATGAAGTCTCACCCAAGGTAGAGGCAGGGGGGATTGCAAGACTCAAGTGTCTACAACCAAGTTGGGACACAGATATGTGATTACAATAAGCATTGTACTAAGGGACAACACACATTAATTTATTAGCTTTAATCACATCGCAGATAAAACCCCAAGTACAGATCAATGTAGTAACAATCAAGATCAAGAACTTACAATCACTTAGCACATAGAATTATCTCAGATCTAGCATTTATTCATATTTAATACCATTAATCACTAAGAAAAAACATCAGATCCATTCATCATACATTATAGCGACAACACTAAGAATATAAACACTTAAACAACATCGCACAAAGCACATCAAGACACAGGATATGCGTGGTTCACCCCAGTGTAGGAATACACCCACCAACTTCTTATCTTCTTCTTTATTAGTCTTCAATATTCTTACATTCATCTGATCCTGTGCACAAAGCCACATAGCCAAACTCCATAGAGGACAGGAGATCTGCGCACAGTGTTCCAGATCCTCCTTCCCAAAATCAGGTCAAGGCACAGAGCCTCTATTTTCACAAAGAAACTTACAACATCTTGCACTAAGCCAACATTAACACTTACAACATATGGTTCACATACCCAACCAACTAGTTACATCACTATGCACATAGCCAAATACACCCCTGCTTCTTACATCTCTTAGCTACTTATTTATACATTTACAAAAAGGCCTAATCATGGGTAAACCCATGGGCCAACATCCCATAACCCATTACATAAACCCTAGTAAACCCTTTGTTGGGTACACAAGCCCACCAAATGAGTGAGATCCCATGATCTCAGCTCTGCCTAGGCACTCCATCTTCAACCAGCCTGTCGAAGTCCCAAAAGTGGTCAAACATGACCAATGTTTTCCCAAAACTTGGTCAAGGGCCAACATGCAATAACAGACAAGAATGAAAAAAAAGTGTGTGCAATAACATAGAGTATGGTATAAAGTATGATGCACAGATGAAGGAAGTCATGAAAGGATAAAAACAACATTGCACAGAAGAATCGAAGGGAAAAAGGATTAATTTCATAGAATAGTATCAATGTCTAGGACTTGATCGTAGATATGATCGGTTGGTGAATAAATTCTTGTCAATAGCAAATAAATGTAGCATGATTGATAGGGGGATGACCTACGATGAATTTTATAAGTGAAGTACGATGGAGAAAAAATCTTGCGACAAATTTCCTTGTCCACGATTATGAAGTGGAGTGACGGATGATGGTGCTACAACATGATGACAGATGTGCAATGACTGCAGGGTGTCTTGAGCTAGTGTGATGAATTGCATAATGGAGTGTTATGGAACAAATTTGGTTTCTTGCCAATGTTGGACCTTGACCAAGGTTTGAGGATCCTTGGTCATGTTTGACCTACTTTTGGGACTTCGACAGGTTGTCGAAGGTGGAGCGCAAGTCAAAGCGGAGATTGTGGGATCTTGGCCCCTTTTTAGGGGTTTTTGGGTTTTGGGCTTATGTAACGGGTATGGGGATGTCGGCCCATGGTTTTAACCATGTTTAGGCCTGATTTTGTAATGTATAAATAGATGTCTAGGAAATGTAAGAAGGGGGACATCTATGTGATGGTAGGTGCTAAGTGCAAGTGGTAATTGTAATTGCTTTGTGCATATTGTGTAAGACTTGCAGAGCTAAGTGCAAGTGATTGTAAGACACTGTGGAATGATTTGTGTTGTAACTCAGGGAAGGAGGATATAGCGAAGTGTGCAGATCTCCTGTCCTCTGCAGAGAAAGATATCAAGGCTCTGTGCATGTAGAATATTGACAGAAGACAATAAAGAGAAGAAGAATTGGTGGACGTAGCCCCAGGGAGGGGGTGAACCATGTATATCCTATGTTGTGGTTTCTTTGTGCATTTTGGGTGTTCTCTTATTTATGTGATTAAATTCTTAGTGCACTGATGTATGTTAGATGAATCTGATATGATAGCTTAGTGCTGAATAATGTGAACGAATTCTAGATCTGACCTATGTAGATGTGCTTAGTGCTTGATTATATTGGATCTGTGTGAATACTACACTGTTCTGTTATTAGGGTTTATCTGTGTTGTAAGCTAAAGGTGAATATTGATGAACTGTAACTGCTAAGTGCTCTGTTAAAGTGTTACAATCACAGATCTGTGTCCCAACTAAGGTTGCAGACTTCGGATTCCTACAACCACCCCTACCTCTACCTCGAGTGAGACTTCATCTGCTTCGTAGGTGTTGCCGAAAGGGCTGGTAGTCAGGGTTTTGTTGGTGCGTTGTTGTACCGTTGAACCCTGGGTCTGCCCTTGTGCCAACACCCAATGATGCAGAAGAGAATACATAGGGTGTCTTGAGCTAGTGTGATAAGTGGTGTAGTGGACTACGATGAAACAAGTGGAAGTTCAACAGTCAAATAAATGAGTCACCAAAGCATGCTCATAGTCTGGTGGGGCGATTGGGTGAGCACACTACAGAGAAAGTGCGACAAGTTCAAGACTTGTGACTTGAATTTTGTGTTCCTATTCTATCTGTACATTAGGCGCTCAATAAACTAGAATGTAAATGGTTGCGTCAATTTTGATGAGATGCAAGATTTGGTCCGTCTGATTTAGTCAAAGAATGTCCATCCGTAACTGAACAAGAAATATTATTAATTTAGAAAGAAGTATGTCCACATATAGCTAACTAGACTTTGATGTGGTTAAAGTATGTCCACAATATAACTGGTATGCATCCACATACTTAATTTAGACATAAGTGTGTCCACATATAACTAACTGGACTTTTATCTAGTGAATACTTGTCCATAATATAATTGTTATGGGTCCACATATAGCTAGTATAACTCAGGAAAATATATTATAAATCGGGATGTTCCATTATCAAGAGTTTTTTTGAAGTGAAAAGAGGAAAAAAGTTATGTTACTATTCAAAGGAATTGAACTTGAGATATAACTTTGAGAAATATTTAATTGTGTAAGGAATTAAATAAAAAAAAAAACAGGGAGGCAGGGTGGTGCAGGAGAGAGGTATGGTTCCCTCACTCTACAGGTTGTTACTTGAGAGTATTGGTTTCCTCATTATTTGCAACAGTTGGGTTCTTGTCAAGATAAAATATTGTAAATTGTAAGTTGGTTCTTGTAGAAGAACATAAAGAAATGTGTTCTGTGGTTTTCTCTTTCATTGGGTTTCCACATAAAAATTCTGGTGTACTATGTTTTCTATATTGTTTTGATTCTTGTATGAATTTGTGATTACATAAGATGCTCTAAATAATATTAATATTTTAAAGAAAATAAAATTAGGAAAATTGATGTAATACTGATTCACCCTCCCCTTCTCAGTATTACTGTGAGTCTCAATAATAACTTCAATGTAAAAATGATTGTCACTTATTTTTATAAAAGTGAGTCACTTCATAAGTAACTTATTTGTAAAAGTGAGATTATATGCAAAGTTAGATAAGGAAGGGATTTTTTTCCCTCAACAACCTCATTGTGCATTCATCACTACGTGGTCCAACCCCCATCTTCCATGTGGCACTTTGTTTACCTTTTATGCCTTTCTTAAAAATGGCATAACTTTGACATTTGAAGTCCATTTTTAGTGTCATTGTTTTTGAAAAAAAACTATTTTTCAAGAGCTTTCCATCTAGACAATTAGTTTATGATTTTAAAGCCATCTTACCTACATATTTTAATATGGCTAGTCCAAGTGATAATTTTCTTACCAATTCCAACTGCTTCTCATGGAAATACCATATGGAGGATGTACTACGAAGTAAATTACTTTTTTGGAATACCTTGGGAAAATAAAAATATCCCACTAATGCCACAAAGAAATCCAAGCGGGATAATAAAAAATGGCGAAGCACGTGTATTAATGGGAATGCCAACTTCTAGTGATTTTTGGTTTCAGATTCAAGGAATTGTGACCCAGATGAATCTTGGGAAAATATGGAAGCTGTGTTTAATAAACACAATGAGATTTGAGCCCACCATCTTGGAAACCAATTAATTTCCTTAAATCCCAATGATTTCTCTTGCATTGAATATTATCTATCTAAGTTTAAAACTCTCAAAGTTTTACTTGCAAATTGTAAAATAGAAATGAAGGATAATTGATGTATATATGTTATTCTTGCAAAACTTGGTAGTGCATATTATTTTTTTTATCTACTTTTCACTCTGCTAGAGAAGTTTTAGGGGTTTCCTACAAACCAACCACTCTTGAATCTTTTCGTGATTATTTGATTAGACAGGAAGATAAGCTTTTTCATTTTGGAGTGATCATCACTGCATGTACATCTAACAAAGCCTTAGTGACCCAATAAAAGGATAAATATTATCATCCAAAGGAACAATATCCTTGGAAAAACAAAAGAAAAGGGTCCCAAACCCTCTCAACCATCTTCTACTCCCAATGTTGACAAAGGAACAAAATAAAAAATTAAGAATACTGAAAGACATTACAATTTTCATGTGTGAGATGATCATCTAGAGTATAAATGTTTTAAAAAGATGAATTCCTTAGAAGAAACAAGGAAGAATCACATAACAAATTTTTATTCTTCTTCTTACAACTCTTCCTCTCATGGACATGTACTTTTTTCTTTTGGTTTTTCCTTCAATGCAACAACTACTTCTTATTTTAATGAGTGGCTTATTTATTTTGCGGCATCTTATCATATGGTTAAGGATAAAACCATTTTTTCTTCCATTAATGAATGTAACACCAAACAAATATTTGTTGGTGATGATATATCTCTTAGTGTGTAGTAGGCCTTGAAATAGTTTAAATAGATGGTGGTCATTTTAATGATGTATTATGTGGTCTAAGTCTCTCTTGAAACCTTCTATCAGTTTAGTAAATGAATCATTCTTGTGAAGGTAAAACAATAAAATTTTCACCTAATGGAGTTGTAATCGATGACTTAAAATATCATAAGCATATCCTAGCAATTGAAATTGTTGATGATGTTATTAGGTTGTACAAATTTGCTAACTTTGGGCCATCATTTTTCCTTCAATTTTTGTTGCTCATAGTAATGAATTGAAGAAACTTTGGCATGAGAAATTTGGTAATCTAAACTACCACTCATTGCAATAGTTATGTAATCAAAATATGGTGATTGGTATTACTCTCATTTCTTGTAGAGATGGCATTTTTTCTGGTTGTGTTCTCGGTAAACATCATCAGGAAAATTTTGACAAGTGTACCTTTTGGCATGCCTCAGCTTCCCTGTAGCTCATTTATAGTGATTTGTGTGGTATGCTTCCTTCTCCTTCATTCTCTAGGTGAAGGTACTTCTTAGCCTTTATTGATTACTTCTCCAAATGCACTTGGGTTTTGTTAGGCACATGCCGATTTTAAGGAAAAGTCTATTTTTAGAAAGTAAAGCTTCATTTGGCAAAAGACAACTGGAAGGAAAAGAAACACTTGTAAGGAAAATATGCATGCAAAGGAGGAAAGAATGCAAGGCATGGAGGAAGTAAGACCTAACCATGTTAGGGTTAGGGTTTTGGAATGTAATGGCTAATAAGACTGCAAAAAAGTATAAATAAACACCTGGGAGGTCTAGGTTGGGGTTTAGAGGGTTGTTGATTGTTAGTTGCAGTTCAAAGTGTCGGAAGCTATTTTGTTTTGTAAGATGTTGAGCTATAGAGAGTTGGGTAGGTTATTTTTTTGAGGGTTAGATCACAGGCTGAGGATCCTGGTGTGATCTAGTCCACCTCACAGAGGTTGTGGAACCCGATTTATGATTGTATGATCAGGGATGTAGTGCGTGCAACACTATGTTTTGCAGTAGACTTAATAAAGAGTCTAAGAAGTAAGATCTTTTTGGATGTAGCCTAGGGGGGGTGAACCACGGTAAAACCTGTGTTATGCATGTTGTTTATTGCTTATTTACCTTCTGTTAGTAGTTAGATGATGAATGGATGAATGAATGAATCAATAGATCTATTAAATGCATGCATAAACTAACAGATGAATGAATCATAACAATATGAATGGATAAATATGATGAATTTATGGGGAAAATGATTAGAATCACGGATCCCCCCTATTTCTAGTACTGCAAGCAATTGAGATTTGAAGTCACCCATAAGAATATCTTGGGTGAGATTGCACTGTACATTATGTGTGCTGTGTTTCCCTCTAGTTTACTAGGAGAGCTGATAGGTTTAGAGGGCTTTGTTGGAAACCTGTTTAGATCTAAACTTGGGTTAGCCCAAGACGTAGTTAGAGATATTAATAACCAACATATGGTTATGTTGCTGACTAGAATTGCATGGATTGAGCGAACGAGATCCATGAAAGATTCACAGAGAATGAAGGTTTAACAGGGAATGTTTAGAATTTTGAATCCAATGAAGGAAGAGATCAAAATATGGTTGAAAACAAAGGAGCTTGAGTTTGCATATAAAGATAATAGAAACCCTAAGTTGACACCATACAAATATTTACCGACTTGCATGAGGTATTTTTTTGTGATTTCCTACATGTGTTGCAGGAGTGGATATTGAGGTTAAAAGACAACCACCCTACAAATCAAATTAGACAACTCGAGTGGAATCCTGTGGATATCATGCAATTACAACAAGTTAACAAAAAATTCACACGCACAGTAGATTTCTAGTTATGCAATATTGTTGCAGGGTTTATCATAGAATTTGCAGTAGATACCGCAAAGTATTAAAATGCAGTAGATAAATTGTTTCTAAAAGTACCTAGAGCTAGGTATATCATATTTTTGTACACTTCAATCAATATTTTACAGTATAACAATGGTGTGATGACGATGGAATCAGAAAACTAAACTTCCTTGCATGCATGGGGGAAGGGGGGAAGAACTAACAAGAGGTAGAGAAATGGAGGAAGAGATGGATAAGGGAAAGAAGAAGGAGGCCATGGAACCAATCATGATGGAGGAATATCAGATAAAGTAGATAATGGAAACAACTGGAAAGACACACAATGGAGTACCCTACCAATATAAGATGAATAATAAGAAGAGATCCATATTGGATAGAGAGGGCTTGGCAAGTGATGAGGAAGAGCTAGAGGATATCCGGGTTGTGGAGAAGATTGAAGAAATCCTGCACATAACATATGAAATAAATACAAGAGGTCCAAGGGCAGAAAAAAAAGGAAGAACTCCCATCCATGTCAGTGTCAGTGTGGAACCCATAACCCCATGTGTGACTAGTACATTAGAAAAAACAACACCATTCAAACAACCTAATTTTAGTGGAAGAAAGACATCCAGAAATACATCCAAACAAGGAGAAACAACTGGAGGAGCTAGGTCAAGAAGTAGCAGTCAAATATATACATCATGTAGAGGTAGTAGTTCATTACAGTTCAAGATGGCAGGACACGATCCACCATTAGGTTACCAAAATTTTGGGGAGATGCATATGATGACCCTGAAAATAATTTATTCATCTACGATAAGATCTTGGAAGCAAAGAAGATCATAGATGAGGATACAAAACCTGTGCAATTAGCTATCACACCAAGAGACCGCACACTGAATTGGTACATGAGCCTAGTTTTAAATAGTCCACCAGGAACAACAAGGACGATTGCAGATTTCAAGAATCTACTGATCAATAATTTTCATAAGACTAGTTCAGAAGATCAGTACATGAATGAGATGATTGAAATTAGACATAAACTAGGTGAGTCTATTTAGGAGATTGATAAGAGGTTCAAACGGTTGAAGGGTAAGTTGAAGTATGTCATGACTAGCATGCAACATAGACATATCTTTGTGAATTCACTATTACCACATTTGAAATACCCATTGAGACACCAAAAATTTCAAACTCAGGCAAAGGCTCTGCAGGCATCCATGAAGCTAGAAGAGAAACAATATCAGAATATAGATCCATAAATAGAGGATATGTAGGAGGATATGAATAACCTTATATTTCAATTGAACCAGCATAAAGGAAAAGAGAAAAGAGAAGTTGTTTTTTGTACCACATGCATGACAAAAGGACACCATAAGAATGAATTCCCAACTTTCACACAATACATGGAAACAAGAGTACCAAACCCTTTTCCAACATGAGGACCATGGTGCGATATCTATAAAATGAATGGGCATGACCCATATCATTGTCCAATGATGAAAAAGTACCAAAAAGTACCCAAGAATTCATACTGCAATTTTTGCAAATCAGTGGGCCATGAAGATAAAGACTATAGGATAATGGACCTGATGAGGGAAATAACTTCATATACATATAGGGTGCAAGAAAAAATGATGAAAGGGAAAGCTACACATTAGTTCAACTAGGTACCACCTCAATATAATAATGCACAACAATAGTATAACACTACGCAACCTTAGTATAACAATGCACAACCTCAGTATAACCCCACGTAGTATAATCAGGTGCCTCAGTAAATTCACCGCAAGGAGATCGAACTAGATACAGAGGTGGAGGATGAGGTAGAGGAGGATTAGGATGAGGAAGAGGTCCAATAGTGTGCCACAACTGCCAACAACTAGGACATTATGCAACGGAATGTCCACTTCCACCAGCGACATGCATGTACTGTCGCACAACAGACCATGACACATAAGATTGTCTAACGTTATTGGGAAAGATCTAGGATAAGAGGAATCAGAACAACCAAAATGTTTAGTGGATTTTTGCATAAGCTAGGGAGGATGGAAGAAACATCAACCTTTTATTAACATTAACATATATTAATATGATTAACACCCTATTTTTCTTGACTTAACCTAATCTTCTAAACCGACCTTAAACCTAATAATCCCTTTGACTTACTTTAATAACATTATTAGTACTACCCTTCTACTATTAAACTAACGTAACCTTAACCAACATATTACCTAATACCAACCTAAGTGATTTCTGCATATAATCTTCTACCAGTGATATGATATTAATAAAACCTATTAATATCATTAATAGTATTAATGCCCCCTTTTTATTAACATTAACATATATTAATATGATTAACACCCTCTTTTTCTTGAACTTAACCTAATMYTCKAAACCRACCTTAAACCTMTTAATMCCCTTGACTTACCTTAATAACATTATTATTAAACTAAYGTAACCTTAATAATACCAATTTAGCCMTTTTTTGAACATAAAATAATTTAGCATTAATAATTTGAACCTAAATTTAACCTATTTTATTAACCTTATTTTAACCCTTAATTAACATATATTAATAGTAATATTATTAACACCATATACCTTATAGTTAAATTTAGCCTTTTTGAACATAAAATAATTGAATATTAATAATTTTAACCTAAAATTAGCTTATGATTAGTCAAACTAACTTAATATTAATATTAATAACACTAACTTCCTCAAACCTAGGGTTTACCTCATTATTTTAACCTATAATTAACATAACCTTAATATTGACAAAACTAACATTGCTTGTAAAATTAACGTAATATTATATGAACTTCCTCATTACTAGGGTTTCCTCATTAATTTAACCTTAATCAACATAAAATTAATATATTTTTTACTAAAACCTCTGGTCAACCCTAAATTTCTCCTAAAAACGAGGGTTTCACTCAGCCAACCGTAGTTTTTTCACCCGCCTCGTCACTATTTAATAAAGGCTCCTCTCTTACTATTTTTCTCAGACTTTTTTGTCCTGATGATGGATCTTGTTATGGATCCGAAACGTCGAAAACATGCTTTCATTAACACTATGGTTTTTCCGACAAACTCTGAACATCAACATAGTCATGTGCATAGGAGCTAAGATCGGAGATGATGAAATAATACAAGATCCAACACAACACCAATGGGTGAAGAAAAATACCGAGACACATAAGTTGTTTGATGCACGGAAAGAAAAGGAGACATTCAAGTAGGCCAGATAGGATTTCCTCAAGAGATGTTGCATCTACATCAACTGCACACCATACTCATAATGTACCAATGTATGGGATTCCTTCATCAATGGACCACACCAATGAAGCACAACCTTTAGGGAAAGTAAGTACCATAAAGACGTTTCTGCAATCCTGTGTTAAACTACGTAATGATCCATCATCTATTAAAGTTTTGAAAAATATGTTAGAAAGATGTAACACAAAGGTAGAGGGGAATTTAGAGTAGAAAAAAATAAAATCACCTACATACAAGAAGGAGAACAAGCAGGGAATTCAGGTTGAATGCTAACATAGGAGATTTCAATATGGGGGATATTATCTTGGATTTAGGCTTCGAAGTAAATGTGTTACCCAAGAAGACATGGCAGTGTATGGGAGATCCCACACTAGGTAATTCAATGATCCAGTTGAAGTTAGAAAACCAAAATAAAGTTCCACCAATTGGAAGGCTTAAGGGTGTGACAATAGATTTGGATGGAGTGCGCACTAAGGCAGACTTTGAAGTGATAGAAATAATAGATGGCACAACACCTTACCCAACATTACTTGGATTAGATTGGGAATTTGATAACAAGGCCATAATTAATTTGAATACAAGGAAATGACATTTGAATCCATAGAATATAGAGTCATAACACCACTAGATCCATCAGAAGGAGAAAGGTTTGTAGAACCCACCTGTCTAAATCTAGAGGAAACAAATTAGTTGTACAGAACCACCACATGCGAAGAAGATTATATTAACCCAACTGCAGATGGGGTACTTAGCTAGAGAATAATCACATCATGTGTTTCTGACTCAGATACAGGGCTAGAGAACTGGCAGCAGAGATTACATGAAGTGTCCACAAGAATGTGCACAAGAATAGACCACGTAGTAAGATGGGTTGGTATAGAGATAAGGGAACCTCCCAATTTTAATGGGGTAAATGATATGGAAGAATTTTTGACCAAATATAAAAAATTATTGGAGAATCAGAGGCTCTTATCCCTAGATATTACACTCAAGGCTACACCTGCAATATGGTGGGGTGCACATAAAGAAAAAATTCAGGACTGGTACCAATGTAAACAATTACTGTGCATTAGATTCGACGCAGAATAGGGAAACAATAAAACATAGAGGTATGATGGGAAAGGAACACTTGGATAAGTGTAGAGCACAATGGAGGATGACACCGCCAAAAGAATGGCCTCATCACTTCATCCATACATTGGAAGGAATTCCAAAAAAATGGTATGTAGACCAGGAGATGCACATGGGTACTACAGAATGGCCATAATTACAACAAAATTTTATAGTAACCTTCTCATTTGAACATGAGAACCCCAACATTGATTCAACACTAAAACATATAAGAGGGGTGATATTTATTGATGAACCAGAGGTTGAAATCATGAAAAAGTATCAACAACAAAACATGAAGACAATCAAGGAACTACTGTCATGCTATCTTGTGGAAGAGGAAGTACCAGATGAAGATGACCCGCACAATATTCAGATTATAGAAATTGAAGGAGAAAGAGAGGTGGAAGGTCCATATTTGGAGTCAAAATTATTTGTTGCACCAATCAAGGTGAAGAAAGTTGACATTGGGACCACTGATAACCTTAAAATGACAAGTATTGAAGACTATTGGGATGAAAAAACAATAGAAATAATAACAGAGTTAGTATGTGAATATAATAACCTGTTCCCAAAAACCTTTACATAGATGAAAGGAATAACAGGATAACTAGGAGAGATGAAAATACCTCTCAAACCTAAGGCAAGACCTATCAGATAGAGACATTACATACTAAACCCAATATATAAGAAAAAAGTGAAGGATGAGATTAACAGAATGTTTGAAGCTGGTATCATAGAACCAGTAGAGGAATCTGAATGGATAAGCCCTATGGTAGTGAAAGAAAAGAAACATGGGGGGATAAGGATCTATGTAGATTTGAGAAAATTGAATGATTCTTTATTACATGACCCTTTTCCAACCCTTTCATAGATGAGGTATTAGAGAATGTGGGAGTCCAGGAAGCATACTCATTGACAGATGGATTCTTAGGTTACCATCAAATCAAGATAGCTCCAAAAGACATATTTTAGTCTACTTTTTCTACATAATGGGGATCCTACCAGTACAGAGTCATGCCATTTGGGCTAAAGAATGCACCAACCATATTTTCAAGAGTAGTCATAACTTCCTTTAAAGAATTCATACATCATTTTCTAGAAGTATATCTGGATGAATGGAATGTATATAGTCTGTTAAAAGACCATGTAGAAGTGTTAAGACTAATGTTGGAAAGATGCAGACATTTTTAGATATCATTGAATATAAAGAAATGCATCTTTGGGAAACCTTTTAGAATATTGTTGGCACATATAGTCTGTAAACAAGGATTACTAATAGATCCTTCTAAGATTGCAGTCATTGTCAATTTACCACCACCAAAATCTGTGCGCCAATTGAGAGCCACAATGAGACATGCATGCTATTACAAAAAATTCATAAAGGGGTATGCGCAGATTACTGTGCCAATGGAAAAAATTCTAAAGAAGGATATCATATTTCAGTGGAACGAGGACTATCAACGAAGGTTGGATACCTTAAAATAAAAATGGTCACAACACCTATTCTAGTATTCCTAGATTGGGAAAAGAATTTTCATGTGTATGTAGATGCATCAACCATAACACTTGAGAAATTTTGGCACATCCAGGAGTAGCAGATTTAGACCATCATATAACCTTTGCAAGAAGAAAATTGTCTGAATCATAGAAGAATTACAACACCAAGGAAAGAGAAGGATTAACCATGGTATATGCACTTCATAAGTTCAGGCACTATTTGTTGGGAAAACATTTTAATATGTTTACAGATCATTCTTCCCTAAAATATTTAGTTGACAAGCCAATGTTGGGGGGAAGTATCTGTATATGGTTGTTGTTATTTCAAGAATTTGATTTTGAAGTAATAGTGAAACCAAGGGAAGCTAAATGTAGGACCTGGTCACCTATCCAGGGTCATTAATGGAGAGGAACCTACCAACTTGGATGACAACTTCCCGGATGCGTAGTTGTTTTTGGTACAAATATCAACTGAATATTTTGTCAATGTTATTGAATAATTAAGAACAGGTATTGCGCCACAATAATTTAGCATTTCATAGAATAAAAATATGGTAGTAAGAGATGCAGACTATCAACTAATTGCAGGACACTTATATAAAATGGACGCAGACAACATTCTGAGAGGGTGTGTATTAGAGCATGAAAGGCCCAGAATTTGGGCAGAACCTCATGAGGGAATAGCTGGAGGAAATTATGTAGAAAAATATACCATACAAAAGGTATTGTGTGCAAGATTATGGTGTCCAATAGTCCATAGATATGCCAAGGAATATTTTCAGATATGTGATGTCTGTCAGAGGGTTTCCAAGCCCAACAGAAGGGATGAGATGCCTCTGAAACCACAAGTAAATTTACAGGTATTTGAAAAATGGGAAATAGACTTTGTCGGGCCAATCCATCCACCAAAAAAAAGGTTAGGACCAAGATACATCATTACTACGACAAAATAATTAACAAGATGGGTAGAAGTAGCACCAGTCAAAGACTGCAACACAGAGACAACAACACACTTCTTGTTTGAGAAAGTGATCACCATATTTGGATGCCCAAGAATCTTGATGAGTGACCAAGGTACTCACTTTATCAACAATACTATCAGGGCTATGACTGAGGAGTTTGAATTTTATCACCAGAAGAGTACACCATACCATCCCCAGGAAAATGGAACAATAGAATAATTCAATAAGATCTTGGAGAATGCTCTAACAAAGATATGCAATGTCATAGGGATGATTGGGACTTAAAAATACCAACAATATTACGGGCATATAGTACCACATGTAAGAAACTGACAAGACAGGCACCATTTAGATTGTTGTATGGGCAGGAAGCAGTGGCGCCATTAGAATTTCTGGTACCCAGTCTGGGTGTAGAAACAATTACCATTATGACAAAAAGAGGCGCAATAAAGGAATGGTTGAACCAAATAATGAAAATGGAAGAGGATAGAATTTTGGAAGGATTTTACCAATAAGTACAAAAATCCAGAGATAAATCCTATCATGATAGACATATTAAGAGGAAGAGTTTTGAGGAAGGATACCTAGTATTTCTCTATGACAATAAATGTTTTACAACATCCAAGTAAGTTTAGAATGAATTTTCTAGGGCCCTATGAAGTAAATATTGTCCCATATGGGGGATCTGTAAAACTAAAGGATCTGGTAGGAACAAAACTCAAGGGAATGATCAATGGTAGTCAAATGAAACTATACAGGGACAATTGACCTCCTAACACTTAAGATTTACAACACGATAAGAAGGACATGTACATAGTTTACTATAGTAGAACTTAGAACATAAAATGACAAAAATAAAGAAAAATAAATACATAAGTAGAAAATAATGAAAATACAAAAACAATGGAAAAAGTCGCACATATAAATTACCACGACATATATCAGAAGACCACACATAGTAAAAATTGAGGGTGGCGCAAATGCATGCAAAAAGTAAAAAGTGAACCCGACTCGGTCTATAAAAGGATGAAAGTGTATAGTTATTCAACACTTAGTGAATTTCAATATTAGAACAAGAAAAAAAAGAACCCGTGCCCTAGTTAGAAATTGACGAAGTAGCAAGCCAAGTTGTGATAGTTTCAAAGGATGACTCCACCGAAGTTTGGGTCGCCATGACAGTTTTTCTAGATCACTCGACAGGGCCAAAGGTGCAAAGAGAGGATGAAACAACCAAAGAATATAGTTGAGCTTCAGGATGTGACCACCTTGGACCCATAATTGATTAGCTCGACCCAGGTTGAGGAAGAGATCCATACATCGCAACAAGGAGAGATAGGCAAGAGCTCTGGGGCTGGAAATAAGGTTTCAAACCCTAACCCCGAGGCACTTGCAAGACCATATGAAATAGTGGGACTGTGACAGTCCCAGACACAAGACAAGGTATTGGTTGAGGAAATAACTGACCGATCAGAGTCAGTAGGGGAAGAAGAGGGTGCAAAAGGAGTAGAGACAGGAACATCTGATGCAGGGTAGAAAGGAAAGACCCCTAATAGTATGGAAATTACCCTCTTATTTCTTCCAGACGGAGTCCCCACTATCGATGACATGTTAGGGAAGGTACCAAAGTTGAGATATGTGGATCATGATGTGCACGATGTGACCAAATTTCCATAGTTGGTCAAGGAAAACTATTTTATCAACATGGGGGAGATTGGAACCCTAGGAAGACTGGTGCTAAAGCCCGCATAGTGGATTACAGGGTTGTATAACTCAGTTATTTTGAATCTATTTAACATACCACATTTTAGGCGTGGTAAGAATGTCGGTCTGTGTGTTAAAAAACTGGTCTCATGGGTCCATGGAGGTATCCTTTGGATGGATAAACCTGTGCAGATTGATGTGGCATTAATTTCCAAGATAACATGATTTCCCACATTCGGTGCACAACAAAAAGAGTACATGGATAACAAAACGTGTGAGAAAGAACTAGAAGAACAAGTGAAGGCACAGTTCGGCATGACCATGGAAAAGAAAGGCATCATCATCAAAGATATCATGACAAGATTCACAAGTAAACTAATGGCTGGAAGTTGCTAAGAAAATGTCGCAGAGAGGAAGTGCCAACAGGAGTGATCACGATGGTAGCACAATGCGTGAAGGGGATGATGTTTAGCTAGGCACTATACCTGCTGAACCAATTCCTACTTGACTGTCATGACGTGCAAGACAATGGAACTGAGTTCCATTTCTCTCGGTTGATAATATTGATAACTCTGGTAGGGTGGCAGGACCCCAAGTTCTCAACATTCCTGGACAGGGTAGGAAAGTGTTATGCGACCAGGTAGGAGTTTCTATGGAAAGAAAAAGATAAAAAGACGCAACAGGCAAACAACACTCTATTTTCCATGCTTCTATAATAAATCCAACATCGTACCACAAACATATGACACATACCTATGGAGGTCACACAAAAGACAGAGGGGATAACTAAATTCAAGGCATTCCGACATGACATATGGATCCAAGCTACAAGGGGTCCCAAAAAGGCATGGATAAAGATGAAATATTGTTTCACAAGGGAAGAATTGGATTGGATTATCAAGGATTAGCCTGTGCAATTGCAACTTCCAATAACAAAGCCAACCATGAGGACATGAACGATGCAGTCATCCAAGCCCAAGGAAACAATAGAAGTAGGCTCATTGTTGAGCCTCATTTTTGTCACCTCCAATTGCCTTATCTTGTCCCATATCCTAACCAATTTTTCCTCATACATATTCACTATGTTTCTACTTTCCTCAACAAACATGTCTTTTAGCCATTATTGTGTACATATTAGGTAACTTATGGTTAATCATGATTTATGATGATTTATTAATGATTTGGATTGAATATTTGATGTTTTAAGCTCTCTAATTACTTTGAATGCTCTAAGAAGACCTTATGAAAACAACCCCTATTAATCTAGTACCTGTTTCGACGTTCATCTAGTGCTTAGCTCATCTGGTACCAATTTTGTACTCGTCTGATACCAGCATCAACAACCATCAGGTACCAGATATAATTCGAAAATTTGAAATGCTTCTAGAAGAAAATCGGGGACATGGGTTTTTTCAAGAGAGATGTTTACCTACATAAATGTGAGTAAGAATTCACCCATATCACACGTGTGGACCTCCAGTTAAGGGAGAACGATTCTATAAAAATTAACAAAAATCTCAAACTACCAACTTGTGCCTCCATTTCCGTGCATATGGCATCAGATCTAGAAATTCTAGGAAATGGATTTTGTCTAGAATGTGGAAAACTGAGTAAACTGCATGCACTTTTCCAAAATACAAATTGTTTGAGAATATATGGGGGGATCTCTAACTTGAATTTGCCCAAATTGATGAAAAACAAAGATTTTGGGGATTTATCCTAAAATTGTAAAAATTGTTTTCTGAGTTTGGGGATTTGGTTTCATCGATTCCTCCATGAATTTTATGTATAAATAAGACCTCATAGGTCTAGAGGGAGATAGACAATATACACTGTTATGCTAGGAAATTGAATGTTGAATTACTGATTCACTCATTTAATTGAAAGAATACAAATGCTAGTTTTTGCAATTCATGGGTATGAGTAAAGTGTCTATTATGTAACTTCTTCAGAGATACCTTGTTGGTTAGGCAAGGGACCACCTCCCCAACCAAGGTAAGTCTCTTTGTATATGTTTATGTGTGGATATAAGTTAATTGTGTGAGTGCGCAAATAAAATGACTGTGTATTGCAAATGATTTTGAGTGCATGAACTTTCCTAAGTACAACACAGATCTCTAAATAGATACTTGTTGATTTTGGATTAGTGTGAATGAATAGATATACATTAAGCATAGTAGATGATTCTATTTATGTTTCTGCAGAGTGATATTTAGTCAACAAAAGTTGGATAGATGTTTGGGATTGTTAGATAAGAAATTGTTATTTTTCTTCATTTGGAAGTCTTAGTAATTGTGTTGTCATCAGTAGGTACATGAACAATAAGACTTCATCTCTCACCCTTCATGCATCAATAATGAAGTCTTTCAATCATATTGACTATCTCCTATATTAAGAAAGGACGTTTTTATTTGAATTGATTAGGTCATGATTGGTTTATTCCCAAGAGTGAATAAAGCTAATTGTCAATTGTTATGTGAATTCAATTGCTACATGAAGCAAGGTCTCAATTCATCTTTTTATTTCATGAGCCTATAATGAACATACTTGTTATTAGAGAAAGAACCTTTTTCAACCGAGTGTTTTCTTGATATTTTTACTATGAGCTTTATCTTCTAGTTTGAAGTTGTGTGAAGAATAGTGTTTAGATATTGCAAAAACATAGTATTTTGTTATTGATTGTTTCTTGATTGAGATAAATACACCAGACATAGATAGATTACCTATTTTCAACCCATATAGTGTAAAAATCTGTTGATTACGAATCCCGGTCGATAATTTATGTTTGGTAATATATTATGCATATAATTGCACCAACATTTTGGCGTCGTTGTCGGGGAGTTGTAAACGGTAATAGGTAATATTTGAATTAGATTGCTTTAATGGTTTTGAATTGGTTTTATAGACGACCTAAGGGCAAAGAGAAGATGGTAAGATGTGAGGGAAGAGCCTGTGCATCCACTTTAGTGGGGTTGGTCCAAAATTAGGTTGTCCTCTCCCTTTCATGCATAAGTGTTTTTCTTTTAATTTGTGTAAATTTAGTGTGTTTTTCCTTATTTTATGCAAAGTGTGTTTTAATTTATGTAAATTTAGTTTTATTTATGATGAGATGACTTGTGTGAATCGATAACCTAGGTGACAACAGGGTCCTAGTAATGCAAGGATTTCAAGTTTGGTGTGTTTTATTTTTGCAAATAGTTTTAATTTCTTAGTTTTAAAATTCAAATATTTTATGATAAATCATTTTTTGGGTGTTGTAAGAACCCCCGAGTACTAATTTGTGTTGCGAGATAGGGATCATCAACCAATTAGATTAATTCATGGATGATCAAGAGCTTGAAGAATGTTCCTCGAGGAACTTTCTTACATTCTAGTAGCAGCTGGGATATCCATCTCTCATGAAGAGCATATCTTGACAATAGTAAATAATTTATTTGTCTCTCCACAAGAAGATTTAGAAGTCCCTTCGGAGTCCTCTTGTCAATTTGTTGAGGAGACTAAAGAATCATGGAGATAACTCAATGGAGAGAAACCATTGGAATGTGATATTGAGGAGTTATTAGCATGCATCTCAATGGATCTTATATGTACTCCAAAGACCAATCATCTTGAAGAAGATAATCTGTGTAGCATGGAAAATGAGAACATGTTGTGTGACCTAAACAAAGAAGAGAAACACGATTATCATGATCCTATTGAAAGATGGTTCCAATTAGTTATCAGGTCACACTACTCTTTTAATTTTCATTATTGTTTGATCTCATCATCAAAGAAATTGGTCCTTCATACTCTGATATGCATTAAAAATTATCTTTTAAACCCAAGTATGGATATTATTCTAACCCTGTTATGCACATGGCTTCACTGGAAGTATTCCTATACTTGGAGGACATTTTATTTTGTTCAATTAGAGTAGGATAAGTAAATAAATAAATAAATCTTGCACATAAGTTCAATGCAACATATCTTTCATACTTTTCATAAATGGGAATGTCAAAAGCTAATAAAGCAACTGGTTTAAGATCTTTTGTTCCTATAGTAGATTTATTTCTAAAAGTTATGATAATTTTGTTTGGAATTTTATGAGAAGGTAATATCTTCATCCTTCGAATGCACACATAATAATGGAAGGGTTTCAAAAGTGGAGAAGGCATCCTTGTCAACGAAAGATATCACTTAAGGGAGTGTTTCATGACCAATTTCCTCAAATTTCTTCTTTGTTTCTTAAGTTGTTAAAAAAAAAGATGCATTCATGCTTTATCCTTACCTATATATTTTAAGACCACTATTTCACAAAGATGACCGATTAAGTGATATTTTTAATAGAAATTAAAACTGAATGTTAATTCTGAACTATTTTATTCATAGCTAATAATTCAACTTTTGTCATTTTCCATGAATTTTCTATTTGTAGGCATGAATAAAAATCTATTTTTAATTAGTTCTATTGATTTGTTTTTAGCAGATGTTCGCAACCCTCTGAGCAAACTTTTTTTTTTAGCGTCTCACATTGTTTGCATGAGGCCATGAAAAAAATTAGGCATGTGAGAGTGGCTGTTGAGACCTTCATATTATTTTGTAACTTCTGTAAGCAAGTCCAAATCAACATGTTCAGTGCTGGAATTTGATAGTCATTTCCAGAATTTCGGTACCATTATGTTCCAGTACTACATAATTTTGTTTTGGTACTACTCTGTTCTGGTACTGTTCTGTTCCGATACTGCAGAATTATGTTCTGGTACTATTTTGTTATGGTATGATATTGTTATTTTTTGATACTGCAGAATTCTGTTCTGGTACTATTCTATTCCGGTACTGCAGAATTCTGTTTCGGTACTGCAGAATTGTGTTCCAGTACTGTTATGTTCTGGTACTGCTGGATCTTGTTCTGATACAGTCTTGTTCAAGTACTATATGTTCCGATACTTCATAAACCTGATCCGTTACTTATCTGGTACTGATGCCAAAGTCATATGATCTTTTTCATGTGCTTAACATTATTTTCACTTCAAGTAATTGGAGGTAGTAGCTAATATTTTCATGTTCTTTCTATCAAGGATCATTTAAGTCTTATGTTGATTTGTTCGTTACTCTCATATACATCTTCCTCTGATATTTTTACACTCACCCCTAAATGAATCATCCTTACTATCCTTTAAGGAGATCTTTTCACATTTATCTCTATATGATAATGGGTGCACCTATCTTATTTCCTCATCATTATGAAAAAGTGAATAATAATTGAAATATCCATTGAAAAGGGGTGACACCATTATCTCTAATACTAACCTAGTTGATTCAACAAGTTCTTATCCAAGTTTATCTTTACAAGTTTCTCTTGGGAGGTATTGATGAAAACCTCATGTGTTGGACCGCCCCTACAAAACCTTAATGAACTTTCATGAGAACCCTAATCGGATTAACTAGAGGGAGCTCTTTATCATTATCCAAGATGTTTCAGTATACATTGAATAGTTGATATTTAAGGCTAATGTGGATGATGTTACCCTTGGGATAATTGCAAATAATTAATTATGTGCCTAATAACTCTAAAATATTATCATACCACTTGTCTTCCTTATACTCTAAAGTTGTCAATGCACAATATACATCATTATAAATCTTTTGAGTAATATAATAAAAATGAAGTATCAGGAAGTACAAGTAAACTTGCCAAGGTACTGAATAGTTCTGCTGGCAAAGGGGCCATGCTTGTATGGTACTAAGGTAAACCCGTCGGGGTACTAAACAAGCCTGCTAGAAGCGGGGCTATGCCAAGTAAAGGGAGTTGAAAAACATAAAGTGGCACACCTAAAACTGAACAAAAACCCTTGGGTCTCATTATGAAGCAATCATTATCAAATCAAGGCTAGGAGATAAATTTTATATCTCTTGGATGATGTTCTTAAGAACCTTCAAGTATTGACTTTAGGGTTCTATCTTTAAAATAAATAGGTTTGCATGAAAGTGGGACCCTCAGTATATGTAATTCAACCTACCTAAGAAAGAATAGCTTCATATTTATAAACTTGGATAAGAGACAAGTTAATCATCTTGGGATGTATTCTTTTATGTGTTCATCTCTTCAAATGTGATCTAAACTATGCTTATATCATTTTTATTTTAAAGGTAATCTACCCAAGGGGCCTATTAGTCAAAGTCATTATGAAAACTATTGGCCACTATCCTATAATCATATTAGAGTCACATCCATCCCTTTCTCATAATTATGGTCCAAAACATATTGGATAAGACTTAACGTCAAATCACTAATAGATATAATCTATTACTCATGACTCCACTTTTCCATCATAACTACTTTTCCATGGGAAAGAAGTGTGAAGCATATGCCAATAAGTTTATATTGTATAGCAGGTTACTTAAAATAGAACTTAAGGAGCTAAAGAAGGGTGGAACATCAGGGAATGCTTGATCAAATGAGTAGTACCGTAAATTTTGAAATTTTGAAGATCATTGTTGCATGAGGACATGCAATGGATAAGGCATGGGGGAAATGTTGAGCCTCATTGTTGTCACCTCCAATTGCCTTATCTTGTCCCATATCTTGGCCAATTTTTCCTCATACATATGAACTGTGTTTCTACTTTCCTCACATACATGTCTTTTAGCCATTGTTGTGTACATATGAGGTAACTTATGTTTAATCATTATTTATGATGATTTATTAATGATTTGGATTGAATATTTGATGTTTTAAGCTCTCTAATTACTTTGAATGATCTAAGAAGACATTGTGACAACAATGTTGGAAAATGTTTAACAGGTAGTGCATGCTTGTCATTGATGGCAAGTACAACAATGAAGATGGCATGAGTACAGGAAGAATGTAACAGACGAGCACCAGAAGTATTTTAGGAAAACTCTACAGAGCAAGCCCGATAAGTTCAGAAGAGATAGTGCAGAGGATTTTTGGAAGGTTATTATCAGGCAAAGTAATCTTGTCATTGATGGAAAGATCAGAGTATGCAGCGAAGGAAAAACAAGGACAAAGTACGCTCCGGAGGAGAAGCGCCGGTGATCACTGGATCTCATCCTGAATTCCCGATGGCCGTCAGATCTGAATGAAGACAAAAGGAGTGCGTAGATCTGGAGGATATATCTCAGGCGTTAGATCTGAGCGCAGGGTCTAACCACCATTGGATCAAGGAAAAATTGCACGATCTTTAAAAGTGCAAGGAGTAGAGGACTCACAAATCCCGGAAGCAGGAGGACCATCCATTTCAGGGGGTTATGTGGACCGTTGGTCCGACTCCCTGTTAGGTTTTTGAGGATCAAGAGTTGGAGATGTCAAAGAATATTGACATCAAGAATCTCGAAATCGCGATGTGTGAAATCCCGACTGAACCTGAACCGTCAGATCAAGATGTGATCTAGACCGTCGACCTGACTCACGTTAGCAGACCACGTCAACTAGGAACACGTGGCACAACTAGGTAATGACAAGTGTCAGACTGATTCAACATTTCAGGCACATATAAGTCACAAATCAGAGTGACATGTGGCAGTATTCAACACATGTCAATCCACGTGTTACATCAACAGATGGACACCACATAGGAGTTTCGAGGATCGCGTGTTGGAAATGTCAAAGAAACAATGCTACAGGAATCCCAATTTCACGATATGCAAAATCGTGACTTAAATCACAGCCGTCGAATCAATATCAAATTTGGACTGTTGATGCCAGTCCATGTCAGATTTTCAAGGATCGAGTGTTGAAGTTGTCAAAGAACATTCACCACAAGAATACCGATTTCGCGATATGCGAAATCACGATGTAATCTGAGCCGTCAGATCAAGATTTGATCTGAACCGTTGATTCTAGTCAATGGAGAAGCATCAAGGATCGAGAGTTGGACATGTCAAAGATTATTGACATTAGGAATCCCGATATCACGATATGAGAAATCGTGATTTAATCGCTGCCATTGAATAGAGATCAGATATGGATCGTTGATCAAACTCCATATCGGAGTTTCACGAATCGCGACATAGAGAGGCAAATAACACAATGCATCAAGAATGCCGAAATCACGAAATCGTGATTCAATCGTATCTGTTGAATCAAGATTAGATCTAGACCATGGAATCATAGGACATGTGGCAAGTGATCAAAATTTCCCTGACTTGGGGTCAACGAAGCATAGTGTCAAAAATCATGAAATGTGACATCGCGAAAGTGCCTTATGCATAAGGCTGTGGTCACATCCCTTGGACACATTAGTGAGAGATGGAGGAAAGAGATAGAGAAACCAAGATCGTTTTCGGGGATCGCAACTTGGAGAGGCAAGAACACAATGCAACAGGAATGCCGAAATGCCAAAACCTGATTTAAAGGCAAGATTAATAAAGCTCATCCAATGACATAGATTAACCTGAAGGAGATCTGAGGGCTATTGTTGCACGACACAATGAAACTGCTAGAAACCATTGATGGTTTCTACCAGAGGATGCGAAGACACTTCGGGATGACTGACAGAGGAGGTGAAGAGTCTCTGAGAGGAATGAAGATGTTCGTGGAGGCGATTGATAGCTGATGAGCATTGAGGCTTGTAACTGAAACAGAGAAGGTGAGTTCGACTGTCACAGAGTAGACGAAGAGTCTCAAACTTCTAGAGAGGCTGAGGAATCTCAGTATAACATACAGTGATGCTGGAAATGTGGAGAAAACCACTAGAGAAGCTGAAGAGTCACGATGATGATCAGACGGAGCACTCAAGAGGTGGAGGATAACGGCGCAGAGTCAACATGTAGAGGAATTGTGAACATTGCATGCACAAGGTTCACAGAAGCTATAAATACACGGTACAGAGAAGAGATGGGGTTGCTGTTGCTGTTGGAGTTTGTTGTGGTTGTTGTTAGTGAAGGTGATTCATGTGTGAAGAAGGAGGAGAGTGCAGTAGCTGAATAGCACAGAAGAGGAACTGTGCAGTGAATGGACATGGCGCACAAAGCATAAAAAGCGGAAGAACAGACAACGCAAGTGATGTGTGCAGAAAGGAAATGAGGAAAACAGAGCAACGAAATGCAGCAGAACAGTGATGAGTCTGGTAAGCCATTGTTGAACATCATATCACTGTAATAAGTTTCAGTAGCAAAGATTTATATTTCAGGGTGGTTGGGAG